>CM053026.1:736016979-736396979 GCA_028564925.1 Lithobates sylvaticus | reverse complement strand
CCCCCCTCTCCCCCCCCACCCCCCCACCCCCCCCCCCTCCCCCACTCCCTCCCCCCCCCCCCCCCCCCCCCCCCCCCTCCCACCCTCTCTCCCTCCCCCCTCCCCCCCCCCCCCCCCCCCCCCCCCCCCCCCCCCCCCCCCCCTCCCCCCCCCCCCCCCCCCCCCCCCCCCCCCCCCCCACCCCACTCTCCCTCCCTCTCTCCCAATCCCTCCCCCTCCCCCACTCTCTCCCTAACCCACTCTCTTCTCCCATCCTCTCTCTCCTCTCTCTCCCAATCTCTCTCTCCTCCTCTCTCTCTCTCCTTCATTACTCTTTCCCGTTCTCTCCATCTCGAACTCTCTCCTCCCTCTCTCTCCACTCCTCTCCACTCTCTCTCTCCCCTCACTCCCTCTCCCCTCCTCCCTCTACCTCTCTCCTCATCCTCTCTCTCGCTCTTCTCTCTCTCTCTCTTCCTCTCCTCTCCCTCCTCTCTCTCTCTACTGCATCCTCTCTCCTTCCACTCTCTCTCCTCTCTCCTCCTCTCTCCTCTCTCTCTCCTTCTCGTCCCCTCTTCTCTCTCTCCTCCCCTCTTCTTCTCTCTCTCATCCTCCCCCCCTTTCTCTCTCTCACTCTCTCCCTCTCTTCCTCATATCCTCCTCTCTCTCTCCCTCTCTCTCCTCTCTCTCTCTTCCTCCTCCCTTCTCTCTCTCTCCCTCTTCCTCCCTCTCATCTCTCTCTCCTTCTCCTTCCCCCTCCTCTCTCCCTCCCCCCTCGTCTCTTCTCTCCCCCCCTCTCCTCTCCGTTCTCTACTCCTCCTCTCCTCATCTCTTCTCCCTCTCTCTCCTCCCCTCTCTCTCCTCTCCCTCTCTCCCTCTCCCTCTACATCCTCTCTCCCTCCCTCACCACTCTCTCTCTTCCTCTTGCCTCTCACTCACTCTCTTCCTCTCTCTATCCCCCTCTCTCTCCTTCCCCCCTCTCCCTCTCTCTCTCTCCCTCGCTCTCTCCCTCCTCTCTCTGCCTCTCTTCCTCTCTCTCTTCTCTCTCTCCCATCTCTCTCTTTCACTCTCTCTTCTCTTCCTCTCTCTCTTCCCTTCCCCTCACCCTCTCTCTTCCTTCCCTCTCTCTCTCCCACTCTCTCCCCTCTCCCTCCTCTCTCTCTTCCACTCTCCTTCTCTGTCTTCCAATCTCTCTCACTTTCACTCTCTCTCTTTTTCAATCTCTCTCTCTCTCTCTCCCCCACTCTCTCCCTCCCTCTCTCTCTTCCAATCTCTCTCTCCCTCCTTCCACTCGCTCTCTCTCTCTTCTACTCTCTCTCTCTCTTCCACGCTCTCTCCCTTCCACTCTCTCATCATTCCACTCTTGTTATCACTCTTCCAATCTCTCTCTTCCACTCTCTTTATCACTCTTCCAATCTCTTTCTTGTCCACTCTCCTTCTCTGTCCTCCAATCTCTCTCACTTTCACTCTCTTTTCCAACCTCTCTTCCTTCCCCCCTCTCTCTCTCTCTCCCACTCTCTCTCTCTCCCCTCCTATCTCTCTCTCTTCCAATCTCTCTCGCTCTCCCTCCCTTCCATTCTCTCTCTCTCTTCCACTCCCCCCCTCTTCCACTCTCTCCTTTACACTCATTCTCTCTCTCTCTCTCTCTCGCGCTCTCTCTCTCTCTCTCTTTCACTCTTCCTCTCTTCCACCCACTCTCCCTCTCTCTCTCCCCCTCTCTCTAGTCCTCTCTCTCCCTCTCTCTCTCTTCCACTCACTCTCTCTCTCTCTCTCTTCCACCCCCTCTCCCTCTCTCTCTTCCACTCTCTCTCTCCCTCTCTCTCTCCACTCTCCCTCTCTCTCTCTTTCACTCTCCCTCTCTCTCTTCCCCTCTCTCTCTCTCTCTCTCTCTCTCCCCACTCTCCCTCTCACTCTTCCCCCCCTCTCTCACTCCCCCCCTCTCTCTCCCATCTCACTCTATCTCTCTCTTTTTCACTCTTCCAAACTATCTCTTCCACTTTCCCTCTATTCCACTCTCACTCTCTCTTTCACTCTCTCTCTCTCTCTCTTTCGCACTCTTCCAATCTATCTCCCCCCCCCTATCTTTCTTTCTTTCTTTTCAAGTTAGGTTGTACTTCATGACCCCATCTTGAGTATGAAACTTACATTTTGACCAGTGTGTAATTTTCATATATTGTTAGATATTCAATTTTTTTGTTTGAAAAAACAAATATATAAGCAAAAGAAGTAAGAAAATAATAACACAATAGACAAGCAATACGACCTCAGATGAGGTAAGCAACAGTATATAAAGACGGGTTTATAGAGAAGGATGTGATCCGTGACTAGGTTGTACAGACACATATATTTTTCTGTCCATTTGTTGTAAACTAGAAAGGGAATTATTTTCACTTGTAAAGAGCGCATATTTCACTAAAGCACCGATAGAAATGGTACGGCTTCATGGTAAAATGCAGCTCTGCGTGGAGCACTTTCCTCAAACCCGGTGGAAGATTATCATTGTTATTATGAGTTAGTGAGGTGTTTTTCCCAATGAGATGGTGCAATGTTAATAATTTATTTTGTAAAGTGCCGTAACACCGGCACAGAACAGACAAAGGCCATTAAATCACACATTTTTAGTCCTGCCGTAATGTACAGATGGAGATGTCTTTTAGGACCAGCAAAGCAAGATTTTGGCGTCTAGCTCCTTGGTGCATTGCAGACTTAAACCTTGATATAATACAAATGTATTAAGATTTGGGTTTCCTTCTCAGCAATTTAAAGGAACACTCACCTCTAAAATGCATTTCTTTTTAAAGGACAACAAGCCAAACAAACAGTGACTATAAGCTCAGATTCTAAATACCTTTAGTAATTTTTAAATGGCAAAAAATGTTACGAATCAGTTGTTTTGTTGTACACCCTTACATGACCACCTCTTCTCCTCCATACCACAAGTCCTTCAGTGACAGCGGCCAATGGCGCTCCCAAGTCTCAGCTCCCCCTCCAGTCCTGTGTAGCACTAACCCCCGAAGGAGCTGCTGGTTTGATTTGGGCTTATCGTTACCTTCTTGACCTTGAGGGGTTTCCCGAGGTAGATGGCCCAAGGAACTGCAGAGACTGACACTGGATCCACTTTGGGATTTTTATTTGCAAAAAAGGGTAGACAAAACACAGTCTCTCAGTAAAGGATAGAGGGTATAGGTAGGAAGTTCAGGTACTCTTGGAACTGCTTAACTTGAATGTCAAGCACTATAGAATCCAGAGAATAGCCATGGATTTCCACTGCTATCGGATAAACCTTCTCTCACTGGATTTAGCAGCCGATAGATTATTCAAAATCGAGCAAAGTCTCTGCCACAGACTTGGTTGTAGAACTTAATGAATAAAAGTCTCAGCCACAGACTTGGTTGTAGAACTTAATGAATAAAAGTCTCAGCCACAGACTTGGTTGTAGAACTGATGAATAAAGTCTCTGCCACAGACTTGGTTGTAACTGAAGGATACAATTAGAGAACCCTCATACGGTACCAGTATCTTGCAGCCAGAACGGTGATACCGCATGAGTGTGGATTCACTTGGTGTCTTTCAACTCAGCTTCCAGGCTCTTGCTGAGGAACCAGCCTTATGCGTGGCCCTCTCCCGAAGAGTCCTCCCCTGGTCGCTCTATCTCAGTTGCTGGGCCTCTCCACAGGCGAGACGGCACCGGACCACCTTGGAATCCTCCTTCCAGTTACTGTGCCTTGGGCTAGCCAGCCCAGAGACTCGGAATTGGATGGATCCGCACCCCAGGCCATGAGGGCCCTGAGGGCTGGTCAGGAGGACCAGAACCAACAGGCAGAAAAGATCTTCTGGACCGGAACCCAGAAGCACGTGATCTCAGTACCTTAAGTACCCTCTCCCAGAATTCACAGCAAGACGACACTCTCACTGGTTGGTTTCCGAGAGAGATTGGCACCCAATGCGTCCAGCCAAACTGCGTTCTCACCACTTGCCAGAGGTGACAACGACACCTATAGCCAAGTAGAACACAGTGCAATCCAGCCAGACTGGCACTGACACCATAATTTGGTACAATTAACCCTAAAACCCAACTGTGGTTTTAGGAACATAAAATTTACAAAAAAACATAGCGCGTGCTCGTCAGGAGCCCGGCGCTACACCTGTAATTCATAAAAGGTGCCAAGTGGCGCCATTATGTCATTGTGTGCCTGCCCCCATCTAAAGCATAGGCACTTTCAAAGCCGGCCTACTGCCATCATTTTATGGGCAGCCGCTGTTCATAACAGACATGTACACACAGTTTGCAAACTGTCTGTAAATTTATAGGCAGCTGGCAACCCTGTATGTACTATAGGAGGACTGAGAATGCTAGAAAGTGCCTGCAGTTTTAAAGACTTTGTGCTACACCACAGGTCTGTTCTTTGGTTTACCAAATTGGTGACCCCCTAGCATTAGAGCATAGCTTTGGGATCTCTTCTTCCAGCATTGTTTTATGTTTTTTTTTCGTATTGTAACTTTTTTCAGATGTTTGCATGTCTACAGGTCAGATGATGGGCCGGATCCTTTTTAGATTTTCACCTCGTGATGAGTGGTTCTCAATGACCCCAACAGTGTCGTTGACATGAAGACCTCAATTCTCTGCATCTGTTTATATTAGTACAGGGTGCTGTGGTGACTCCCCCCATCTTCTATAGGGTGGATACATGAGGTCATACACTCACAAGGTTTCTTTGGACTGTGGGTTGCATGACACTGTGTATCATTCAACCTGAAAAACTGAGGACATCTACTGGTGGAAAGGAATTTCTGAAGAGGAAAGCCCCAGAGGGAAGGTGAGTATTAAAGCCAAAGGTCCTCATGGGGCCCACAATTTAAAAATAAATTTCCCAGAGTTGGACGTATCTCCCCTTCCTGACTATCAAGGCACAATGAAGGACTTCCTGATGTACACCTGAGGTCAATTTTTGGCAAAGAAAGATCTACGTTTGCCAAAACTTAGCACCCTGGGTCCAATGGGCACCCTGAGAGCTATGCAATAGCACAGGGCAGCACCTGTAATTGCATTCTTGTTCATTATGATAGCAGTTTATCACCTGTACCACTTAATGTATTATATGTCAATTACAGAATTTAATATATTGGTTGTGATCATCTTCTAAGATGGCCAAAACATAGTCATGAAGACACAATGCAGCTCTCCCTCAGATAAAGGCTGGGTCTTACATGCTACCCTACATGACCATCACTAGCCTGGAAACACTTATCATAATTCGCACAGACTTCTTAGAAAACCCCCATGCAAATGGGCCAAAGGAAGGAAGTCATTTACGTCACACACATGCCACATGTGCCCGTCAGATGACCTCCACAAAAAGCATTTGTTTTGGATTGAAAAGGGGAAGTTTAGTGCCCTTTTTTTTAGTTCACTGCTGTACTCCCTTACTTCCTGTCCTAGTGATAGATTGAACAGTGCGACGCCCACCTTGGTACACCCTGCACTCGGCCTCAGTAAGCCAGCAGTCACAAGGCGGCGGTGGACATCTTGTTACACCCAGCCCATATAGTTCACTAACTATATGGGCTGGGTGTAACAAGATGTCCGCTGCTGCCTTGAGTGTACCAAGATGGGTGTTGCAGCACTTGTATACTCGAGAAAGTTTGAACTTTGACTGTTATTGATTGACTCTCTCATCATTTCATTGCCACTGCCTGCCCATCAGTTGCACCTATCATTGCCCATAAGTGCCACCTATCAGTGTCCATAAATGCCACCTATCAGAGCCCATAAATACCACCTATCAGTGCCCATAAATGCCACCTATCAGTTCCCATAAATGCCACTGATCAGAGCCAGCATATCAGTGCCCATAAGTGCCACCCATCAGTGCCCATAAATGCCACCTATCAGTGCCCATAAATGCCACCTATCAGGGCCAGCATATCAGTGCCCATCAGTCAGTGCCACCCATCAGTGCCAGCCTATCAGTGCCACCTATCAGTGCTGCATATCAGTGCCACCTATCAGTGCCCATCAGTGCTAATGTCACATGATATTAAAAAATGTAATCGGTATCGGCGAGTACTTGAAAAAAAGTATCAGTACTTGTACTTGGTCTTAAAAAAAGGGGTATCGATGCAACCCTAGTAGACATTATTACAGTAAATATCCTTGAGTGGCCCCTGCACCCATGAATGATTGAGCTGCATTATGATGGCTCTGATCATAAACACAATATACAGTGCTGATAAGAGTGGCTCTGTACCATGTGATCATTATGATGACCAATCCCAGCAATCACAAATGTAAAGGCTATAGTTACAACAGAAGAAGTATGATCTGTTATGCCACGTACACACAACCGGTTTTCCTGTCGGAATTAACTCCGAAGGTTTTTACGATGGAGTTCCGCTGAAACTGTCTTGCCTACACACGATCACACCAAAGTCCGACAGTTTAGAATGCAGTGACGTACAACACATACAATGGGACTAGAAAAAGGAAGTTCAGAAGCCAATAGCTGCCATCTCGTACTTGCTTCAGAGCATGCATAGTTTTTGGTCTGTCGGAACAGCATACAGACGAGCGGTTTTCCCAATAGGAATTGGTTCCGCCTGATCATGTGTGTTCATGTGTTCATGTTCCAAACTTTTCAAACAAAGGGACAATTTACTGTCCCTTGGACTTTAGGGGGCGGATTGCATAGCTCCCATCTGTCCCTGATTTGGAGGGACTGTCTCTGATTTGGAGCAATGTCCCCCTGTCCCTCATCCACCCTCATTTGTCCCTCATTTTGGTCTGATCCATATAGTTGTATATTAAAAAGAATGTTTTATCTATCAGAAAGTGTTTTCCAGCGCTAAACCTTTCATCTGATTTCTAAATTGCTGCATTTGTAATTTCCAAAAGACAATATAAAGAAATAGGAGTGGTAAAAAAAAGCACTTGTGGGTTTTAACCAATCTTTTTTTTTGTACAATTCTCCTTTAAGGGGGGCGTGGCAGGGGGTGTGTCCTATGCCTGTATACTTTTGCTGATAGGTGTCCCTCTTTCCCATCTCAAAAAAGTTGGGAGGTATGGGATTGTGGCCAGTGGGTGTAGAAAAAGCCCCGGGCCCAGCATCAGTGAGAATAAACATGGCCTCATTGTAGGTGATCAGTAGGAGGGGGGAGTAGTGCCCCATCATTGGTATTATTGGAAGAAATAGTGCCACGTGGTTTGTGTCAGTGGGAGAAATTGTGCCCCATTATTGGTATTAGTGGAAGAAATAGTGCCCCGTTATTGGTGTCAGTGGGAGAAATAGTGCCCCATTATTGGTATTAGAGAAAGAAATAGTGCCCCGTTATTGATATTAGTGGAAGAAATAGTGGCCCGTTATTGGTATTAGTGGAAGAAATAGTGCCCCTATTGTTGGTGTCAGTGGGAGAAATAGTGCCCAGTTGTTGGTGTCAGTGGAAGAAATAGCGCCCCGTTATTGGTGTCAGTGGGAGAAATAGTGCCCCATTATTGGTATTAGTGGAAGAAATAGTGCCCCGTTATTGGTATTAGTGGAAGAAATAGTGCCCCGTTATTGGTATTCGTGGAAGAAATAGTGCCCTGTTATTGGTATTAGTGGAAGAAATAGTGCCCTGTTATTGGTATTAGTGGAAGAAATAGTGCCCCCTTATTGGTGTCAGTGGGAGAAATAGTGCCCCGTTATTGGTATTAGTGGAAGAAATAGTGCCCCGTTATTGGTATTAGTGGAAGAAATAGTGCCCCGTTATTGGTATTAGTGGAAGAAATAGTGCCCCGTTATTGGTATTAGTGGAAGAAATAGTGCCCCGTTATTGGTATCAGTGGAAGAAATAGTGCCCCGTTATTGGTATTAGTGGAAGAAATAGTGCCCTGTTATTGGTATTAGTGGAAGAAATAGTGCCCTGTTATTGGTGTCAGTGGGAGAAATAGTGCCCTATTGTTGGTGTCAGTGGGAGAAATAGTGCCCCAAGGGCCAGAAAAAAGGCTAGCAATTGGGGGCACCCAGCCCTTGGCTGCAGTGGGGAGACCCCTGTTCTAGTCTATAACTTGCATTTCATACGTACCCGAAGAATAAAAAAGCCAGTTTGGCCATTTGAGGTTCCAATATGAGTCGGCTGACGGCAGCGAAAGGGCGCAATGAATATCAAACACTACTATATCATCTCCTAACAAAACAGCATCATTTGGTATGCAGAATGTAAAACAAAGATCCGCGTATATGGCACGGCCGAGTTATGAGGGCATCATTCCATGTGGGACGAACATTCTCCTTCCTAAATCAACATAATTTGTCTCGTAGGGGGTTCCCTTTATGTTTAAAGTGCGTGGAGAAGACACGGGGGCTGTATTTATTGCGCTGCCTGGAAGGTATATATCCCGTCCTCGACACAAACACATGCACAGGCATTTATCCGAGCTCATCGATCATATTAAAGATGTGCAGCAAAGGCAATGTTCCCGCTGGCGGGCATTCGTGAAATCAGCAAATCGCGCTTGTTTGCCACTACCCTTGAATTAAAGTGATTAGTCTGCCCCGATGATTTTAATAATAGGCAGGCACTGGTTCATATTCATGAACAAATTATGGCTTATGGTCCTTTGCTCAGCCACTCAGCATAAATTCCCGGCTTCTCGCATAGGAGCCTAAACCGGTGCAATAAAGCATGCTATAATGGGATCTGGGTATCAGGCTGATTATTAATAAATCTGTCTCGCAGTGAGATGACACACAATGTTATTTGGGAAACGTCAGTTTTCGGCATTGTTTTATGTGAATGTAAAGGGAGATTCCGAATAACGGGTCAAATCGATGATGTATGCAGGAGACACAGCATGCAGGTCAGACATTCTAGAAAGTTTACTGATACAGTCAGTGTATAACCAGAACTAACGTTGTGTTTGTTGCTCAGGATGGGGTGTAGGATAGAGAGTTTGAATAGTGTGGATGGAGAGTTAAAACCCTTGTCTGGTTTTCAGTGCACAATATTGGCGCATATCAGTACTGCCTATCAGTGCCCATCATGCTGCATATCAGTGCTGCCTATCAGTGCCCATCATTGCCACCTATCAGTGTCTATTATTGCCGCATATCAGTGCTGCCTATCAATGCCCATCATTGCCACATATCATTGCCGCCTATCAGTGCCCATCATTGCCGCCTATCAGTGCCCATCATTGCTGACTATCAGTGCCCATCATTGCCACATATCAGTGCCGCCTATCAATGTCCATCATAGCCGCCTATCAGTGCCCATCATTGCCGCCTATCAGTGCCTATCATTGCCGCATATTAGTCCTGCCTATCAGTGCCCATCATTGCTGCCTATCACTGCCCATTATTGCCACATATCAGTGCCGCCTATCAATGTCCATCATAGCCGCCTATCAGTGCGCATCATTGATGCCTATCAGTGCCTATCACCGCCGCCTACCAGTGCCCATCAGTACCGCCTATTAGTGCCCATCATTGCCACATATCAGTGCCGCCTATCAGTGCCCATCATTGCCGCCTATCAGTGCCTATCATTGCCGCCTATTAGTGCCCATCATTGCCGCCTGTCAGTGCCCATCATTACTGCCTATCAGTGCCCATCAGTGCCACCTATCAGTGCCTATCATTGCCGCCTATCAGTGCCAATCATTGCCGCCTGTCAGTGCCTATCATTGCTGCCTATCAGTGCCAATCATTAGCGCCTGTCTGTGTCCATCATTGCCGCACATTTTAGTGCTGCCTATCAATGCCCATCATTGCCGCCTATCAGTGCTGCTTATCAGTGCCCATAATTTTTTAACCACTTGACCACTGGGCACTTAAATCCCCTTCCTAACCAGACCAATTTTCAGGTTTCAGTGCTCTCACATTTTGAATGACAATTACTCAGTCAGTATCAGTACCCCCTTCATGTTTCTGTCCCCCTGGCGCCGATGGCTGAACTTAACTGCCAGCCGGGCAGCCACGGAGTGGCCGGGTGACCGGTGCAGGCTTAAAGAGCAGCCCAGCTGCCTTGGGCCCCGCAAGGACTTGCGGCCTGTCGGCCCCATCCCGTCGGGCAAGCGCCCGGTTTGCCCTATGGCCAATCCGGGCCTGGGCGGCAATGATCGGCACTGATAGTGCTGCCTATCAGTGTCCATCATTGCTGCCTATCAGTGTCCATCATTGCTGCCTGATATGTGGCAATAATGAGCACTGATAGGCAGCAATGATGGACACTGATAGGCAGCACTGATATGTGGCAATGATGGGCACTGATATGTGGCATTGATGGGCGCTAATAGGCAGCAATGATGGGCACTCCACATCCCCCCATGCTCTCCGCCCTCCCATGCTCTCCGCCACCCCCCTGTGCTCTTCACCTCCCCCCATGCTCTCCGCCACACCCTGTGCTCTCCACCTTCCCCCATGCTCTCCACCGCCCCCTGTGCTCTCCACCGCCCCCCATGCTCTCCGCCCCCCCTATGCTCTCCACCACCCCCCATGCTCTCCGCTATCCCTGTGCTCTCCACATCCACCCATGCTCTCCGCCCCCCTATGCTCTCCACCACCCCCTGTGCTCTCTACCTCCCCCCATGCTCTCCAACTCCCCCTGTGTTCTCCACCTCCCATGCTCTCCGCCATCCCTGTGCTCTCCACCTTCCCCCTTGCTCTCCGCCGCCCCCTGTGCTCTCCACCTCCTCCCATGCTCTCCGCCATCCCTGTGCTCTCCACATCCCCCCATGCTCTCCACCACCCCCTGTGCTCTCCACCACCCCCTGTGCTCTCCACCTCCCCCTGTGCTCTCCACCTCCCATGCTCTCCGCCATCCCTGTGCTCTCCACATCCCCCCATGCTCTCCGCCTCCCCATGCTCTCCGCCGCCCCCTGTGCTCTCCACCTCCCCCATGCTCTCTGCCATCCCGGTGCTCTCCACATCCCCCCATGCTCTCTGCCATCCCGGTGCTCTCCACATCCCCCCATGCTCTCTGCCCCCCAATGCTCTCCGTCATCCCTGTGCTCTCCACATCCCCCCATGCTCTCCGCCACTCCCCTGTGCTCTCCACATACCCCCTGTGCTCTCCACCTCCCCCCATGCTCTCAGCCACCCCCTGTGCTCTCCACATTCCCCATGCTCTCCGCCACCCCTTGTGCTCTCCACATCCACCCATGCTCTCCGCCCCCCCTATGCTCTCCACCACCCCCTGTGCTCTGCACCTCCCCCTATGCTCTCCACCTCCCCCTGTGTTCCCCACCTCCCAAGCTCTCCGCCATCCCTGTGCTCTCCACCTTCCCCCATGCTCTCCGCCGCCCCCTGTGCTCTCCACCTTCCCCCATGCTCTCCGCCATCCCTGTGCTCTCCACCTCCTCCCATGCTCTCCGCCATCCCTGTGCTCTCCACCTTCCCCCATGCTCTCCGCCGCCCCCTGTGCTCTCCACCTCCTCCTATGCTCTCCGCCATCCCTGTGCTCTCCACATCCCCCCATGCTCTCCGCCACCCCCTGTGCTCTCCACCTCCCCCTGTGCTGTCCACCTCCCATGCTCTCCACCATCCCTGTGCTCTCCACTTCCCCCCATGCTCTCCACCTCCCCATGCTCTCCGCCGCCCCCTGTGCTCTCCACCTCCCCCATGCTCTCTGCCATCCCGGTGCTCTCCACATCCCCCCATGCTCTCTGCCCCCCCAATGCTCTCCGTCATCCCTGTGCTCTCCACATCCCCCCATGCTCTCCGCCACTCCCCTGTGCTCTCCACATCCCCCCTGTGCTCTCCACCTCCCCCCATGCTCTCCGCCACCCCCTGTGCTCTCCACATTCCCCATGCTCTTCGCCACCCCCTGTGCTTTCCACATCCCCCCATGCTCTCCGCCACCCCCTGTGCTCTCCACATCCCCCCATGCTTTGCGCCGTCCCCTGTGCTCCCCACATCCCCCATGCTCTCTGCCGCCCCCCTGTGTTGTCCACATACCCCCTGTGCTGTCCACATCCCCCCATGCTCACCTTCTCCCACCCATGTGCTCTCCACATCCCCCATACTCTCTGCTTCCCCCCTGTGCTCTCCTCTTCCTCCCTGTGTTCTCTGCCTCTCCCCTGTGCTCACGCCCCAACCCATGTTCTCCAAGTTCCTCCCTGTGCTCTCCACCCCCCCCATGCTCTTTCCTATTCCCCCCTCGCCCCCACCCCTCCACACCTCTGCTGGGTTCCCCCCTACCCTCTCATGGAGGATCCCTCAGGGTGGAGAGTGGGGAAGGGGCTGGTTAACATGTCATGGGCTGCTCAATCCAAAATGCCTGGGCCTATTTTTCGTCCCAGTCCGGGCCTGTTGCCACCTATCAGTGCCCATCATTGCAGTCTCATCAGTGCACATCAACAAAGGAGAAAAATTACTTATTTACAAATTTTATAACAGAAACTAAGAAACTTTTTTTTTTTAAATGTTTTGGTCTTTTTTCGTTTGTTTAGCAAAAAATAAAAAAACCCAGTAGCAATTAAATACCAATAGAAAGCTGTATTTGTGTAAAAAAAAAAATGATAAAAATGTCATATGGGTACGTGTTGTTACCATGCAATCTTTTACTGTTCTGATTTGTTAAAGCAGTTCTGCACCCATTTCATTTAGTAAATCTCTTTGCCTTCCAAATCAGGCAAAGAGTACTAAATGAAATGTTTTTTTTTTTTTTTTTTTTTTTTTTTACTTACCTTGTAATTGAAGACTTCCGGTCTTCTCTCTCTGCGGCGGCGGGCGGGGTCTCTGCGTCGATCGTCGTCACGGCGCACTGTCTCCTGGGATCTGGTGTCATTGATCCCAGGAGTCAGTGCGGGCATCTTCCGAAATCTCGCGAGATTTCGGCCACATCTTCCGAAATCTCCCGAGATTTCGGCCACATCTGCCGAAATCTCGTGAGATGTCGGCAGATGTGCCGTTACTGCGCACGCGCGAGTAACGGCGGTGCATGCTGGGCCATCTAAAGTTCCTGTGGGTGTTTCACATGCCCACAGGCAAGATGGCCCCCAGCACTAAAGAAGAAGACGAGGAACTTCATCGGACGAAAACCGGCGGCGATCGAGATGGAAGATGGAACAGGTGAGTCCCCTAATAAAGGTAAGCATACTTTATATTACGTCCTAAAAAAAAAAAATTTTTTACAGAGTGCAGAACCGCTTTAATTGATATTGTTATTGTTGAACCAAAATTCGTTGGTAAGAATAAAATACAAAATATGCATTGAAAAGGTTTTTCTCTATCTTATCATCTTAACATTTGGTAGTCATATCTCAAAAAATGGACAAAATGCAAGAAATAACATATATATTATACAATCATTCCATAAACACATACCACATACACTGCATATATAATTTGAGGAAAATATGCTTATAAAATAGTTTACCATTTGCAAATAAAAAAAAAAAGATATATTTTTAAAATCTGGTCACCTTACCCTAAGAAGATTGGGTTGTGTCTACCTGGCCATAGACATGACAAGTAACTAAGTACAATAAAAAATAACTCAACAGCAATAATTATACTGGCAACAAAACATTAATGGTTTAGAGGATCACTGTAGCATTGTGTCTACATTAATGGGAGGAAGATGACCAGCGGAAATTAATTGCTCACATAAACATGAATTAAGATCTTCTTCTGTGTATAAAAAAAGATAGGAAAGATTGTTGGCAAATGTAATCCATAGCGCCAGGCACCAGCACAGAATTGTCTTGATAAGATTAATTGAGAGGGGCAGTGGAATTGTCTAGATAAAGGAGGTCTGATATATCACTTCTACTACAGCGACTATAGCAGAACACACAAGAGCAGAGCCAGACACTAAGAAATAATTATGTTTCTTCTGCAAGGCCTGAAAAAACAGCCATAATAAATAGATTTAGCAAATATATTTCTAATTATCTAATGAGCAGAATGGTGTTGCCATTACATGATACAACCAGAGGATATCTAGAGTGTCCTAAATCATCTCATTCTGTATTTTGGTACATGATTGTGTTATATTTTCTTTGCTGAGATGAACAAAGGAAATCATATTTATTGTAAATCCTTTCTTGACATATTTTGGGCTTTTCTGATCAGTATGACTTTGATCCAAAGGCTTCAGATCAGTGGTGGTGAACTTTCTTGATATAGAGGGCTGCACAAAATATTGAGGGAATGTAATGCTACTAAAAACTGTCAGAGACTATAAACAAACCCTTCTCAACTAGGGTTCTGTGGATCTCGAGGGTTCCCCCAGAGGCTTGAGCAATGAGCATTTTCTGCCTCTCAGAGAATTAATCACTAACAATATTTATCTTCAAAACTGTCTTTGAGTTCTTCCCAATGACCACACGTGTGAGGAACCCTCTTCTCAGTGACCATTACAATGTACCGTGAGCTGTAGGTACAGTAATTATTGTCAGGGGTTCCGAAAGCTGAAAAGTTATTTTAGAGGTTCCTCAGCTTTAAAGTTGATAAGGCTGGTATAGACATGCAACAGGAAGTTAGAAGGTCCCCTAGTGATCAATAGCAACACCACATGCTATACCAGGAACATCCTACTTTAATCTCGTGAATCACGAGGGGATTGAGGTTTGCAGACTCTCCTACTTTAAGGAAAGGTTCTGCCACCTTTTTGTCATTCAGACACCATAGGTCAAATGCCTTACAACAGGGTTTAAACTTTTTTGACTCAGGCCCCCACAGTTTCCAGATTTCTCTTCCCAAAAACAATTGTCCACTCAGAACCTGCTCTTCTAATGCCGCGTACACATGGTCGGAATTTCCGATGGAAACAGTCCGATGGAAGCTTTTCATCGGATTTTCCGACCGTGTGTATGCCCATCGGTCTTTTTCTGTCGGCATTTCTGACGGACTTTGGATTGAGAACCTGTTCTTAATTTTTCCGACGGAAAACCTTTCTATCGGATTTTTCGATCGTGTGTATGCAATTCAGACACGCAAAATTCCGACGCATGCTCGGAAACAATTTGACGCATGCTCGGAAGCATTAAACTTTCCTTTTATAGTGCCGTCGAACATGTGATATATGTTGCAGTGTTATTGACCGTCGGAATTTGGTGTAACCGTGTGTAGGCAAGACAGTTTGAGCGAAATTCCGTCAGAATTCCGACGGGAAAACCATCAGAGCTTTTTCCAACAAGAATTACGACCGTGTAACAGTTTATTGAATTGTGAACATCATACATCCCAACCTCAAGAAACACCGTACAAATGACAGCTCTACATGTCCTGCTTAGAGGGGTTGTCAGCCAGAATTTGATTTCCAAACGCTGTATCCTACTGCTTTTTTTTCCCCTGAATGAAATCATGAGCCAGAAAGGGCATGCCAAAAGGAAAAACTCCTGTGGCACCTTTCCTTTCACATTTTGAGGAATACCAAGGTTTCTACTTCCCATTAGCCTCTTTCAAAAACTCCCTCATCCTTTTGTATACCTTCTCCCAGGTAAAGGAGCAAGCTGACACCAAAAAGGGAACAGGGTGGGGTCATCCTAAAGGTGATCCTAACCCCTGCTTACAAGGAGGCGGTCAAAGACTACAGGTAAGCAATGGGTAGAGACTGAATACATGAGACACGAGATGGTCAGAGACTGCTAACATGTTATAGGAGTTGTTGGAGACAGGGGACATGCTTCAGAAGACAGTCATAGACTGGAGATATATTTCAGAAGACAGTCATAGACTGGAGACACATTACATGAGACTGTTAGAACTCATGGCTATTACAGCCCCTTTACAAATCAATTCTTCCACAATTGTTCTTCCTACACTGCTCTTTAAAATTACTTGTGCCATATCTGATATTTCTCCCAGCAATATTCATTATAAAAGAGAACATGGACGGACAGCACTAAAAAAGTAAGATACTTTAAAACAAATAACCCAAACCATTAAACTACTGGACGCCTGACTAAGGAACATTTTTTCATTCATTGATTTGAATAAGGACCTAGGTAGGGAAAACATAGACTTCAGTCTCCAGAAGCCCTAAGGCATGCACAATAAGTGGCAAAAGGCTACAAAGTGTATTATTACAATTTATTGGCTGACATTGACATTTACCATTGTGAGGCAGAATGAATTTTAGCATTAAATATTAACATTAAACAAACAGAAAGATAACATAATTGGGTAGTTGTTTTATGTACTTTTTGGTTTGTTCAATGTTATATATGCTATGCAGACCCCAGAAATACCTTGAGGTCTCAAACTTTTTGTGTGTTTAGGTGTGCTGGCAATTTTTGTTGCTGGGTTTCTATGGTATGATCAGGAGCGGCCGGTCCATAAGGGGCGCTGCCCCCCTAGTTTGCATGCCGGACTCAAAGGTTTCTATGAGTTTTTTTTTCTTTTTTTCAAGCCACATGACTAGAGCCTGAAGCTCTAATTGGCTTGAAAAAGGTTGGGCTTGGGGCGCAGGACCCACCTACTTGTGACACTACAGAATCAATATTCGCTATTGTCTTCCAGCTTCTCCTCCCAGACAATCAGGACAGGAGGCGCCACTGGGTTTAGCACCAGCCACCACTGGGTATCATCATTGCCGGTGCCCCCCAGGCCTTAAAGGTAAAAACTGTAACGGGTGTATAGAGCTAACACCCTCTATGAGTTAATGCTCAGCTTCCAAGCCACAACTCCCAGCCTCAAAATGTCTCTAAAAACCTCCAATCTTCAATGAAAAAAGTAAAGGCTGGAATCAGAGAAAATTGGCTAGAACTTATAGTCCTTTATTATTAGTGGTGACAAACAGCCATACAAATCCAATGTTTTTCAGCCCTCAGGCCTTAGTCATGGCTTTTTATGGCTGTTTGTCACCACTATTAATAAAGGACTATACATTTTAGCGTATTTTCACTGGCTCCAGCCTTTACTTTTGCTCATTAAAGGAGAAGTATGGCCAAAGCTTGTTTGGCTGTACTTCTCCTGTGGATTACAGGAATGCAGTTCGTTCTGTGTCCCATTTTCTGAAGCCCGCTGTCGGCTGACATCACAGAGCTGGTCCAGGCTGGGGCAAGATCATGACAATAAAGTCCGAATTCGCCCACAACCCTGGACCAGCACCTGGCTCAGCCTCTCAGCCAGCTGCTGAGAGCCTGAGCCAGCCTCTCCCACCCCCTGGAAAGCCCAGCGCTCCAGTGAGCAAGGGGGAGAGCAGACAGTGGTGACTGACAGTAACCAGCTCTCTACTCAAGGAGCTCTGAGAACCGAAACATCAGCAGTCTTTGATTGCTTGGTTGTCAGTTTTAGAGACCGATGCTGCATCCACCTAAGTAAGTATGATTTTTGAAAAAAAAAGAAAGGAGAACTTCTCCTTTAAGGGTACAGGTGTGGAATGGATTTCCACCTACTGTAGCTTTTCATTTCTGCCAATGACCCCCCCACTATGGAGTTTTTCTCTCAATTCTATCTTTGTGACACCAAGAAATGGAGAGTTAGGTCGTCAACGGAACAGAAAGCAATAAAGAACTCTTCCCTGCTCAACTAAAAATGTATTTTTGTCTGTGTCTCTGTTTGGAGAGATTTCACCAATGCGGGTATAAACAACAATAAAAACTTGACAAACCCTATCCAAGACAAATAAAATGTTTTGGCTGGGTTTGGGGCTCAAATTCTGCTGTTTACGTCCTCTAATAAAGAGTTGTAACATGGTTCATATTGTGCTCTTCACTAACTGCTTACTATCGGTGTTCTTGTATGTCCATAAGAGCTCACTGTTTTCCATATTTTCTTTTTTTTTTTGTCTTCTTACTATTATTTTTATGGTATTATTGTTGTTTACTTTTACTTGCTTAAGCATTTTCTACCTACACAGAGGATTTACTTACATAAGCCCACAGAGGATTTACTTACATAAGCCCACAGAGTTCATACAACACAACTGTATCATAGTAATAAGTGCCTCGATCGGTCACGTAACATACGTAGGAGGTCATGAAGAAAGCTATTTGAGGTAATCAAAAAACGCTGGCATTGCACAGACCTCTAACCGAATGTTGTTTGAACTTAACATACTACAGAATTTAAATCAGATTTATTATTTTGTTCTTTCCTTATGCTGTTTAGCTGCATGAGTCATTGTTGTCAGAGGTTTGACCTTGCTAGGGATGAAATATACTGCTGTGACAAGACTGGATGGAACATGGCAACACGCAGCAATTCTACAAAGAGGGATGCTGAACCATAACCTCATTTAAAAAAAAAAAAAAACATAAGGCAGCTTGTTTGTAGAAAACTATAACAGGCACTACCTACCTGGAAATCTTTTTTTTTCCCTTTTCTGAGCTGTTAGTCTGTAGTGCTGTCAATGCCCCTCAAAACTGTGACATTAAATACTGGGCTTGTATTGACATCTCTCTTGGGTTGCATTATCTTGTAGTGGGTTGTTAACCCCCATACTGCCCAGCTCTGGCATCTCTTTAACTGAAATTTACACTAGGAAGGAGGGTTGGAAAAACTGCCCTATCATGTGACCATTGTGGTTGGCTGTCACAGTGGTCACATGATTGGGAACCTTTCCCAATGGCGCCTGATCATTGCTAGAGAATGGGTGCTGTATTTGATAAGTCGGTCACTGTGCTGGGAGCGCACAGTGAGTGCACTCTCAGCACACAAATGTCAGACGTTCATGGGCACATAAGTGCATGTATGCAGGTGTAGGTTGACCTCCCTACACAGGTGGCTCTGTCGCAAACACCAGGCAGGTATAGGGGAGCACTGCAGGAATGCACGTTCCTCTAGGCCCCCATACACACGGTCGGAAATTCCGACCACAAAATCCGTCTGATTTTTTCCAACGGATTTTGTCCGACGCTGGTGTTGCATACACACGGTCGGACAAAGTTGTTGGAAAATCCGATCATTCTGTGGTGACGTTCTTTGCGTATGACGGAACTACGTAGAGGCTAGTAGCCAATAGCTTTGGTCTCGTAATTTAATCTGAGCATGCGTGGCACTTTGTTCGTCGGAATTCTCTACACACGATCGGAAAAAGTCCGATCGAATTTTGTTGTCGGAAAATTTGAGAGCAGGATCTCAAATTTTTTCCGCCGGAAATTTCAACGGAAAAAGTCCGATGGAGCCCACACACGGGCGGATTTTCCGACAACATGGTCCGATCGGACATTTTCCGTCGGAATTTCCGACCCTGTGTACGGGGCATTAGGCCTCCGTAAGTGTCAATGGGTGAGCAGCTGTCCGATTGGACACTGCTGCCCTGGATGATCCCCACAGCCATCTTTAGTGAGGGCAGTGCTTCTAAAAAGCACTGGCTCACTGCAGTTGGCACGCATGTTGCGTGTGGTTAGGGCAGGGACAGGAACCTGCTGGACGGGGAGAGTGTGCCTTCGTGTGAGGGAGAGGTTCCAGAGGAGGAGGGACAGCAAAGGGACTGCTCGTTAGCACTGCTGTGGGGAAGCTCTCTGCTAATAGTTCTTCACTGCTTACTGACTGCCAGCCGCCTCCTACCCAAGGTAATGTCAGTCTCTGAGCATCACTCCCACAAGTACTTTATAATTATCTGTGGATGTTGCAGCCACTTCTAAGTTGCTGCATAGACTATTACTGTTTGTTGGAATGTTCTTGACAATACATTTCCTGCTACTCCAACCACTATGTGTGTCGTTTCTTCCCCCAGAGGTGCCTACCAACCATCCTCCTTCCGGCCTATATGCAGCATGTGGGCATTACAGCACATATCTGTTATATGGGTGGCAAGAGGTTAAGCCAGATCCTGCTTCAGGGCTATCTTTCTTATCAGGCATTTACGTGAGGTCAGAAACCAAATCTCTGCAACATCAGGGCCATCGAGATGACAGAGCCCAAGGTTGGCAGTGCATTTCAGGAACAATTGAACCCAATTATGTCATAGCACAGGATTGTACAGTATACCACCAAGCTTGCCAACTGCCCCTTTCCCAAATAGAGCCCATTCATCTCTTGTGATCCAACTTATGCAGAAGACGTGATTCTTGATGCACCTACATACTTCAGTTCAGGATTAATCAAGACAATTTCCTTGAACTCAGGACACTTCTCTTGCTTCTGATCCCTGGGTGGGGGAATCCCAAACCCAGGACCTCAACACGATCTTTCCGACCAGTCCAGGCAGAGCTTTCTACCTCCTCAACCAGAGACCAAATTTCGAACATTTTCAGCGCCAGTACAGTGGATACTAACGTGGTAACCTGGATGTGCATCTTTAGTTAAACAAGAAACAGTGCTCAAGTGAAGAAAATATTAAACATTAAATCCCAATGCCTGGAAAATTGAAAATCCCCAGGAGACAGATCTTCCCAGAGTTTCGGGGGTGGACTGTTTCTTGGTGTCCTCATGTCCAATTCAGAGCTATGGAGCCTTTGTCACTTTTGATTAGGAATGAGCCGAACAGCCCCCAGTTTGGTTTGCAGCAGAACATGCGAACAGGCAAAAAATGTAAGCGAACACAAGAACACCGTTAAAGTCTATGGGACACGAACATGAAAAATCAAAAGTGCTAATTTTAAAGGCTTATATGCCCGCAGCAAAATTACCTTTCTAAAGGAAAAAATGTCATTTAAAACTGCTCGTGGCTGTAATGTATTGCCGGATCCGGAGCAATATGCATAAAAAATCATTGAAAAAAATGGTGTAGGTTCCCCACCCCTTCGGGTCTGGTATGAATATTAAGGGGAACCCAGCGTCGAAAAAAAAAATGGCGTGGGGGGCCCCCCAGAATCCATACCAGACCCTTATCCGAGCAAGGTCAAGTGCATGCTTTGGCCAATCAGCAGCCATCAATGGACTGTTATCTCGCAGTGCATTGACGATCTCGATTAGATTCGAGCGGAGACTGCAAGCCAGGCCTTCTCGTCCAACATCAGTGCCTGACCTCACAAATGCGCTTCTGGAAGAATGGTCAGGCATTCCCATAGACACACTCCTAAACCTTGTGGACAGAAGACTTGAAGCTGTTATAGCAACTTAATATTGAACCCTACAGACTAAGACTGGGATGCCATCAAAGTGCATGTGCCTGTAAAGGCAGGTGTCCCAATACTTTTGGCTAACATAGTGTATTTGTCACTTCTGTATCACAAAACTGCCACCTAAATCTCCCAGGGGTTCAGTGTTCAATTGTAACACATACCTCCCCAAGATGGTGTCCAGAGCCCTCAGCAAAGAACAAAGTATTATGTTGGATTCTGCCCTAATATTAGAACTAAAGGGAAGAGCTTCCACAAAAATTAAATAAGATCAAGTGGGGACATCTAGTGGCATGAGTGAGAACTACACATAAATCTCTCTAAAAGAATAACTATGGGAGACTAACACTTTGTTACAAGCAGAAGGGGTAAATACATGCATAGCTCCCAACTGTCCCTGATTTCGAGGGACTGTCTCTGATTTGGAGCAGTGTCCCTCTGTCCCTCATTCCTCCTCATTTGTCCCTCATTTTGATCTGATCTTTAGAGTTGATAATAAAATGCACTTTCTATCTATCAAAAAGTGTTTTCCAGCCCTAGAGCTTTCATCTGATTTCTAAATGGCTGCATTTGTAAATTCTAAAAGCCAATATAAAGGAATAGTAGTGATAAAAAAATCACTTGTGGGTTTAACCAATCTTGCTTTTTTGTACAATTCTCCTTTAAGGGGCGTGGCAAGGGGTGTGTCATATGCCTGAATACTTTTGCTGACAGGTGTCCCTCATTCCCATCTCAAAAAGCCGGGAGGTATGTACATGGTTGAAATGCATATATGTTTACTGTTTCACCTGTTGTAGCACCCTCTAGTGCTAGAAAAGGTGTAGTTAAAATTTACCCGACTCATAGTAGTTGCATGAGTCTGTTAATTGGGTCAGAGCTCAGATTTAGGTCAGGCTCAAAGGCACTGAAGACCAGGCCACTTTTGCCTCCCCCTAGTTCTGGAGGTTTAATGGAATCTTCTAGAAGCTGGTGGGCTGGGGTAAAGAGGCAGGGATCTGAATATTTATGGAAACCTGGCCAATCCCCAGTCAGGAGGCCTGGCAGGGTGGATGAACCAGCCCATAAATATTGTGGAATAAAAGCAGGCAGTTGCACTGTGCTTTAGACATGTGCACAACAAAAAAAATAATTTTTTTTCGTTTCGTTTTTTTCGTTTCCGTTGATTCGTAACGATTTGTAAATTCGTAAGTCGTCGGTGTTCGTATTCGTAACGATTCGTATTTTCGTAAGAGTTATTTTTTTGTTGATTCGTATTTCCGTTTCATTTTCGTTTATTCGAAATTCGGACGCATTCGTATTTATTCGTACATTGTAACATTCGTAACATTCATAGATTCGTAATCGGAGCATAATTCATAATTTTATGTAATGTGTATGCTATTATTACATTTTTAGAGACAGGGAAAATTACGAATCGAAAAAAAAAGTTACGAATGTACGAATTTTTTCGTTCAATCCATTCGAAGCACGTTAAGCAGCGCTATTGTAAGAGACATGGAAAATTACGAATCGAAAAAAAAAAAAAAGTTACGAATGTACAAATTTTTTCGTTCAATCTATTCGAGGCACATTAAGCAGCACCATTGTAAGGGACATGGAAAATTAACAAAAAAAAAAAAAGTTACGAATGTACGAATTTTTTCGTTCATTTTGATTTTCGTTATTCCTGTTTTTGTTTTTCGGATTTTCTTCTTTCGTACATTCGTTGTTTCTAATTAGTTTTTTTTTTTTTTCGGATTTTCGTTGTTTTCGGATTCGTTCGATTCGAACGATTCGTTAAAATTTTTAGCGAATCGTTCGTTCATTCGTACGAAAAACTAATGAATGAAAATACCAAAAAAAAACTAAAAAAAACGAAACAAATTGCACATGTCTACTGTGCTTTTACCACCCCCAACTGCCCACCTAAGCACAAAATGGCAGCTGTTCGAAGTTGTACTCATTCCAGGCAAAAATTAAATGGCATGCCACATTGGGCAGGCTGTACCATTGCCAAAATGTATGTATTCAAGTGAATAGGGCCACACCACAACCATCTGCAATGTATGCTTTTGCAGCACGATGGGTCGGCAATTTGAGGGTTACAGCAGGCGATGAGGAGCCGACATATCGCCCTCTATAAAGCAATCCATCGACATGGCAATGTAGCCTTATGTGTGAACGAGCGCTCAGACTTCCAAATGATTATATTTATTCTATAACATATGCAGTAAGCTGGAACACTTTACAGCAAACAGTAACATGAAAACTAGATTGTAAACTCTGTTTATATATCCGATCGTTCAAAAGTTTACTATTTTTACAACTGCTTGCATTAGCATTACCACTAGCCTCAAGAATTCTGCCTACAACTTATCACAAGTCGAGATTTACATGACAAACCGTTATTTAGTCTTGCAGATAAAACAGAGTATGCTGACTGCGCTGTTCAGAGAATATTCCTCAATACTGTTCCTAACTAAAGCAGATTTCTTCCTCTCTGGCCCCCGGGGCCGACATCAGCATACAGTCATCTCATCTTTTCAGCAGTGACATCTGATGACTATTGTGACCTATTCTTAGTAGACTTTTTTTTTTTTGCAGGAAACATAAAAACAATGTAGCAGGGCCGTCTTTTCCATTGGGCACGCTGGGCAGTTGCCCGGGGGCCCCACTTGCCTGGGGGGCCCCACCTGCCCAGCGAGCCAAGCATCATCTATGTGTCACCCTCGTTTTTATTGCCTGTGACCCCGCGCTCCGGCCGCCATGTCCAGTCTCAGGCCGGCCCCTGGCGCCCTGTGATTGGACGAAAGGGGTCATGTGCAGCAGGTGGGGCTGGCCTGTCCTCGATCGTGGGAGAGCGGGCTGGCCTTCACTGTGAGCTGTGGCCGATATCTTCGCCTCCTCCTCTCCGGGTCACCGATCATGTCCCCGCTGGGGCAGGCAGGCTGGCAGTGTGACAGGCGGCGCAGAGCAGAGATGAAAGGAAAAACAGGTAAGGGACTCACTCGTGAGTTTTTTTTTGCTGGCCGGGGGGGGGGGGGGGAGTAGATATGGTCTGGGGAGAGGGAGAAGCCATAATGTATTGTGTGTAGTGTAGTGTAATGTATAGTGTAATGTATTGTGTGTAGTGTAGTGTAATGTATAGTGTAATGTATTGTGTGTAGTGTAGTGTAATGTATAGTGTAATGTATTGTGTGTAGTATAGTGTAATGTATTGTGTGTAGTGTAGTGTGATGTATAGTGTAATGTATTGTGTATAGTGTAATGTATTGTGTGTAGTGTAATGTATTGTGTAGTGTAATGTATTGTGTGTATTGTGTGTAATGTATTGTGTAGTGTAATGTATTGTGTGTAGTGTAATGTGTGTAGTGTAATGTGTGTAGTGTAATGTGTGTAGTGTAATGTGTGTAGTGTAATGTGTGTAGTGTAATGTGTGTAGTGTAATGTGTGTAGTGTAATGTGTGTAGTGTAATGTGTGTAGTGTAATGTGTGTAGTGTAATGTGTAATGTATTGTGTGTAGTGTAGTGTATTGTGTGTAGTGTAATGTATTGTGTGTAGTGTAATGTATTGTGTGTAGTGTAATGTAATGTATTGTGTGTAGTGTAACGTATTGTGTAGTGTATTGTGTGTGTGTGTGTGTGTGTGTGTGTATGGTGTATTGGTCTGTGGATAGAGTATGCTGTAGCGGTCAGTATGTAGTGTATTGTGTAGTGGTCTGTGAGAAGTGGATAGTGTAGATTGTGTAGTAGTGGTCAGTATAGAAATCAGTTAGGGTGGTGTGTAGTGGTCAGTGTGTAGTGTACTGGTCAGTATAGGAATCAGGTAGGTTAGCGTTGTGTGGTGTGGTATGTAGTGGTCAGTGGGTAGTGTAGTTTGTGTAGTAGTGGTCAGTATAGGATTCAGGTAGGTCAGTGTGGTATGTAGTGTAGTGGTCAGTGTGGTGTGGTGTGGTGTGTGGTATGTAGTGGGTAGTGTAGTTTGTGTAGTAGTGGTCAGTATAGGATTCAGGTAGGTTAGTGTGTAGTGGTCAGTGTGGTATGTAGTGTAGTGGTCGGTGTGGTTTGTAGTGTAGTGGTCGGTGTGGTTTGTAGTGTAGTGGTCAGTGTGTAGTGTACTGGTCAGTATAGGAATCAGGTAGGTTAGCGTTGTGTGGTGTGGTATGTAGTGGTCAGTGGGTAGTGTAGTTTGTGTAGTAGTGGTCAGTATAGGATTCAGGTAGGTCAGTGTGGTATGTAGTGTAGTGGTCAGTGTGGTGTGGTGTGTGGTATGTAGTGGGTAGTGTAGTTTGTGTAGTAGTGGTCAGTATAGGATTCAGGTAGGTTAGTGTGTAGTGGTCAGTGTGGTATGTAGTGTAGTGGTCGGTGTGGTTTGTAGTGTAGTGGTCGGTGTGGTTTGTAGTGTAGTGGTCAGTGTGGTTTGTAGTGTAGTGGTCGGTGTGGTTTGTAGTGTAGTGGTCAGTGTGGTTTGTAGTGGTCAGTGTGGTTTGTAGTGTAGTGGTCAGTGTGGTTTGTAGTGTAGTGGTCGGTGTGGTTTGTAGTGTAGTGGTCGGTGTGGTTTGTAGTGTAGTGGTCGGTGTGGTTTGTAGTGTAGTGGTCGGTGTGGTTTGTAGTGTAGTGGTCGGTGTGGTTTGTAGTGTAGTGGTCGGTGTGGTTTGTAGTGTAGTGGTCAGTGTGGTTTGTAGTGTAGTGGTCAGTGTGGTTTGTAGTGTAGTGGTCAGTGTGGTTTGTAGTGTAGTGGTCAGTGTGGTTTGTAGTGTAGTGGTCAGTGTGGTATGTAGTGTGGTATGTATTGTGGTGTGTAGTGGTCAGTGTGGTTTGTAGTGTAGTGGTCAGTGTGGTTTGTAGTGTAGTGGTCAGTGTGGTTTGTAGTGTAGTGGTCAGTGTGGTTTGTAGTGTAGTGGTCGGTGTGGTTTGTAGTGTAGTGGTCAGTGTGGTGTGTAGTGGTCAGTGTGGTTTGTAGTGTAGTGGTCAGTGTGGTGTGTAGTGGTCAGTGTGGTTTGTAGTGTAGTGGTCAGTGTGGTTTGTAGTGTAGTGGTCAGTGTGGTTTGTAGTGTAGTGGTCAGTGTGGTATGTAGTGTAGTGTGGTGTGTAGTGGTCAGTGTGGTTTGTAGTGTAGTGGTCAGTGTGGTATGTAGTGTAGTGGTATGTAGTGTGGTATGTAGTGTAGTGGTCAGTGTGGTGTGGTATGTAGTGTGGTGTGGTATGTAGTGTAGTGGTCAGTGTGGTATGTAGTGTGGTGTGTAGTGGTCAGTGTGGTATGTAGTGTAGTGGTCAGTGTGGTGTGTGGTGTGTAGTGTAGTGGTCAGTGTGGTGTGGTATGTAGTGTAGTGGTCAGTGTGGTGTGTAGTGTAGTGGTCAGTGTGGTGTGGTATGTAGTGTAGTGGTCAGTGTGGTGTGTGGTGTGTAGTGGTCAGTGTGGTGTGTAGTGTAGTGGTCAGTGTGGTGTGGTATGTAGTGTAGTGGTCAGTGTGGTGTGTAGTGTAATGGTCAGTGTGGTGTGGTATGTAGTGTAGTGGTCAGTGTGGTGTGTAGTGGTCGGTGTGGTATGTAGTGTAGTGCACACAGGGGCCCCGGTACACTGTATTGCCCGGGGGCCTATAATGCTCTTAAGATGGCCCTGCAATGTAGTATAGGCACATGTAAGATTCCTTTTCAAATGACCGCTTGTCTACTGGAGCAATTTTTACATTTTTTGCACTTTTGCATTTCTTGATAAAAATGACTTTAAGGCTCGATTCACATCTATGCATTTTGCTTTTGAGCGTTTTTACAGTGCTTTTTGCGGTGCTTGCCGCGTTTTTGGACACGTGTTTTTACCGCGATTTAGCCGCGTTTTGCTTTTTTTTTTACACTGTGGTTGCTTAGCAACCAGCTATATACAGTGTAAAAAAAAAAAACGCAAATCGCAGGAAAATTGCGGTAAAAACGCGGCACTTGCGTTTTGGTTGCGGGTCCATTGACTACTATTACATGCAAAACGCTGCATTTTGCATGAAAAAAAGTCCCCGACCCTTTCCAAAAACGCAGAGGCACAAAATTGCATTGATGTGAACATGTTCCATAGGAACCCATGTTAACCACTTCCCGACCGCCTCACGCAGATATACTGCGGCAAAATGGCACGGGCAGGCAAAATCACGTACCTGTACGTGGCCCTTTAAATGCCTGCCCGTGGCGCTCGCGACCCGGTCAGGAGCTCCGTGACCCCGGCTGCGGGACCAGCGGACCCGATCGCCGCTGGTGTCCCGCGATCGGGTCACGGAGCTGAAGAACGGGGAGAGGTCTGTGTAAACAAACCTCTCCCCGCGCTTCCTACTCTGCCTGTCATTGATTGGCTGTTCCCGGTCATCAGGAAAGCCGATCAATGACGTCAGACGTCAGCCCCGCCCCCTAATGTAAAAAAACACACACGTCACAGCCCATAACCCCTCCCCTCCCCCTAGTGGTTAACTCTTTCACTACAACTGTCATTTATACAGGAATCAATGCATTTAAATAGCATTGATTGCTGTATAAATGACAATGGTCCCCAAAATGTGTCAAAAATGTCCGATGTGTCCGCCATAATGTCGCAGTCACAATAAAAATCGCTGATCGCCGCCATTACTAGTAAAAAAAAAAATATTAATAAAAATGCTATAAAACTATCCCCTATTTTGTAAACGCTATAACTTTTGCGCAAACCAATCAATAATCGCTAATTGCGATTTTTTTTTACCAAAAATATGTAGAAGAATACGTATCGGCCTAAACTGAGGAAAAAAAATTTTATATTTATATTTTGGGGATATTTATTATAGCAAAAAGCAAAAAATATTGCATTGTTTTCAAAATTGTCGCTCTATTTTTGTTTATAGCGCAAAAAATAAAAACCGCAGGGGCGATCAAATACCACCAAAAGAAAGCTCTATTTGTGGGAAAAAAAGGACACCAATTTTGTTTTGGAGGCACGTCGCACGACCGCGCAATTGTCAGTTAAAGCGACGCAGTGCCGAATCGCAAAAAGGGGCCCGGTCCTTTGGCTGCCAATTGGTCCGGGGCTGAAGTGGTTAAAAAATTTCCCTGCATTTCTGCAAAATGCAAAATGCATCAAAAAACGCGCTAGTGTGAATGGAGCCTAACACCCCGCCTCCCCCCCCCCCCCAAAAAAAAAAGTATACATTTTCTGAAAGCAGAGATCCTGACCAAATTAAATGGTGGTAGTTGCAAATTTTTATGTCGCACAATATTTGAACAGCTAGTTATCAAGCATAAATTCAGGAAAAAGACACAAAAATTAATCTTAGGGCAAGCAAACACAATATTATACCCAGGTTTTGGTGAGGCTGTGTTGAGTTAACAGATACCATGCCAAGCCTTAAACTTATGCATGCTTGTGAAAGCAATATGGTACCCAGGGCTGG
The DNA here is from genome assembly GCA_028564925.1 of Lithobates sylvaticus. Classification (NCBI taxonomy): domain Eukaryota; kingdom Metazoa; phylum Chordata; class Amphibia; order Anura; family Ranidae; genus Lithobates; species Lithobates sylvaticus. The sequence continues at coordinate 736,368,683 of CM053026.1, read as the reverse complement.
GATAAGGGGTGGACAGGAGGGCAGGCTGCCCTGGGCACTGTGGTATCATGTAGGGTGATTTGGGGGTGTGTGGTTAAAGGGGGTAAGTATAGTTCTAGGAGGGTACATTTGGGAAGGTGTGCTAGGAGTTGTGATTTGGGAGATTTGTGTTGGGAAGGGGAGGGTGAAAAGATCAGAATTTTTTTTTTTTTTTGGAGGGGGGGTTGATGCTAGTAGGGATAATTGAGGGGTATTTGTGCTAAGAGGTGGGGATTTGAAGCAGAGGGAAAGGATTTAAGCTTGGAGGGGGAATTTGAGGGGAACAGGATTTGTGCTAGAAAGGGAGACTTTTTTGGGGGGGAGGGGGGCGGGGGGGGGGGGTTGTGCTGGGGGCATATGGGGAGAGAAAGGATTTGAACTGGGAATAAGGGGTGGGGAGGCAAAGATTTGTTCCCGCGAGGGGGTATTTTAGCAGGGGGGTGGATTTATACTGGGAAAAAGGGGGGATTTATGCTTAGGGGGAAGTATGCAGATTAGTAGGTGATATATTTATTTTCTGGGGGGGGGGTTAATGCTAGTAGGGATGATTGGGGGGTATTTATGCTAAGAGGTGGGGATTTGAAGTGGAGGGAGAGGATTTGTGCTTGGAGGGGATATTTGAGGGGTAGAGGATTTGTGCTAGAATGCTAGAAAGGGGGAAGTTTTTTTTTTGGGGGGGGGGGATGTTTGTGCTGGGGGCATATGGGGGAGGAAGGATTTGAACTGGGGATGAGGGGTGGGGAGGCAAAGATTTGTGCCGGGAGGGGGGATTTTAGCAGGTGGTGGATTTGTACTGGGAGAAAGGGGGGATTTATGCTTAGTGGGAGTATGCAGATTAGTGCTTGATATTTTTTTTTCTGGGGGGGGGGGGGGGTTGCTGACATACATCATACATCTTGGGGGGGGGGGGGGAATTTGACATGTTTGCTTTGGGCTCTAGATGACCTTGTCCCAGTGTTGATGGTACTCAATAAATGTCCATAGGTGATGCTTTAAAAGCTTGTACAGATTATCAGTTTAGTGTTAACCATGAACTATGGCCTTAGAATTATTGAGCTCACTCCTGTTCCTGGTGATAGATCACATGTGTGGAATAATTTATGTTTACATACTGTACGCCTGCTCACCCTATGCTGCTTGATTTTTTGGGAGTACAGGGTAATGGGGGTATTTTTATTTTTTTTTATGTTATTTTTTTATTATTATTTTTTATTAATTTTGAAAAAAAGGATTTGTTTACATTTTTGTTTTTCTTTATTTAACTTTATTGCTATGTGATAGTATTGGGCAGATGGTGGACGGTCCCTTTTTTTATGGAGACACTGGGGTTGTATTAAGCCCCATACACACGGTAGGATTTTCGCATGGATTCTGTCCGATCGGACAATGTTGTTGAAAAATCCGACCGTGTGTATGCACCATCGGACAGTGTACGTCGGATTGTCTGACGGACAAAGTCCTATCTCCTGCTCCTCCGACAACACGGTCCGATCACACCAAATCCGATCGTGTGTACCGTTGTCCGATGGACAAAGTGCTACGCATGCTCAGATCACATTACAAGACCAAAGCTATTGGCTACTAGCCTCTACGTAGTCCCGTCGTACGCAACAAACGTCACCACGTTCAGAATGATCGGATTTTCCAACAACTTTGTCCGACCGTGTGTATGCAACACCAACATCGGACAAAGTATGACGGACATGGTCCTCGGATAATCCGAGCGTGTGTATGGGGCTTTAGACCCCAAATGTAATATCTGCTCTGTGCTGCAGTTAACCAAGTAAAGGTTGTGCTTCAAATTACAACCATGGCAATACCAAGGATGTTGTTAGCACTATTTCTGTTCAGAGCTCCTGGATATACCAATTTTTATATTTTTTTGGGAGGGGGGTTAAGGTGCTTGGGTTAACTTTACTTTTTACACTTTTATTTTTTTTTACACATAGGGGACAAAAAGTCTGCTATGTAATACTATTTTAGAGCCTGAGGAAGTGGGATATTGGTACCTGCAAAACGAGTAATCACCATTGAAAAGCACCCTTGACATTATCATCATTAACCACTTGCCTACCAGCCACGAACACCTCCTTCCTGACCAAGCCATTTTTCAGCTTTCAGCGCTGTCGCAATTTGAATGACAATTGCGCGGTCATGCAACGCTGTACCCAAATAAAATTTTTATAATTTTTTCCCCACAGATAGAGCTTTATTTTGGTGGTATTTGATCACCTCTGTGTTTTTTATTTCTTGCGCTATAAACAAAAGAAGAGGGACAAGTTTGAAAAAACATAATATTTTTTACTTTTTATTATAATAAATATCCAATTTTTTTTTTTTTTTTAAACAAATTTTTTTCCTCAGTTTAGGCCGATACGTATTCTTCTACATATTTTTGGTAAAAAAAAATCGCAATAAGCGTATATTGATTGGTTTGCGCAAAAGTTATAGCGTCTACAAAATAGGGGATAGATTTATAGCATTTTTATTATTATTTTTTTTTTACTAGTAATGGCGGCGATTTGCGATTTTTATCGTGACTGCGACATTGCGGCGGACACTTCGGACACTTTTGACTCATTTTTGGGACCATTCACATTTATACAGCGATCCGTGCTATAAAAATGCATTGATTACTGTATAAATGTGACTGGCAGGGAAGGGGTTAACGCTAGGGGGCGCTGCAGGGGTTAATATGTACCCTATCTTGGTGATTCTTACTGTGGGGGGAGGGGACTGACTGGGGGAGGAGACCGATCGGTGTCCCTATGTACAAGGGACACACCATCGGTCTCCTCTCCTCTGACAGGACGTGGATCTGTGTGTTTACACACACAGATCCACGTCCTGCTCGATTACCGGGCAATCGCGGGTGCCTGGCGGTCATCGCGACCGCCAGGCACGCGCACCGGGGCCCCAGCTACGCGGCGGGCGCGCGCCCCCCAGTGGCCAAATTGTAGACGACGTCATATGACGGCGTCCCGCCACAGTAGCTGCACCGTCCCGCCGTCATTTGACAGTGGGCGGTCAGCTAGTGGTTAAGAATACTAAAAACTATCCAATTTCAAAATGACAAAGGATACGGATACCATAAGGAGGACAATAGATATGTATTAAAAATGTATGTAATAATATAAATATATACACTAATGGAATGATGATGTGGCTAAAATGTGAAAAATTATGTATAAAATAAAGATTTATAAAAAAAAATGACAAAGGATATAAGTGTAGCGCTGGCTCCTGACGAGCAGGCGCTATTGTTTTTGAAAATTAAGTTGCCTGAAGCCACAGTTGGGCTTCAGGATAATTCTTCTAAATTTCTGGTTTCAGTACCAGTCCAGCTGGGTTGCACTGGGTTCTCCTTGAAAGCAGTCTAGCTGGATGCATTAAATGCCACTTACCTCTCGGAACCAGCCCAGTGGGAGTGTTCTCACACTGTGCACTCTGCGGGGGGGGGGGGGTATTTAAGGTACCGACACCATGTGACCAAAAAAAGAAAGGCTTTTGTCCTGTCCGCGTGGTGCTGGTGGTCCTCCTGACCCAGCCTCGTGGCCCTCCTGGCCTGGGGTGCGGAACCATGCACCCTGTGTCTCGGGCTGGCTGGCCCGAGACAATGTAACTGCAGGGGTAGGTTCGAGTGACTTTCGAAGCCTACTGATTCAAGGAAGGTCCGGTGCCGTTTCATCGCAATGGAGAGCAACTGAAGAACCCCAGGGGAGGACTCTTGAGGAGAAGGCCATGCGCAAGGCTGGCTTCTCTGAAGGAGCCTGGAGGCTTAGTTGAAGGACGCAACCTGGAACATCCCTCATATGGTATCGCCAGATCGGCTTTAAAGTTCATCTAATCTAGTGTTTATTGATTGGTTTGCACAAAAGTTATAGCGTCTACAAAATAGGGGATAGTTTTATGGCATTTTTATTATAATTTTTTTTTTTTATCATGACTGCGAATTAATGGAGGACACATCAGACACTTTTGACACTATTTTGGGACCATTGTCATTTATACAGCGATCAGTGCTATAAAAATGAACTGATTACTGTGTAAATGACACTGGCAAGGAAGGGGTTAAACACTAGGGGGCGATCAAGGGGTTAAGTGTGTCCTAGGGAGTAACTTTAACTGTGGAGGGGATGGGCTACAACTCACATGACAGCGATCACTGCTCTGGATGACAGGGAGGAGTGATCTCTGTCATGTTACAAGGCAGAACGGGAAATGCCTTGTTTACATAGGTACTTTTCCGTTCTGCGGCTCCGTGACATGATCGCCAGGAGACCGGTGGACATTGAGTCTGCGGGTCCCGTGGGCCGGGTCACGGTGTACGCTAACCCAACCAATTAAAGGGGACATACCTGTACGCCCATTTACCCACTGCTGCCATTGTGCCGACGTATATCGGTGTGCATTGGTCGTCAAGTGGTTGAAGGGTAATTCCACTTTCGTGGGGAAATAAAAGAGCAAATAAAGAAAAAACAATAAAGCGCTTACGATTACGACACTAACCATTTTGGAAATGAATACTATGAAAAATGACCTTTCCTTTTCAATCTATAGCCAATGTAATTTTCAGAGAATGCATTGCAGTATGGCTACCTGGAGTTTTCTGCACACAGAAATGTGTACTGACCACTCCCCAGAAACATAAGTTCCTGCTTGTGTGATTGGCTCACCAATTTTCCCAGAAGTCTGCCTAAGAAACTAGTCAGAATTTAGGCATCCCTTGCAACAAAAATTTCATTTTTTGAGAGATACTTTCAATATGAGCACGTCTAAAGGGACGCAGGGCCAGCAGATTTCCTCATTAGTGCCCTGTAGCTCCACACCTAACACCTGTTAATTATGAAACCACTCCCATTAGACCCATTCAGAACCAGTGGCGGCTGGTGCTCCAAATTTTGGGGGGGGCACAAACAAACTGAAAAATTCGGAAAAAAAAACCCATCAATTGCAGCCTCACTGTGCCATCAATCGCAACTCACTGTGCCCATCAATTGCCGCCACTGTGCCATCAAACGCAGCCACTGTGCCCATCAAACGCAGCCACTGTGCCCATCAATTGCTGCCACTGTGCCATTAAATGAAGCCACTGTGCCCCATAAAATGCAGCCACTGTGCCCTATAAAATGCAGCCACTGTGCCCATCAATTGCTGCCACTGTGCCCATCAAACGCAGCCACTGTGCCCATCATACGCAGCCACTGTGCCAACAAACGCAGCCACTGTGTCCATCAATTGCCACCACCGTGCCATCAAATGCAGCCACTGTGTCCCATAAAATGCAGCCACTGTGCCCATCAATTGCCACCACTGTGCCCATCAATTGCTCCCACTGGGCCCATCAATTTCCGCCACTCTTCCCATCAATTGCCGCCACTGTGCTCATCAATTGCTCCCACTGTGCCACATCAAACGCAGCCACTGTGCCATATCAAATGCTACCAGTGTGCCCCCTGCCGGCACTCCGTCTGCACTTACTGTCTCGGTGGGACAGCTCCTTGATGTCTTCTCCCGTCCTCTCTTCCCGTCCTCTGCTATGATTGAACTTGTGGCGTCCAATCACAGCACCTGTCGTTTCAGCCAATCAGGTGACGGGTAACAGATCCGAGCACCTGATTGGCGGAGGGGCCGCCACTTCTCAGAACAGAAGCACAGAAAAACACACAGGGATTTCTTCAGAATAACAAAAGTTAGGAATCTGCAACAAAGATTGTTATAATGCTTGCAATGTACAGAGATCACCCAGAGGGGAATGCTTCTTTCTCAACAAAAGTGGAGTTACGCTTTAAGTAATGCAATAAAGGCCTTGAGGGGATTGCTTGTTTCACGGAATAGGAGTTTCATTTTAACTCGTTGATGGCCGGCAGTCAACCAACACTAAATACGTTTCAATGAGTAAGAACAGAAAACACGGAATTCTTCTAAGACGTCACTGTCTAGCAGTCCAGCAAAAGCTCATCCAGAGCTCAGTATTTTATCCTTGGCTGCTCTTCAGATTGAAGATTGTGTTTGGTTTAACACAGACAACAAATATCACCCGCAGACCCAGTACAGTATATCGCGGCAAAGTGTTGAGAGTGATAAAGTGACTAAACTCTCCGACGTTGCAGAGAATTATATTTGCTCTCCACTATTAGATTTACTCATTGAAAGTAGATCCAGACCACTTAGCCCACCACGTCTGTCCTTCGATTGATTCGCCAGCTAGGGTAGGTTAAATAACAATTATCTGATCTATCTATCTCTCTCCTTTTTCTAAAGGCTCCTATGTGTCCTGGCGTCTTTGTCTGTCGAGGTAAATGGCACATTTATCCGCAGAAATTTCTTTGAAAACTCCTGCTGCTCTTACTTTATAAAGTGAATCGAGGAGTTGCATGCAGCCATAAACTTAGCAGGTGATAAGGGTCATCCATTGTGGCTGGAAGAATGGCGGGTCCAGAAACAACCAACGACATAATCCTTCAAAGTGGACATGTCTGTGAGGGGCAGAGCTCAAAACTGGGGCGTTCCCTATTTTAGAACCAACAGTATGGAAACAGGTTTATTCCATGTAGTCCAATTACAACTTCAGAAAGATAGAAAGACAGATAGTTAGATAGATAGATAGATAGACAGATAGTTAGATAGTTAGATAGATAGCGTGGGGATTGGCTGGCACTTCTGCCACATGTTTAAAGCTGTGTCCCTTTAGGGAGATTCATCTTCCTGTTCTATCCAACACATATCACTTGGACAAGAAGAGACATTTCCCTCAAGTGGGCACAAACCTACCTGATAAAAGTGTGTGTGGTGAACCGCGCTAAAAATCTGATAATTATCTATGGCAAACAGTACAACATGAAATAAATTTCAAAACCATGTGTCCCCTGAAGACGTCAGACGCACCAACGAAACGCGTAGGGTGTGGTCAAGCGTGATACGTCACTTCCGCCCACTGTGGAATGCAGGTGGAGCACACCACGTCGTCCCCGGGTCCACTTGTTTGTTTTTAAACCTGTTATTATGCCGGTTGGTGTTTAGCGCCATTTTTTATCAAAATAAACGAGGGACACCTATCAGCAAAAGTATGCATGCATAGGACACGCCCCCTTAAAGGAGAATTGTACAAAAATTGTAAAAGATTGGTTAAACCCACAAGTGCTTTTTTACCACTACTATTCCTTTATATTGGCTTTTGAAATTTACAAATGCAGCAAATTAGAAATCAGATGAAATGTTTAGCGCTGGAAAACACTTTTTGATAGATACAAAGTGCATTTTATATACATCTATATAGATCATATCAAAATGAGGGACAAATGAGAATGAATGAGGGACAGAGGGACATTGCTCCAAATCAGGGACAGTGGCGGCGATCAGCGATTTTTATTGTGACTGCGGCATTTTGGCGGACACATCGGACATTTTTGACACATTTTTGGGACATTTGTCATTTATACAGCTCCCGACCGGGTCGCGAGTGTGGCGCGACCCACGTCATTGATCGGCGTTCCCGATGACAGGGAACCGCCGATCACTGACAGTCAGTGTAGGAAGCGCGGGGAGAGGTTTGTTTACATAGACCTCTCCCGTTCTTTCAGCTCCGTAACCCGATCACGTACAGGTACGTGATTCTGCCTGCCCGTGCCATTCTGCTGACGTATATATGCAGTGGCCGGTCGGGAAGCGGTTAAAAAGGGAATCAACTCCAGAGATAAAACAATAATTCTCCCGCTCTACAAGACTCTGGTCCAGCCACACCTGGAGTATGCTGTCTAGTTCTGGGCACCAGTCCTCAGGAAGAATGTACTGGAAATGGAACGAGTACAAAGAAGGGCAAGAAAGCTAATAAAGGGTCTGGAGGATATTAGTTATGAGGAAAGGTTGCGAGCACTGAACTTATCCTCTCTGGAGAAGAGACGCTTGAGAGGGGATATGATTTCAATATACAAATACCGTACTGGTGACCCCACAATAGGGATAAAACTTTTTCGCAAAAGGGAGTTTAACAAGACACTTGGCCACTCATTAAAATTAGAAGAAAAGAGGTTTAACCATAAACTATGTAGAGGGTTCTTTACTGTAAGAGCAGCCAGGATGTGGAATTCCCTTCCACAGGCGGTGGTCTCATCGGGAGGCATCGATAGTTTCAAGAAACTATTATATAAGCACCTGAACGACCGCAACATACAGGGATATACAATGTAATACTGACATATAATCCACACACATAGGTTGGACTTGATGGACTTGTGTCTTTTTTTAACCGCACCTACTATGTAACTATTGTAACTATGTTCCTCACTTCCTGTTCTGCACAACACCCATAAAATAAACAGGAAGTGGGGAAGTTTCCATATTCCACTGCTCTCTCTGTTATCTTATCTTATACAGGAAGGGAGGAAAATAGCCCTCAAGTAGGGACACAGCAAAAAAGAGGTAACAGGGTTTCTAATACTTCCTCACTGCAGCCAAAACTCAAAATTAGGCAGCCCATACATGAGTCATTTTTTTCATTCGATCTGCAGGTTCAATGTAAAAAAAAAAAGACCAGATTCCCGCATCCACATATTTAAGGTGGATGTGTGAATCCTTCCCGCTTAGCTATTGTATTCTAAAGGTGGGGGTGCTTCCCCGCCGCCAGAATAAACTGCTCAGCCCTGCTGGCTATATCCTGCAGTGGTGATCGAGCAGGGAAAGCCCAACAGGGCGGTTAAATATAAGCCAATTACACACCTCCCAACTTTTTGAGATGGGAATGAGGGACACCTATCAGCAAAAGCATGCAGGCATAGGACACACCCCCTCACACCCCCTACTATTCCTTTATATTGGCTTTTGGAATTTACAAATGCAGCAAATTAGAAATCTGATGAAAGGTTTAGTGCTGGAAAACACTTTTTTATAGATACAAAGTGCATTTTATATACATCTATATACATCATATCAAAATAAGGGACAAATGAGGAGGAATGAGGGACAGAGGGACTTTGCTCCAAATCAGGGACAGTCCCTCAAAATCAGGGACAGTTAGCTATGCAATTAGTGGATTGACTTCTGTATGACCACAGTGCCCATACATGGATGGAGATATTGATCCATGTATGTCTAGCTTTAGGCATTAAAGCCAGAGGGCAAAGCAATGGAAATCATTCTTTAATTCTTCTGTGGCCAACCGTTCACCCACGGGCGCTGGTTCATAGCTCCTGAAGAAATATATTCCAGAAGATCAGTACTTAAAAGGCTGAACTCCATGGAGTGTTCTTCACCTTCTTTAAATATGTCAAAACAATATGTCACATTCACGCCAAGCTATTTTTGTGAGCCAAGCCAAAACGCTTCAGAAGGTGTGAAGACATCTGTACATATTTGCTTAGCGTTATTAAAGGTTAATGCCATATGTGACTGGAAAATACTCTGTCACATCAAATAAACCTGACGATTTTACATATTTGCACAGAAAGATCAGATAATGTTTATAAGGTATTGTAAAGTATACAGGAGGAAAAAACATCTCACTATACATACACATAAATCCTTGAAGACCTCCTTCTGCTTGCCATGGTTTCATGTAATAATCTCAGTTTCTACTAATTATAAAGAGAAGTAAGTGATATTGAAATACAGTAAAGCCTTGGATTGCGAGCATAATTAGTTCCAGAAACATGCTTGTAATCCAAAGCACTTGTATATCAAAGCGAAATTTCCCCATAAGAAATAATGGAAACTCAAATGATTTGTTTCACAACAATTTATTCATAAGACCTTCAGTTTATAGTCCATATAAAAAGATTGTAGCAATGTGATAGGTTATGTACCCATAAAATGTCCATCCACAAATGGAAGCCTCCACAAGGGGATTAGAAGCAAAATCCATCAGGAGCTACAGATTGTAAAAGAAGAGAGGCGCCTCTAAGTGTAGCAATAATGTTACATTTAATGAAGGTACAACATTGCAGGCATCCGGTGTAAAGGCCCCCCACAAGGCAGTGACTGGTTCCCTACTGCTCAGGCATGAAGCGCGCTGCGTTTTCTAATTAGCCCAGTGGCGGGGAAAGGAGGAGGGGGGCTGAACTTCCTAGAGATCGGGCCGCGGCCCATCTCCCGAAAGTGGGGAAGGGAACCTGTCAAAAACGGGTCTCTGTTCCCCCCTCCCCCCTGAAAGGTGCCAAATGTGACACCGGAGGGGGGGAGGAAGCATATAAGAGGAAGTTCCACTTTTTGGGTGGAACTCCACTTTAAATCAATGGGTTTAGTTCCACTTTAACATATGAGCAGCAACAACACTTTCGTGTAAAGGGATCCTGAGTGTCTTCTCAAGAAACTCAAAATCCAGGGTGTTCTGATTCTCAAATTGATGTTAAGAAGCAGTCAGCATTTGACCCACCCATCTCTCCTCTCAGGTCTATACACTATTGGTCATTAAACATAATAGGCTGGCTTACTAACTAATAGTACAGAAAGTGGGAAATTGGGTGATTGGACTCAAGACCTTGTTTCCCAAAGTTAGAATTTGCATATCAGAGCAAGCTTTGGTTTCAGTTGTTCCCGCTTTTCATTAATTCCTTGCACAGACTTAGATATCTCCTCCTTTGCAGTTGATCATGTTCCTTTAAGTTGCAGGCACACACAGGTCCACTGGGGCTTAAAAAAGGGATAAGATCGCCTTTTTCACGAAAAATTTAACTAACTAACTCCATATATCCTGGCCACCTCTCCAGATCTTGTTGCACATAGTGGTAAGGATGCTCTTTACTGCTGGTGTAGCAGTCCATACACTGTAATACACAGCCCTGGAGTGAGTATCCATTATAAAGACTGCAATGACAAGTGCTCAATGGTCAGTGCAACCATGTGACCATGGTGACCAATGAGAGTAATGCCCTGTACACACAATAAGATTTTCCGGTCGAAGACATGTGTAGGCTCCATCACACATTTTCCATAGGAATTTCCGTCACACAAAATTTGAGATCTGGTTCTCAGATTTTCCGACAACAATTCCTTTGTCGGAAATTCTGATCGTGTGTACACAATTCCGACGCACAAAGTGCCACGCATACTCGGAATCAAGCAGAAGAGCTGCACTGGCTATTGAACTTCATTTTTCTCGGCTCATCGTACGTGTTGTACATCACCACGTTCTTGACGTTCGGAATTTCCGACCAACTTTGTGTGACCGTGTGTATGCAAGACAAGTTTGAGCCAACATCCGTCGGAAATAATGCCATGGATTTTGTTGTCGGAAAATCCTATTGTGTAGAGGGATAAGGTGATAGTAAGGTGTCCCAGAAGAAAGAAGTGCTTCTCATTGGTCATTGAGGTGATCAGGTTGCGCTGACTAATGCATGCTTGTCATTGTGAGCATTGTGATGGATAATCACTTTGGGGTTGAGTATTGTGTTGTACAGTGTACATAGTGGCAATGATGGTCTTTGCTTACACTAAAATACACAGCCCTGGAGGGAGTATCCATCATAAAGCCTGCAATGGTAAGTGCTCAGAAGACCGTACTGACCAATGAAAGGTGCTTCTTTCTTCTGGGACAACTTACTGGAAGAAAAAGCCTCACATGCACTTTTCATTGGTCTTGATGGTCACGTGGCTGTGCCTACCAACGAGCTCTTGTCATTATGACCCTATGATGAATACTCACTCTAGGGATGTGTATTGTGGTGTATGGTCTATGGACAGATACTCCGGCAACACAGTGCATCCAGGCCACCATGTGCACCTGGGTCCAGAAGGGTGGCTAGGATATTTATTTTTAGTGAAAATGAAACTACATCTTAACATTTTCAAAAGACTTAGTGGTTGTTGACAGCCATCCATTGCTTTGGCTCTGTCCTGCCTTCACTTTGTATTTGCAGACCAAACATCTGTTTATTTCCTTATCGTTTCTACATTTAAGAGTTATATGGAAATGCTTTGGGTCCTTAAAAAACAACCCCTTCCATCTGCTACAAAAGCCAAATGTAATTACTGCCTTTCCGGCTCCCTCCCTAGAGTTTGCTACTTGGAAATTTGTGTTGGATTTACATGAAATTAGAATAAAAAGTTGTTGTGTTCTAGAGGATAAAGGAAGATAGATTTCTTGGCAGAAAACGAAAAGGGTTCCCTGAGGCAAGAGGTGATGTCTTTGTGTATGGAGTAAGGTAAAGAGATCAGGTATGACGAGTTGCCCACGGGTGGTATAGACAATGAATTACGGTGTGTTTTTGAAGGCAGAAAATCTGGCAGAATTTTTTTTTTTAATGTGTTTGTTTCATAAAAATTTGATATAGTATATGCAAACTGAACTATAATTGATTGATATTAAAATTCTATCACTTTTGTATTTCTTCTGCATTTTTGTGTTTTAATCACCCTATGCTGTCTCCTTTTCCATTTTAATCTGTAACCTAAGACTTTCTAAACATCTCAAAAATATATATTTATTCTCCTTGAGGCTAGGGTGAGCAGGGTGATCATACGTTGATTTAGCCACAAAATTGCTGTTTTCAAAGATGGCAAAATGTTGTCAAATTGGAATTTTTTGATTTGGCTCACTCTGCTGCTTGAGGAAATATACATGTTAAAAAATCTACTTTTTTCTGCATTTAGGCTGCATTCACACCTGAGCGTTTTGTAGCTTGAAGCTTGAAGCTACAAAACGCTAGAGGGGAAAAAAATCCATTATTCTCAATGGAGAAGGTTCACATCTCCACTCCATGTCGCCTGAAGCCGAACGCCTGAAGCTCAAACAAGTTCCGGACCCTTTTTTTGTCGCTCGAATCGGGCAGATTTAGGCATTTTTCTTCTTTTTACATTGGTGACCTTTTGTCCTGCACAAAATCGCGGCAAAAAAAACGCAGAAAAAAATGCAGTGAAATCGCTGTAAAAAAAGCAGCAAAAACGCAGCAAAATTGCTGTAAAATCGCGCGATTTTCTGCCTGAAAACACTACGCTCAGGTGTGAATGCAGCCTTAGGGCCAGCTCACACCAAAATCGCACAGGAACTCGATTCACTCGCCTGTGTGATTTCTGTGCATTCCCCTGCAGTGCGATTTTGCAGCCCATTCAGGCTTCAAAAAATGCAGTGGAACGCACAAAAAGTACTTTTGAAAAATGGGCCGCACCTAGTTGAATGGTACTGCAGCCTTCTCAGTTCATTTTTTAAATTTTTTTGTGCCACCCCGTTAGGGAGATTTACAGGGAATGGCTCACAGCTTCTTCCCAGCCAATGAGAACAGAGGGGTGTAGACTGTGGAAGGAAAAGTGGAAGCCCAGTACTGGAGCATGGCTGTGGGGCCCTAGGGCAGATCGGAGCTGGACTTTGTTGATGATATGATAATATTACAGGGAGGCTGCAGTGGCCCCCTCGAGCTAGGGGCAGGGTTGCGATTGTGACCCCTGCAACCCCTAATGCTACGCCCATGCATCCAGGCCACCATGTGCAGCTGGGTCCAGAGAGGTGGCTAGGATATTTCTAGTTAGTTTAGCTTTTATCTTTTTGGGAAAATGAAACTACATCTTAACTTTTTAAATGACTTAGTGGTTGTTGACAGCCATCCATTGCTTTTGAAAAATGGAGTGGAACGCACAAAAAGTACTTTCGAAAAATGTGCCGCACCTAATTGAATGGTTTTATTATTTGTGCCACCTGTTCCCCGTTAGGGAGATTTACCCTCACTTTCTGTACTGAAAATGCAACAGAAATCAACTATCTGGAAATAGATATTTAAAGGTAATAACACCAGAGATTGTTGATTAAGAGAAGTGCCTCCTGGGGAATCAGGAAGAAATACATTTTTCTCCTACTTGAGCAAATTGGACCATGATTTATAAGGTTTTTTATTTTATTTTTTGCCTTCCTCTAGTTCAATTGTGGGTATGGGATTCTGTACATGGAGTTTTATTTTATTTTATTATTGCCTAAACTAGATGTACTTACCATAATGCATATCTGGTGGGACTACCCTCATCTAGTTATTTTCTGGAGCAAAGTGCGTGATCTAATGTGTAATTAGATCACGCACTTTGCTCTAGAAAATAACTACTTGAGGGTAGTCCCACCAGATGTGCATTATAGTAAGTACATCTAGTTTAGGCAATAAAAAAAATAAAAAAAAACCTCCATGTACAGAATCCCAAGCAGGGGTAATGCGTGTAGCATTACAGAAACAAAAATAACTCTCACCCCTGTTCGCTGTAACCTACATATTGCAAATTGCTCCATGAAACGCTACAAGAGGGCTTTAACAAGACACTTTTTAAATGCTGCAAAAATCCTGATTCCCAGACACTGGAAAGCAAAACACACCCCTACAATTCCTGAGTAGTTTTGCATGATGGAAGAAATCTACAACATGGAGATAGCCATTTAGCCATAGCTAGGGAATCTACTGAAAAATTCCACAAATTGTGGTCACCCTGGCTGGTGTTCCATTACTCCAATCAATATACACAATTAGATAACATCTTGATGGTTACCATCTTTTTACCTTTACAAATGGTTAAACAATACCAGAATATTCTCTCACTAAACACTCTGGTGTCTCATCTAACCATGATGAGTCTTGCAGTTGTGTTGCTGGACCATTGTGACTTCAGTCAACCTCACCAAGAATCTTTGTTGATTCTCCTCTGTTTCTGTTCTATTTTATAACATTGCCAAACTTTTTTTGTTACATGCAAAAGCTTTTGCTAAATGAATACTTTTTTAAATGTTTCACATCATCCAATTCTTTTCTGATATAAAGTTAAGATCTCAGTTCTTTGTGGATCTGTTTGCAATTTATCATCTAGACTATGGGGGTTATTTACGAAAGGCAAATCCATTTTGCACTATAAGTGCACTGCAAGTGCCCTTGGAAGTGCAGTCGCTGTAAATCTAAGGGGTAGATCTGAAACGAGGGAAGCTCTGCTGATTTTATCATCCAATCATTGACACTCTTACTACTTAGTGCTTCTGTGTATATCCTGTTTGAGTTTCTGCATATATATTGCTGATTATCACTATTTGTTTTTCTTTTTTGTTACTATGATGTATTAATAAAAAATATATATTTTTTATACTGCTTTATATACTTGTTTCTACTGTGTTATCTAACCCCACCTATACAATCCCTTGGGGCAATCCTTCCTTTTTACTGATTCTATATAACGGGGATATGGTGGTGGTTAGTACCAATTACTGGTTGATTTCTTCCTTTTTTCTTATCATCCAATCATGTGCAAGCTAAAATGCTATTTTTATTTTCCTTGCATGTCCCCCTGGATCTACAGCGACTTTACTTCCAAGTGGTGTAAAGTGGATTTGCCTTTCGTAAATAACCCCCATGTGAAACTTTGTACCTGTGATTTCTTTTTTTTTAATACAAATGATTTTTATTGTGTAGAGTGAAAAAAAAATAACAGTAAGCATCAGTTTACAGAAAATAGCACAATGTATGTAACATTTTTTGAAATCATTAGTAGTAAAGTACTTATACCAGCGAATGATGGTCAGAAGTCCCAAAAGGGGACAGCTGATCACCCACATTCCACATTGCTAGCGAGTCTGCCCAATGAGAGGAGCCCAAAAACTTGCTCAAGGTATAGCGCGGGCGTCCCAATCACCCATTAACACATCTACTGTAGAAGAGAAAGATGAAAAAATAAAGTAAAGACCAAACTAACAAGCAAACACACAAAAAAAAAAAAGAAAACTATGGAGAACCTAAGGGTAATGTAGGCTTACAATGATATATTATATTATGTTTTCAGTGGGAGAATATGTATGCTCCTTGGGCTTCATATTGACCAGGACTTCCATTTCCTATCGTAGATGGGCATGGTGTCCATGTTAGTGTGATACCAGGCATACCCCACTTTTAAGTACACAATGGGATTTATTTACTAAAGCTAGAAAGTGCAAAATCAGGCTCACTTTTGCATAGAAACCAATGAGCTTCTTACCCCAGCTTGTTCAATTAAGCTTTGGTAATAAAACATGGAAGCTGATTGGTTTTCTATGCAGAAGTGAGCCTGATTTTGCACTTTCCAGCTTTAGTAAATAAACCCATTGTGTACTTAAAAGTGGGGTATGCCTGTATACTTTTTCCATGAGCTGTATAGCCGCCAGTACCTGTGATTTCTTTGTAATTACTCTTTTCTTCAATAAAAACCTTACTGTTAAAATAAATCAATAAACTAGATGCACTTGTGTCCGTCAACCTCCATCCACCTCAACATCTTTGTTCTAGATATGTAACTATGCAACTATGTAACAGGAAATAAGAGGAAATCTCTTCAAATTGAGAAGAAATACCCACTTAGACAATCATCACAAAAACAGATATCTCCACTGGTAAGAACTGTAAAATTTTGGATTTCCATACTATTTTCTGTTTCAGTGAAAATTGGTCACCAGGACAAATAGAGAGAGAAAAGTTACCCACCAGAAACAGAGTAAAAAAAATAATTGACTGGGGGTCCTACTCTATCCAGAACAAAAAAAAACAATAATATTAGCTATAGAGTCTTTTAAGTCACTTTAAGAGACCCTAAGGCCCCGTTTACCAATGGGCAATTCCAAATCATGCCAAAATGTGCAACACTCATTTGGGTGCCATTCATTTTGAAAGATACCCTGAAGGCAGATCGATTTTGTCGTAATTGTTGAGCGTCAAAGCCCTTGAAAATCTTAGTGCAAAATCGCTCCTAGCTCAGGGCCATAATTTGGTCCCTGAGCTTCCTTGGAACGACAATCGCACATAGGGCAGCCCATTCAAGTGAAAGGGCTGTCCCATGTGCAACACACGTTTCCGCGTGAGAATCATGCAAACAAAGTTGCGGACAGAAACGTATAGGTTATCAATGGAAGCGTCCATTTTTCTCTCACAACTTTTTTCCTTTTTTAAATCCTCATCAGTGTGGTTTCCATATTGGTATCAGCTCCTGTTATTTCAGTAATGAACCAGGAAGCAGCATGACTCCGGCAGAAAAACACTCATCATTCCTATGAAAGGTCTTCTGGTTCTCAAGAACCGTCCCTCCGGCAGGTCAGTTGCCGATCTCTTCTTAGAAAAAAAAAACTCACCAATGAAAAGAACATCTTTGCCCATCATTCATTTTTCTTACTGAGACATGACCTGCAATTTGCCAAAGCAAATAAAAGTAATGTATCACTTAAAAGCTTCTTTGAATGTACGGGGATGATTCACCCAGCTGAAGAAAATGCTATGTACTGGCAATTTAAGCTTTCCCTGTTATTGATTTTAAAGGTCAGTCCATCAAAAGGTAAAAATTATTTTTGGGTATGAGCTAGATCCGTTCTCCCTCAAAGAGGCAGTTTGAGTCTAGAGCTACACAGGTCAATTCTGATCACAAGTGCACATTAATAATAGCACATATGATCCATTATTTTCTATTTGGTAAAGTTCAGGGGCATGTTTTAGTTGTATGGTGAAGCGTGTAATGCTGGACAGTAGCACCGTGCTCCAAATCAGTCATAATACGGGTAGTATTGTTTTTTTCTCCTTGTATTTTCAATTGGGCAACTACAATGTGTTGTATATGTTTGTTCCTTTCCGCAATGTTGAGAACATAAAATGATTACCTGTGTGATACTGTCACAGTGGGGGAGATTTCTTAATCCTGGAGTGCAAAACCTGGTGAAGCTCTGTATAGAAACCAATCAGCTTCCAGATTTTTTTTGTCAAAACTTAATTAAACAAGCTGAAGTTAGAAGATGATTGGCTACCAAATACAGCTGCACTAGATTCTGAGTACTTGTAGTAAATCAACCCACTTTTTCCTAATTAACCACAATGCCGACCGGGCCATTGCCAAAAGACAGCTACAGCACGGTCGGCTTATACTGGGTGGACGTCCGTGGGACGTCCTCACAGAATCAAGCTCCCGCGCGCCCCCTGGGGCACGCACCCGGGAACATCCGGGTACATCCGGGGGACCCGGCGCATCATGGATCACGGTAAATGGCCGCTAATAGCCGTTTACCATGTGATCGCTCCGTCAAATGATGGAGCATCACTTGTAAACAATCCAGTGTCATGTAATGATGCCTGTTCCTCCCTCCCCTCTGTGTACCGATCGTTACAGTGTGAAAGGAGAGAGGGAGAGATCGCTTGCAGTGCTGTGGGCACTACAGATCCAGCCCACAGCGCTGCTCAGTGCCAGTACTATGCAATACTCTGCAATACTATGTAATACTCTGCAATACTCTGCAATATCCTGCAATACTCGCCAATACTCACCAATAAATTTTAACAGAAACACAGAATGTTATTTATTTTTTTACCAAATTTTCAGTCTTTCTTTATTTATAGAGCAAAAAACAAACAATCCCAGAAGTGATTAAATACCACCCAAAGAAAACTCTATTTGTGTGAAAAAAGGGACACACATTTCATATGGGTACAGTGTTGTATGACTGAGTAATTGTCATTCAAAGAGTTAGACCCCTGAAAGCTGAAAATTGGTCTGGTTAGGAAGTGCCCAGTTGTCAAGTGGTTAAAATAGCTTCTAAAGGTAATTTTTCAACTTTTTCGATCTTTTTCTCATTTGCAATGCTTCCCAAAACTTTTGGTTGGGGGTGCACATAGAGGGAGCACCTAATCCTCTAATGTCGATACTACATGTCTCATAATCTTTTGAGGGCAATCCAGATCTTTTTGGGCTCAGATCAAGCAACCAGATCTTGAGAAAGAGCTACCTATTTGTGCATGTGAGTGACTTTTCAAGCAGCTGTAGTCCTAGTTGAGAGTGTACACATAGGTGGTGCTTATGCTGGGGTTCCAAGGAGACCCTGAAATGCAGCGTAGCCATCATATCGAAGGAAGTGTCCCTTATCAGATAAAAACGTGGAAACATTGCGGTAAAAACCCATTAAAAACGACTTTGAAATGCTCAGGTGTGTGCAGCCTTAGAGCAGATCTTTCTCTCTGCTCCACCTCGGCATTGCCTTCCCTTGTTATATTCTTTCCATCTTTTGGGTGCTTTCATGAAATTAGCTTCTGAACTTTTCTGTTTTTTAGGCCAGTGTGATTTTCAAGCTTGTACCATGCAAGACTCATTTAATTACCATAATACTCAGGACTGCATTGCATTTAATAATTTTCCGAGGAAACAATTAAATGGAGACTATTTATAGCAGGTCAAGCTTTTACTGTACTGGGTCTTTTGCTACAGGGCTGGTGATAATAATAAGGGAAGTGATGAAATGATACATCAGAAGTAATTAAAATCACAAGTAATTATAAGTGAAGCTCAATATTCAGACTGTGGGGGGAAAGCTGCCGAATAGAAAAGCATTGAACGGCTCTCAGAACAAAGTCCTGTGGTAAAATATTAGGATTTGCATACAATGAAAGCATTAAATCATCACCCAAATTCCTCTGTGTTTTCATTAGTTACCATGTTATTAATATTAATAAAGATGGGCAAATCTTGTGTTCTGCTTTGACAGTCTCTGGAAGATCTGAAAGTGCATTTCTTGTCGCACTAATTCGTGTCGGCGTGCCCTGCCTCTTTGACAGTCGCATCTCTGCGGTCAATATCATTTCTCTGAAAGTACATTTCTATCGCAACCACGCCCGGCATGAATGCAGTTATATAATTCGTGTCGGCGTGCCCTAGGCCCGGCCTCATTTCAATACATATAGTCGCAAAAAAAAAAAAAAAAGAGACTTTATTCTTGTCCTTGTCATGTTATATCATTTCTGTGTCACCTTACCACGCCCCGGCGTTAATTGGTCACCTGCCTGTACGAATTTGCGCCGGCGTGCCCTAGGCCGGCCGCATTTCTACAAAAAAAAAAGGGAGCTTGGAGTCGGACCCGGTGGCAGCTGGATGTCACAGTTCGGCCTCAGCAATACCCAGGCAGTTAGCCTCGTTTCACGGTTGCCTCATTGCTGTACGTGCTCCAGAGTCCGGCTCACAGTCACCCCCCATACGGTACGAACGGGCCGGGCCCTGTCACGGCAGCAGTTTTAGGCTCTTAATAGGTACTTTCTCTCACACTCTCTCAGGTCAGTCGGATTCAGTAGGTCCACCTGCACCAGCTTGATCAGGGTTCCAGCAGGCCCAGCCTGCAGACACGTGACCAGTCTACTAAGTAACGGGTCTTGGCAGCCGCCATGTCATCAGTCGGCAGCGATGACCTCACCACCCCGCTATCTCCGGCGTCAGCCTCCGAGGCTGGCAGTGTCCAGTCCCTTAGGGCATGGACAATTCCCAGGCTGTCCGCCGAGCTGAGACGCAGAGGGATACCTTTCTCGTCCGCGGCCAGGAAGGCGGAGCTATTCAGGCTCCTCTTCCCACCACCGGCCGCAGCAAGCCCCAGCAGCCAGCAGGCGTCTCTGGAATCGATTTCAGCCGCCGTCGCTCAGCTACACACCCTCGTGTCTTCCCTGTCTTCCTCAATCGTTGAGGTCCAGGACAGGGTGTTTCGCCTAGAGACCAGCCCGGCTGCCACGGTTCCGGACCCTGCGGTGGTCCCAGCCATCAGTGCACCGGCCGCAGGTTGTGAGCTTGCCACGACTACCGTTCACCCTTCCCACCTGGTGCCACCCAGCGTAAGGAAGGACATTCTAGAGGGCAGAGACGTTAACCTGGCCTCACTCTTGATCTCGGTCCATGACTTGGCCGAGAACAAGGCCTACACCTGGGGGACGTCTCGGTGGTTTTGAAAGCGAAGGATCCGAGGCTCAACAGAAAGCTCACGGAGCCCGAGTTCACGCTCGCTTTCGGCATGTTTAGGGACGTGCTGTGCTCAGCCTCCCCCGGCAGACGGGAGGAACTGGACCTCTACCTCCATTTGATCGTAGACCTGGGCCACAAATACGGTGGCTCAGCGTTCTACGACTATCATCGGTCCTTCTCGGCCAAAGCCGCAGCCAGATTCTCACAGTTTCATTTGACAACGGACTGGAGCGTAGTGGACACGGAGTTGTTCTGCCGCCACTTCGCGGGTCTTCGCTATGTGCTGTCTGTCAGTCAGCGTCCCACACCAGACCAGACAGACGGTCTGGTGTGCCAACATAGCCTCTGTCCATCCGATAGCTAGCACGGCCTCTACCAGCACGAGCCAGGCTCAGCAGGCCCCGGCGCAAGGGCAAAAGGTGGACAAGTTGGGACGTCCGGTGCGGATGGTTGGGGGAGCCGCCATTTGCAACAATTTCAATTACGGCTCCTGCAATTTCAGCCAGTGCCGGCTCTTGCACGCTTGCACCCTATGCCAGAGGGCGCACCCCAGGATCCTATGTGAGGTCAAACAGAAGAACCATGACTAAGCCGGGTCAATGCCCTTTGGCTCGGTGTTTACTTGACCTCACACCCCACTCCGTCACTCGCCAGCTACCTCGTCCGGGTTTTCACCGATGGGTTTCATACCGGGCTCATCACCCTGCCCCACTCCACCCATGAATGTCCGAACCTACGCTCAGCAGCAACAGATGAGCCAGCGATTGACGTCCTTCTGCAGACGGAGTTGGATCGGGACTTCATGATAGGCCCGTTCAGTCAGTCTCCCTTTAACATCTGGAGGGTTAGCCCTATCGGGCTTGTACAGGGAATATTTTCAAATAAAAACGTCTGGTGTATGATCTGTCAGCGCCTCATTCTTCCGTCGCTCCCAGTCTCAACTCGCTCGTCCCCTCATCAAGTGGAGGGAGCGATATTATTTCGCGACCAAATTGACCTTCGGGTCTAAGAGTAGTCCTTGGGCAGCCAGGGCAGATCTGGCCATGTGGGAACACTTTCTTAGTAATTGGAACGGTGTGTCCCTGTTCATCCCAGTCGTGTCCACGCAGTCACCTCAGGTGGTGACCGATGCGGCGGCATCCACAGGATGCGCCGCCATTTTTGGCCATTTGTGGTTCGCCGCCCCTTGGCCTCCTCAAGCACTAGCCACACCAGGCTTCACTACCACGTCAGCCCTCTTTGAGCTCTTCGTCTTACTCAGTGACATTACATTTAATAAATAATTATCCCCTACCTGAAGGTTTTTGCCCCCTTATTTTGGTGTACCATACGGTAGACCAAGGCACACTTTCAGGTCTATTTCATGTTGGTGAGTTTTGTGTTGTTCCTATATGTCATCTTTACTCATGTCGTCCGTAGGGCTCTAGACCATAAATTGGAAGGCCGGGTACCGGCCTGAAGTTATGGGAGGAGCCCGGAGGGTATTTAAGCAGCCCAAAGGCCGCCGGTCTTTGTCGGTTTCCTGTGCGTGATACCCACCCACAGTATTCTTACCCCAGACTGAATACTCATTCCACATTATTCCATAACTACTTCTTACCATTCTTTATCTAGGGTATGCCCCCTTATTTTGGTGTACCATACGGTAGACCAAGGCACACTTTCAGGTCTATTTCATGTTGGTGAGTTTTGTGTTGTTCCTATATGTCATCTTTACTCATGTCGTCCGTAGGGCTCTAGACCATAAATATATATGTAGCCAAGTTCCGGGTCCCCTTTGGTCTAATGAGAACCTCCAGAGTTAGGAATAGCTGACATCCTTCTATGTAGAGTGGGTTACAAGGCATGGTGGGTGTGATGCAAGATAGATTCATGGGCGCCAGACACTTCTTGAATGCAAAGAGATGTACTGTCTCTTAAACAGAAGTGTGGGAGAGAGGGTTTAGGGCCAGGACACCCTTTGTTAATTGGCAGACTGTAAACACACAAATCCCTGTTCTGTCAGAGGAGAGGAGACTTATCGCTTGTTCCTACTAAGTAGGAACAATGATAAGTCTCCTCCCCCAGTCAGTCCTATCCCCATACAGTTAGAGCACATACAGGGAACACACATTTAACCCCTTGATCGCCCCCTTAGTGTTAACCCCCTTCCCTACCAGTGACATTTGCACAGTAATCAGTGCATTGTTATAGCACTGATCACTGTTTAAATTAGACATGTGCACAATAGAAAAATTTGTTTAGTTTCGTTTCGTTTCTGTTCGTTTTCCGTTGATTCGTAACGATTCGTAATTTCGTAAGTCGTCGGTGTTCGTATTCGGACTCGTTCGTATTTTCGTACAGTTATTTTTTCGTTGATTCGTTTTTCCGTTAGTCTAATTTTCGTTTATTCGAAATTCGTATTTTCGCATTTTCGTTATATTTTGTATTCGGACGCATTCGTATTTTCGTAGATTTAGTTACATTCGTACTTTCGTAAGATTGATTTATTCATACTTTCGTAACATTGTTTTCATAGATTCGTAATCAGAGCATAATTCATAAAGTTATGTAATGTGTATGCTATTATTACATTGGAAGAGACACGGAAAATTACGAAAAAAAAAAAAAAAAGTTACGAATGTACAAATTTTTTCGTTAAATCCATTCGAAGCACGTTAAGCAGCGCCATTGTAAGAGACACGGAAAATTACGAAACGACAAAAAAAAAAAAAGTTACGAATGTACAAATTTTTTCGTTAAATCCATTCGAAGAACGTTAAGCAGCGCCATTGTAAGAGACATGGAAAATTACAAATCGACAAAAAAAAAAAAAAGGTACGAAAGTACGAATTTTTCCGTTCAATCCATTCGAGACATGGAAAATTACGAATCAACAAAAAAAAAAGTTACGAATGTACGAATTTTTTCGTTCATTTTGATTTTCTTTGTTCCTGTTTTCGTTTTTCGGATTTTCATTCTTTCGTAGTTTCGTTGTTTCTAATTTAATTATTTCGTATTTTCATTGTTTTTCATATTCGTTCGATTCGATAATTCGTTATTCGTTAAAATTTTTACTAAATCATTCGTTCATTCATACGATAACAAATGAACGAATATAACGAATTTGAACGGAAAGCGAATCTTAACTAAACGAATTGCACATGTCTAGTATAAATGTTAATGGTCCCAAAAATGTGTCAAAAGTGTCTGATCTGTCGGCCGCAATGTCAAAGTACCACTAAAAATCACAGATTGCCGCCATTACTAAAAAAATAATAATAATAAAAATGCCATAAATTTTCCCATAGTTTGCAGACACTATAACTTTTGCACAAACCAATCAATATACGCTTATTGGGATTTTTTTTACCAAAAATATGTAGAAGAATATATATTGGCCTAAACTGATAAAGAAATTCATTTTTAAAAACATTTTTGGGGATATTTATTATAGCAAAAAGTAAAAAAATATTGTTTACAGGCATACAACACTTTTAAGTACACAATTGGGTTTATTTACTAAAGCTGGAAAGTGCAAAATCAGGCTCCTTCTGCATAGAAACCAATGAGCTTCCAGGTTTTATTACCAAAGCTTAATTGAACAATCTGAGGTTAGAAGCTCATTGGTTTCTATGCAGAAGGGAGCCTGATTTTGCACTTTCCAGCTTTAGTAAATAAACCCCATTGTGTACTTAAAAGTGGGGTATGTATTTTTTTTCAAAATTGTCGCTCTTTTTTTGTTTAATAGCGCAAAAAATAAAAACCGCAGAGATGATCAAATACCATCAAAAGAAAGCTCTATTTGTGGGAAAAAAGGACACAAATTTGTTTGGGTACAGCGTTGCATGACTGCGCAATTGTCAGTTAAAGTGACGCAGTGCCAAATTGTAAAAAGTGCTCTGGTTAGGAAGGGGGTAAAATCATCCGGGGCTAAAGTGGTTAATAAACAGAGCTCACACCACCTGTGTTATGGTAAGCTGTGGTGCATTGTTTGCTAGCTACTGCAGTACAGGCATACCCCACTTTTAAGTACACAATGGGCTTTATTTAGGCGATTCAGTTCGCATTGTAGCACTATACAAATTATTCATTCATTCATTCATTCTAGGGCTGAAACAACTAATCGATTAATCGACAACTAATCGATTATGAAATTAATCGATTACTATTTTCATAATCGATCATAATCGGCCAGTAACGGCGTTACTGGGGTTAAAAAAAAAACTAAAATTAGCCCTTTATAGTACAAAAAGAGCAAATCGCTACTGTAAATATTACTTTCACAGTTCTACAGTAAAAAAAAATGAACCTCTTACAGTAGTGATTATCTGCTTTTTTTGTACTATAAAGGGCTAATTTTAGTTTTTTTTAACCCCATTATGTTACTTAATGTCTCGGGCCTGGTTCACATTTATGTGTTTTTTTGTGCTTTTTGCAGAAACACACTACAGTTCATTTACATGGTTTCCTATGGGACACATCCACATCTATGCTTTTTTCAGCTGCTGCGTATTTGGAAAAGGGTCAGGGACTTTTTTTGAACGCAAAGCAGTCTTTTTTTGGTTCAATATACTTCAATTGCGAAGCAGCAGAAACGCATGTAATACGTTTTTGCAGCAATTTGTGTTTTTTAATCTGCCCAACAACAAATTGGCCAAAAAACAGTATGTCTCTTCTAATAGTATATACAGTATATCTAATATACAGTATATCTCTTCTGTCTGTTATTCTCAGAGTGGATTTGATATTTTGCTCCCTAACCATATAGTTGGTTGTTTATATTTACCACTGCATAGAGATATTGAAGAATAAATTGCCTTTTTTTTTTAAACTTTACATATTAACTAAATTATACACCACATATTTTTTTTTAAGGTTATTAACCGATTAATCAAAACAATAATCGGCCAACTAATCGGTTATGAAAATAATCGTTAGTTGCAGCCCTAATTCATTCTAAGCTGGAAAGTCCAAAATCAGGCTCACTTCTGCATAGAAACTAATGAGCTTCTAACCCCAGCTTGTTCAATTAAAGCGGAAGTAAACCCATCGATTTAACAGTCTAAAAAAAAAAGGCATGCCGTGAATGCTAACTGCACATTGGCTGTGCTCTCAACCAAACAGTCAAACCATCCAATGGCTGGTGTCATAACGGATCACATGTGCAGCACTGTGGCAGTTGAAGATTAAACAGAGGCAAAGATGGCAGCTTCCTTGGCTGAAAACGATAAGAGGGTTTACTTCCACTTTAATCTTTGGTAATAAAACCTGAAGCTCATTGGTTTCTATGCAGAAGTGAGCCTGATTTTGCACGTTCCAGCTTTAGTAAATAAACCCCATTGTGTACTTAAAAGTGGGGTATGCCTGTACAGTGTGTTGCCATTTAAGCTGAAAAGTACCACAAAGCATGGTGGTCCGTGCATCACAGTAACATGAAAAACACATTACTGCATGCTACCGCAACAGTGGGGAGGAAGGGGTTATATGCACAGTGAAAGTTGCAGGGCTCATGTATTGCAGAAATTAGCAGACCAGGGAATCTGGAGTTGGCCTACAGCATACCTCCCAACATTTTGGGATGGGAGAATGAGGGACACCTACTAGCAAACATATGTAGGCATAGCTGTGTGTCTATTACAGGTTTTACCTAAAGGACTAGATTTTATTCTATCCCAGATATCGTCAAATTCGTGCCATTCAG
Organism: Lithobates sylvaticus; assembly: GCA_028564925.1. Taxonomy (NCBI): domain Eukaryota; kingdom Metazoa; phylum Chordata; class Amphibia; order Anura; family Ranidae; genus Lithobates; species Lithobates sylvaticus. The sequence continues at coordinate 736,342,315 of CM053026.1, read as the reverse complement.
ACAACCTCCATATGTCTAAAGACCCGGGGCAGCACGTGTGCGCGTGAGTAAAGGTGACAAGCCTGTGACCTATGCTCATAGACTTATTGCTCATAGGAAAGGCTGGCTGTCTCAACACTCAAGAGCTTTCTTTGTTTTGCATCTTTGAACATCATCCTCAACATATGTGAGTTCCGGAGTGCCGTTAGCAGTATCCAAAGGGTTGAGGAAGACCTTACTTCCTGAGGATGGGTGAGACTGCTGTGGCAGTCACCACCTTCTGGTAAGCAGGCAATCTACACACTTTTGGTGGGGACATGGATACACTTTACACTACCTTGGAGATTTTGACATGGATGTCACTATTATTTGGTTGATGTGGACACTCTATTGATTTGAATACCTGGTTTATGGATGTGGACATTTACTCTAGATTCAAAATTTTTTTGATGGGACTTTGCTTTCGTTTTTTTCTTTTTTTTCTTTTTTGTCACAATTTTTCTTTTTTATTGATTTGTCACTTATTTATGCTGATTCACATTTGCATATTAGTTTGTTATTAGCACTGCATTTCTTGTTTTTTATAGACATAGGACACGCCCCCCCCCTGCCACACACCCCTTAACCTCCCTGGCGGTATGATTCTGTCCGGAATTTAGTGCTGAAAGCGGTACAATTATTTTGCATGGAAATTTGGCGTTTTTATATTGTAGGCATGCAATTCTTATGAATAACTCACTTAAATCTGTCCAAACCAGAGTCTAGTAGACATCCCGGGTATGATAAAGTTTGAAACACAAAATCATAAATTATAATATAATAAAAATATATATAAAAATTATTCAATAATGTAATCAAATCAAAAACACTGAAATTGCTCAGTTGCAGAATAGTCGCTGTCATTAAATTTATTGTTTGATGATGAATTGTGATTCTATTTATTATCGCTGTTTTCTAGCTGGTCTAAAACCACTTTTGACATAAAGGGATACTTTTTGGTTGCTATGGACAATCTCCAGTTTCCAGGCAGAAAAAAATCTTTTTATTATATAAAACTACATGCAGGGCACTGGGCAGACCACTAGGGACAAAGGGGATGTGTATTTTTTTATACAGTACTGTAATCTGTAAGATTACAGTACTGTATGTGTATTGTGTTTTTAAACTTTTTTGAATTTGGCGCCGATCACCGCTCCCATGCGTCAGAACGTCGCAGGGAGCGGAGATCAGCGGCACTCGTGGCACTGTGTAAATCGAGCGAGCAGACGGCTGGCACACACAGCGGGGAGACATCACAGGATCCAGGAGACAAGGTAAGTAACTTCCCCCTGTATCCTGCAACGCAGCCCGAGTCTGGCTCGGGGTTACCGCTCCTGGTAGAAAAAAAACTCAACCCGAGCCAGACTCGGGAATACCGCCAGGGAGGTTAAAGGAGAATTACCCCCAAAAAAGACATATCATATCATATCAAAGGGCTTTTTTTTTCACCACTACTATTCCTTTATATTGGCTCTTAGAATTTACAAATGCAGCAATTTAGAAATTGGATGAAAAGTTTAGCACTGGGAAACACTTTTTGAAAGACAAAAAGTGCATTTTATATACAACTATATAGATCAGACCAAAATGAGGGACAAATGAGGAGGAATGAGGGACAGAGGGACGTTGCTCCAAATCAGGGACAGTCCCTCGAAATCAGGGACAGTTGGGAGCTATGCCTACAGTAACATAGGCCAACTGTAGACCAAAACCAGATTCCCTAGTTTGCTAATTTTTGCAATATATGAGCCCTGCAGTATTCACTACCCAAATAACCACTTCCTCCCCACTGTGTGGATCTCTGCTGCTCTGTGATATCCACCATAAAACAACCCCCATCTTCTAGCACAGGCCGTCATGTTTGAGCCCTGGCAGTCCTCTGGCCTATATGAGCTGCTGTTATGATTACATGTGTGTGCCAATCTTCTCCACCGACAGGCCAGTGCTGTGGGGGGGGGGGGGTAACACAGAGGACTTGCAGTAGTCACATGACCAACATTTTGGAACAACCTGACAGTTGAAGGGAAATGAAATATTGTGAGGAAGGGCGGCAGGGGGTATAAGAGAAGTTCCAGGTACCTATCTAGTAGAATGCTGGAGTTGCCCTTTAAAAACAGAGAAGTTCAGGTCTGAAGTTAGGACCTATGTAAACAGGGCACAACAATGTTGGAATATTTTTTCTGGGAAATGGGAAACCATTTTTCATTTTCAATAATGCTTCCATTTCGCAAACAATAAATTACATTTCCGTCTCTAAGCATAGCGTTAATCTCATCTCTTCAAAACACAAAGCAAACTTACGTCTCCATGGTTATAATATATATGTATAATCCACCACACTGGGGCCATGTAATGTGCTATAAGGTTGTAAAATGTTATCAAGCCTTGTTTTTTTTTTTTTATTTGATTTATGCTTCTACCTCTTCTTACAGAGAGTAATTACACTTTTTTTGCTTTGGCATTTACATACGATTCCTCCATTGGAAATGTGAAATAAACGGCTGAAGTTGCTACATCTTGACATTGAGGCCTTCTGATTTATTGAGTATATTAGCCGGTTTCCTGGTGGAAGGTGTAAAAATATATAAAATCTTGTTACCTAGAAATAATGATTGAGTAGATAGAATGAGGACATTACTCTATCCAGTGTCTGCAAAAAGGCCACACTTAAGCTCCATTACCTAATGTTCTACATTACAGAGCTCCTGTCTCCAGTTCACTAGCAACTGCCATTTTATCATCTGAGCCAAAGCTACCGAGAATGTATCATTAACATAGGTACAGTTCCTCACAGAGAGATGACCATGGAATATCAGCTATCCACAAAAAAGGCAATGACCTAAAGTATAATTAAACCCAATCAGCCAATCTCATATTGACTTTTTTTTTTTTTTTTTTTTTTTTTTTTTAAATTTAATCTTTATTAAACATATTTCTTTTAATCTTACAAACATTTATATTATCAATGCATATACCAAGTTTATACAATATACAATAATTTATCCTGCCTGTTATTACCCCGATACTTTAACAATGTTATGTTCCTTTTCTACCCCTCGTCTATTCTCTCCCTACCCGCCCCCCCCCCCCCCCCCCCCACCCTACCCCACCCTATTTTACTTTATATTAACTCTTTGACAACCATGATCTCCACATATTCTCAAATTCTGCACTATTGCCTCTTTTCATGTAGGCTATTCTTTCTTTCATGAGTGTTTCGTTTACGCCTTCTACCCAGTTCTCAACTGTCGGTGGGTACTTTGATTGCCACCTCAGTGTAATCATCTTCCTTGCCTGGAACAGACTCCGCAGAATAGCCACCGTGGTGCTCTTCCTTTCCCCTTGCTCCTGTCTATACCCCAGAATACACACCATCGCCTCGTTTGCCAGTCCCGTAGAGAACTTTTCCCTCAGGGTTTGGGTCACTCCCTCCCAATAACGAAAAAGTTTCGGGCATCTCCATACCATATGTAGGAGGTCCCCTGTTCCCTGACATCTAGGGCATTTGTCGTCTGTTCTTTTGCCACATTTATGCAGGCGTTTTGGGGTGTAGTAGGCTCTGTTTAATAGCATTAAGTGAGATATCCTTTGCGAGGCTGAAACTGACACCATTGGGCTCATCTCAAGGACCCTTCTCCACTGCTCCCGTGATAATTCCCCTATGTCCCGTTCCCATTTGCTTCTTACTAGATCAAGTTTCACGTTACTTTTAGTTGTTGTATTAAGCTGCCCATATATTGCCGAGATTAAGCCCTTCATGGGGCCCAACCGGGATAGTCGTTGTAACAGGGGGGTGTCCACCCAGTTTGGTGTTTGGCCACCAAACTGAGATCTCAGGGCGTGCGCTATTTGGAGGTACGTATAATGCGTATTCTGGGGTATTTTAAATTCTCTTTTAAGGGCTGCAAATGTTTTAAGCTTATTTCCCATGTAGAGTTGGTTCAATCTTTTTATTCCGTGCCCAACCCATTCTTTACTTCTGCCAATCGGAAATATTTCTTGTAATTTATTATTATTCCATATGGGCGAGAACTCGTTCCACCCATTATAGTTCAGAGCTTTTTTAGATGCATTCCATATCTTCGCAAGCATCCGAATTGTAGGGTACCTACAGGGAAAGTAATCTGCCTCTAATGCCTCTACTAGTGAGTCATGCGGGTTGTCTGTCATCAGGATTTTCCCGTTCGGGGTACCGCCGTTCTCCTCCCCACACCCCGCCAATTGCTGTAATTGTGACGCCCAAAAATAATTCTCTGGGTTGGGAAGTGCCACTCCCCCCTCCCCTGTGGGTAATTGTAATGTGCGTAGGCTTATCCTGGATTGTCCCCCCTTCCATATCAGTTCTCTGAAGAGGCTTTCCGTCTTATTGAACCATTTTTTGGGAATCCACACAGGCGCATTGTGTAGTACATACAGCAGTTGAGGCAGCCAGATCATTTTGATCAGGCTGCATCTACCTGCTGCTGATAGGGGTAGTCGTCTCCAAATGTCATTTTTTTCCCTGAGTTTTTTTAAAAGAGGGAGAAGATTCTTTTTGATGTATTGATTAGGATCTGTAGTAATGACTATTCCTAAGTACCTCAATGCATCTACCACTGCCAACTGGGGGTTCCCTGGCAAACTTATTTCCCCCTGGGAATCTAATGGCATTAGTTCTGATTTAGACCAGTTAATCTCCAACCCTGAGAAACTGCCAAATGTCTCCACCGCTCTCATCGCCCCGCCCAAGGATTGACTCATGTCGCCCAGGAACAAAAGAATATCATCCGCGTATAACGCGATTTTTTCCTCTCCTGAGCTCCTCTGAAAACCCTTTACGTCGGTGCACTTTCTTATGGTGATAGCCAGGGGCTCCATGGCCAAGGCGAAGAGCAGTGGGGACAGTGGGCAACCTTGCCTTGTGCCCCTTTCCAGTGATATACTGTCTGATAATTTGTTGTTAATTTTTAATCTTGCAGTAGGTTTATCATAGAGCAATTTGATCCAGCCAATAAATAAAGGGCCAAATCCAAATTTCTCCAATACTTTCCAAATATACTGCCATTCTATGGTGTCAAAAGCTTTTGTCACGTCCAGAGACAGTATCGCTCTATCCCCCCTATTTTTTACTGGGGATTGTAGATTTAGAAAGGTCCTTCTGATGTTTGTGCTAGTGGATCTGTTTGGTATAAACCCTGCCTGGTCTGGGTGGACCAATCCCTGGATAAGCCCTTTCAACCTAGTTGCCAGTATTTTTGCTAATATTTTTGCGTCTGCGCAGAGTAATGATATCGGTCTATATGCCCCCACATCTTTTGGGTCCTTCCCCTCCTTGTGTAGTACGATTATGGTGGCTTCTAGCATTGAGGCGGGCAAGTGTCCCGTTTCCCTTGCCCCCTCCAATGCTTTCAGCAATTCCGGTAGGAGTATCTCGCCAAAGTGCTTATATGTCTCTATGGGTAGCCCGTCAGGACCCGGGGACTTATGGTTGGCCATCTCTGCCACTGCTTGCTGTAACTCCGCAAGAGTTATTGGGGCTTCCAATGAGTCTCTATCTTCTTGTGAAACAGTTGGGATTTCCAAGCTGCCCAGGAAATCTTCCATTGTTTCCTCTCTGCCTTTCTTTTGGGCTGTGTATAGTTTTTGGTAATACTCTTTAAAAGTCTGTAAAATCAGAAAAGGGTCTGAAGTCTCCTCCTGTCCTGCGGTCCTAATTACCGTAATTGTGGACGATGGCGCGTTGGTCTTCACCAACTGCGCCAGCATCCTACCCATAGATTCTCCTTCCATAAAGGAGACTTGGCGCTGCAATAGCAGTTTTTTCTCTTCTCTCTGTATATTTATCAACCTATATTCCTGCTGTTTGGTTAACCATACTATTTTCTTGTTTGGGGATGGGTCCATTATATAATTATTTTCTGCTAGCGTCACTTCTGCCCTTATGTTTTCCTCTTGTGCCCTTTCTGCTTTATTATGTTTGGCGATTTGCTGTATAAGAACCCCCCTTAAAAAGGCCTTTAATGTGTCCCATATTATCCGGGTACTTGCCGTACCAGTATTTCTCTCTGCAAATTCCTTCACGTTTGCGAGGATATCTCTTGGGTCTTTGAATAGTTCAAACCAATATGCATTTATTTTCCATTCCTCCCGTTTTCTTTGGTCCCCCAGATTTAATGCTATCGTTAGTGGTGAGTGGTCTGATATCCCTCTCGGCCAATACCTGATCTCCTCCGTAAGCTGTATATTGACTTTAATGAAGTTTTGAAAGTCATTTTGAATATTGTTAAATGTGCATCTATCTAACAAAGAATAATTCAGATACTGATTTTTTTTATAGTTAAATTGGTTCAGTTTGGAATATATGCATACAGTATATACCATATGTGTGGGATCCCTATAGAAACTGGAAATCACTAAAGTAGACACCAACTACTGTTGGTGTCATAGGCACCGCTGTTGGTGGTGTTCAGTCTGAGACTGGGTAGTAGACATGTGCACACTGAAATATTTTGTTTTGGAATTTCGTTTTCCTCTGAAAAATGTATTTATTTAGTTACTCCCGAAAATTCGTTTTTATTTATTTAGTTTTTCGTTAAAAATTGCATTCGTCCGAAAAGCCAAATAAATTAGGGTCAAATCTGTCATTGAAGGCTTATGGTGTCTGTCGAATGTTCAAAGAAGATTCGACGGAGCAGCTAAACTGTACGACGCCGTATAGTTTAGCTGCTCCGTCGAATCTTCTTAGAACTTTCGACAGACACCAAAAGCCAAAGATTTGACGTTTGTATGTTTTTCGCTGCTTTGTTGAATCTTTGTCATTCATGTTGAATGTATGTAGTTCAAACTGAAAATGGACTGGTGATAGTGATCACTGATCAGACATGTAACAAGATAGGGTATATAGAATCTATATAGAATCTCAATCTATAATTATAAATCCCCCCGACAACACGGGCAACCTCTGAGGCTATAAAAACACTAGTATCACTATCAAGTTCACAACACTAACACAATAGCAGCAGATTATTATGAAAAAGTTAGGTTGAACTGTAGCTTGCTTCACTATTGTTCTGCTGCTGTGCTTATGCTTAATTGCTAAATAATTCAGGTTCTCTGACAAACGGGCCAGCTAAGATTGACTGTCTTCTGAAATTATTCAGTGTGTGTGTCTCTCTCTACTAGCAATTGTAAGTGAAAGTAAGTTGGCTGTACGTGTGTACCGGTACTTAGTTCTAGCTACCGTATTTTACTGCTCCTCCTCTTTGGTTACAATCAGCCAATAACATTCATCATCATCGTTATTTTTATTTTACTTCCCCCCTCCCAATTCCAGCAGCGATCTTTTCTCTCTACGTCAAATCTTTTCTCTCTATGTCGAATATTCTCTCTATGTAGAATAATCTTGGACTAATAGAGTTAAGGTTAGGCACATTCCACCACAGGTTCGATAGACACAAATTGTTATTGTCAGCGTCGAATCTCCTATCTATATCGAACTGTTGTCATAACGAAAACGAAAATAAAGCATTTGTTTATGTCGGATCTTTTGTTTTTCGGATTCTGCACTTTCGTTATCACTTGTTAAAACGACAACAAAAATACCTGAAATTCGGACGGAAATGCATTCGGATGAAAACGAATGCACATGTCTACTGGGTAGGTGTTCTTTCAGTGAGACCCTGTTGCCATTTGCCTATAAACTTTCCTTTCTGGTTTCATTGTACTTTTTTGCAATTGACAATATTTGTTTATACATATTTTCTTTATACAATGGCATTTATTGTCTGTTTGTCTGGAGGCTGTCGAGGGTGTAGGGAAACTGGATGGCTGCCTTGACAGGCTGTGCTTAGGATGGATTGCTCCAGTCTGCTTCTTGTAGTTAGCCTAAAGCTTCAGTAATTGAGACAGCTCGTTCAGGTGTCTAGTTTCTTGGGTTGTTTTATTTTTGGGGGAGGCTATTTAAACAGAGCGGGTAGCTCATTTGGGGTCAGCTGAGGAAGAGGAAGGTCCCTCAAAATGCATCCTTTGATCCTGGACTCCAGGTGGACATCACCATCCATCGACCATTGACACTGCTGGGACCCTTATCTTTATAAATGATATTGGGTCTGGGATCAAAAGTAACAGAGAGCCGCTGGGGGGACCCCAGTAGACCAGGTTCGGGGCCACTCTGTGCAAAACGAGCTGCACAGTGGAGGTAAGTATGATATGTTTGTAATTTAAAAAAATCAAAAACCAACCCTTACAATAACTTTAAGGCTTCTACTCCATCATGTCCATATACAAGCGCAGATAGACATAGAAATACCAAGCACTGGGACTTTTAACTTTTCTGCAATTTAGAAATTGAACATTTGCACACATAGTATACCATTTATTAGATAATCCCTATAAAGACTTACACTGCACTTTGCAAATCAACTCTGTAATCTATACTTTCCATTTTACTGCTCTATAAAGATCACTACTGGAGAAAGCCAGCTAGAAAAAATCTAAGAAATGTTCCTCAATGCATCCAGAATGCTGTATTTATTTATAATGAGCACAAGTGTGCTATTTACAAAATGACTACAATATAGGCTGGAACAGAAAATCAGCGCATGGATGTTGAAAAGCCGATATGCTATCATGTCGCTTGCCTCTAACTGGGACTGAGCATTATCATGTCGCTTGCCTCTAACTGGGACTGAGCATTTGCACATCTGGCAGTTCCAGAACTGTAATGTATCGTGGGACATGATACAGCAACTCACCAACCTGACAGGTTCTAAAACAGAGGAGCTGGCAGAAAAGGTAAGATGATCTACATATATGAGAAAAGTAATAGAATAAATTGAATGCATAAGAATAAGGAAAAGCGCATTAAAGGGGTTCTTCTATTCATAAGAAACTGGTATAGATTTGTGCAACACCCCTTTAAACCACTTAAGATTTAAAATATAAAGCTGGATGTTTGCGGGTTCCATTTGGATTTTTATGGCGACTCCTAAAAATCCCATTTTATCCTTTTAAAGAGGAAATAATCACTGCTACTCCCGACTAGCCCAGGCGAATAAATAATAAAGAGCAGCCTCAGCCAGGGGCGGACTGACAACTGATGGGGCCCCCCGGGCAATAAAAGATCATGGGGCCCCCTGCGTCCCAAGCCACACCTGCACAGGGGGACATTGGGGAGGAGCACACAGGGAGACACTGTGGGGGGGGTGGGAGAGCACACAGGGGGACACTGTAGGGGTAGAGCACACAGGGGGACACTGTGGGAGGAGGGGAGAACACAGGTGGACACTGTGGGGGGGGAATCACACAGGGGGACACTGTGGGGGGGCACACAGGGGGACACTGTGGGGGGGGGGGCACACAGGTGGACACTGTGGGGGGGAGCACACAGGGGGACACTGTGGGGGGGCACACAGGGGGACACTGTGGGGGGGCACACAGGGGGACACTGTTGGGGGGGCACACAGGGGAACACTGTTGGGGGAGAGCATACGGGGGGCAGTGTGGGGGAGAAGAGCACACACTGGGGGCAGTGTGGGGGAGAGCATACAGGGGGACAGTGTGGGGGGAGAGCATACAGGGGGGGGCAGTGTGGGGAGGGGGAGAGCACACTGAAGTGTGGCCCGGGCCCCATACATCTCCGATGGCGATCCTCCAGTAAAAAAATAATTCACTCACCTGATGCCTGTAATAATACCGTTAACGGCGCGCTGCTCCCCGCCGGCCCCTCCTCTCTTCTCCTCCGTCCTAGACTCCTAGGCAAGTGCAAGTCTTGCACTGTATCACCTAGGAGTCTAGGACGGACGAGAAGAGAGGAGGGGCTGGAGGGGAACAGCGCGCCGCTAGCGGTATTATTACAGGCATCGGGTGAGTGAAGCACCTGCGATAATACTGCTAACGGCGCGCTGCTCCCCGCCGGCCCCTCCTTCCCTCCCGTCCATCATGGACGGGAGGGAAAGAGGGGCCAACGGGGAGCAGTGCGCCGTTAGCGGTATTATTACAGCCGATTCAAGGGGCCTCTCGTTGGGCTGGGCACGAGCCCCTAGTGGCTCCGAGCCCTCGGGCGGCGACTGAATCACTGATTGGTCAGTTCGCCCTTGGCCTCAGCCTGCATGTCTCCACCAAACATCACATCCTGATGTATTTCACCCCACCCACCGGGGCTTAGTCATAGGGCTAGTCCTAGTCTAAGCCCTATGGAAGTATAACTAAGACCTGGTGGGCAGGGTGAAATGCATCAAGGTGTGTGGTTTGGTGGAGACATGCCGCTCTTTATTGTTTATTTACCTGGGCTGGTCAGGAGTAGCGGCGATCCTATCCTATTTATATTTACTAACCCCCTGGATTGATATTAGGACAAGCCTGCCCATCATATTCTGGGACACAGGGATATGCGTTCACTTTTACTATGAATCAAACAGGTCCATTTCATCCTTAGTTTGGTTTACTATAGTGCAAGGTTGATTTTCCCTACAAACCTCCAATCATGTGAAGAAGTTCTTTTTTAAATTCCTCTGCACATGATTGGAATTTTAAGGTGTACACAGTACTGAAGAAGACCACCAGAACTCCAAGCATAAGATTTGCAAAGATTTATAGTCACATAGGTCAGGTACCCAATGTTTTGGGGCCTTGCAAGGTTCCCTTCCTTGAGGCAACTTAATGGCCACTTATCAGGTCACTAAGCTGCCCTGAAGAAGGCTCCCTGCAAGGCCCCGAAACCCAAAACATTGGTTACATGACCTATGTGATAATAAACCTTTGAAAATCTCATGTTCAAAGTTCTGGTCTTTTCTACTTTAGTACCTGTACAGGGTGTCTAAATATGACTGTGCAATTCAATAGACACCTGAACTAGGCCTCTTTACTTAGTACCGCCGCCAAGCATGACCAATTAAAAGCTAATAGTGCCAAACTGCAACTGCCCTGCCAATGCACACGGTTTTGGCATGAAAGGGGTGGCAAGGGCTGCCAGCATGGGAACAATTCCTTTTAACGCATACTGTTAGACAGGTTTACTTGGTTGTCTGCGGGCTGGTCGGTAAGTTAAGCTTGTTTTTTTTTCCTTGGATTTATCCTTGGCCTTGTTTATAACTGTTGTTAGCCTTACAATGCTTCTTACTGTGATAGCCAGCTATAGGTGGGGGCAAGTGGAGTACCCTTTTTGTAGAACAATTCCTAACTCCTTCCTACTGTGCTAGAACCCATAGCAGCGTACTAAAGAAAGTCATACGTTTGGGTGGGCATACACATGTATATACAGTAATATACGTGTGTGTGTGTGTGTGTGTGTGTGTATGTATATATCCCCAGAGAGCTCACTTACATCAGGGTCCCCAGAGAGCCACCCCCTTACATCAGGGTCCCAAGAGAGCCTCCTCCTTACATCAGAGTCCCCAGAGAGCCCCCCTTACATCAGGGTCCCAAGAGAGACTCCTCCTTACATCAGGGTCCCCAGAGAGCCTCCTCCTTACATCAGAGTCCCCAGAGAGCCTCCCCCTTGCATTAGGGTCCCCAGAGAGCCCCCCACTAACACCAGGGTTCCAAGAGAGCCCCCACTTACATTAGGATCCCCATAGAGCCTCCCCTTAAAATCAGGGTCCCCAGAGAGCCTCCCCCTTGCATCAGGGTCCCCAGAGAGCCCCCCCCCCACTTACATCAGGGTCCCCAGAGAGCCTCCCCTCCCCTTGGGGACCCCTGCTGAGACTTGGGGCTATGGACCCCAAAAGCCCCCCCCCCCCTAGCGACGCCATTGCTACTGTGTTAGGAAGGAGGGGCGTGGATGTTACTCAGCTCTGCTACTACAGAACACTTGAGTATGAGAGCAAGAAGCAAGGCATTAAGGCATTTAATAGAAGGGATGAATATTTTTTTTTTTTTTAGAATATTTTATAATCAAATTTATTCAAACAGAGTGAGGAATAGAATATTTTAACAAAGATGGCTCCACTTTGGAATCAAATAGATTAGAACAAAACCTTTTTTTAAGCTGACTTCTGGGAAATCACCATCCACCTACTACCATTTACGACCCACCCTATGTTAGCTAATGACTGAATTACAAAATGAAATTAATAAATTAAACTTACTTTTTACTTACCTAAATCCAGGGTCACGTTATGTGCCATTATTTGCCAAGTTCTGAATCTTCTATTTTTATTACTACAGAGTGGGAGAGTCCTTCTTTGGGTGCCCATGTTGTGGCCTGGGTGACGTGAACACTTATATCGGCTGTCCAACAGTTCACTGAGGCCGCATGGCAATAGACTGCATGGCATGATGACATCACTATGAAGGGGCCAGTGGGGGCGGGAACAGACTGCAGTGCTGGGTCCCACTACCGCAAGAGGTGCCAGCTAGAGATAGGCAAAAATGTTTTGTTTTTTTTTCTTTTTCGTTTTTTTTCCGTTATATTCGTTCATTCGTTATCGTACAAATGAACGAACGATTCGCTAAAAATGTTAACGAATAACGAATCGTTCGAATCGAACGAATACGAAAAACAACGAAAATCCGAAATAACCAAATTAGAAACAACGAAACTACGAAAGAAGAAAATCCGAAAAACGAAAACAGGAACAACGAAAATCAAAATGAACGAAAAAATTCGTACATTCGTAACTTTTTTTTTTTTGTTAAATTGGTAATTTTCCATGTGCCCCTTACAATGGCGCTGCTTAACGTGCCTCGAATGGATTGAATGAAAAAATGCGTACATTCGTAACTTTTTCGTAATTTTCCGTGTCTCTTACAATGGCGCTGCTTAACGTGCTTCAAATGGATTGAACGAAAAAATTCGTACATTCGGAACTTTTTTTTTTTTCAATTCGTAATTTTCCGTGTCTCTTACAATGGCGCTGCTTAACGCGATTCGAATGGATTGAACGAAAAAATTCGTACATTCGTAACTTTTTTTTTTCCGATTCGTAATTTCCTGTGTCTCTTACAATGGCGCTGCTTAACGTGCTTCGAATGGATTGAATGAAAAAATTCGTACATTCGTAACTTTTTTTTTCGATTCGTAATTTTCCGTGTCTCTTAAAATGTAATACTAGCATACACATTACAAAAAATTATGAATTATGCTACGAATCTACGAAAACAATGTTACGAAAGTACGAATAAATCAATCTAACGAAAGTACGAATGTAACTAAATCTACGAAAATACGAATGCGTCCGAATTTCGAATAAACGAAAATTAAACTAACAGAAAAACGAATCAATGAAAAAATAACTCTTACGAAAATACGAATCGTTACGAATAAGAACACCGATGACTTACGAATTTACTAACGGAAACGAAAAAAACGAAACGAAAATAAACAATTTTTTTTGTTGTGCACATGTCTAAAAAATGGATTCAGGTAAGCAAAACAGATGTTAACATTTTTTTTTTTTTTTAAATACTAATAGGTTGAAGGGTAGAGAAAGGAGAGGGAGCACATATTTTGCTCAGATACTGTCTTTAAGTTTTTGTGTTGTTTGGAAATAACTTGGCACGTCCCAGAATCTACCTTTATATATGGAGTTTCCTTTTAAAGTAGGTAATCCGCAACAAGCACACGTCTAGGCTTCCTGCGTTAGCAGCACTTGTACTGTCTGATGTGGCGTATGGGAAATAAATCTCAGAGGTGACAGCCAGAAATTAATTTGATCGATTTATTTCTCTCTGTTCAGTGGTAGGGGCATAAATGCCTTTTACATCCAGAAAGTGCACATTTATGCTGTTCCCTGTGCAGAAAGTAAATTTATAGTACCTAACTAGCAGACTGCTATCTCTGAAGGTCAGGGACAAATGTGTACATCCATCTACTTTTACCCATCCTTGCAGTATCTATTTTTTCCTGAAGTTTGGCAAGGCACTATTGAATTTTTTTTCTTTACCTGTCACAACATATTTAAAAAAAGGATCCTAAGGACACCTGGGAAGTAGGGAAAGCTGCAGAGTCATTGTTCCAAGCAAAAGCCCAGCCATTGTTACCAATAGAAGATAAGGATTCTGGGAAAAAAAAGATTATACCAAGTTTTATTGCTCTATAGTGAATTGATTGGCACTTTAAATTCCCTTGGGGCCCATTTATCTATGTACAGTTTCTAACTAAATAACTTCAGTGTAACTTTTTTGTTGTTATTGTCTTCCTCTTTTACAGCAGGAACAGATGGGCGAGTTCCGAAAAAAAAAATTTGTTTATACGATAGAAAATGTAAAAAGTCACCAGCACTTATTTTCACCACTTAATTGTGAAAGAAATCATCACATTAATATTCCGCGAAGATTTCGGGGCCTCACAGGGTCCCATCCTCAAGGCAATGCAGTGATGACTAATGCCGCGTACACACGATCGGACTTTCCGCCAACAAAACCGTGGATTGTTTTCTGAAGGATGTTGGCTCAAACTTGTCTTGCATACACACGGTCACACAAATGTTGGCCCAAAATTCCAAACGTGAGAACGCGGTGACGTACAACGCGTATGACGAGCCGAGAAAAAGGAAGTTCAATAGCCAGTGCGGCTCCTTCTGCTTGATTCCGAGCATGCGTGAACTTTTGTGCGGCGGAATTTCCGACAACAAAGTGAAGTTGGTGGAAAATGTGGGAACCTGCTCTCAAATATTTGTGTGCGGAAAATCCGTCAGCAAATGTCCGATGGAGCATAGACACGGTCGGACTTTCCGACAACAAGCTCACATCGAACATTTCCCGTAGGAAAGTCCGACCGTGTGTACGCGGTATAAGAGTGATATGTAACATACATGAATACTCTATGGTAGTCCAACGCAACCAAGTACACATCCTCTTGAGATATAATTTTGACATCATAATCCTGCAATTTATGCTAAATAACTCTCATCAAGTTTTGCTATGTATATAATAATGTCAAACAATGACTACCAGGGATTTGGCTAATAGAAATGTGCATACACAAAGGATGGCTAATAGAAATGTGCATGTGCACAGGATTCTCTGCAGAATGGTGACTAGGTGTAAGCATGAGCACAGGAGTCCGCACAGGCATGCTCTCAATGCAGGTTGGCACCAGACTGACTATTTAAAGGGGCTCCTGTTCATTCTCCGGTGCTGACTGGTCTTTCAGCTGTTCCCTGTGTCCTGCTATTACTCTGCTTCTTCCCTTCCCTTCCCGTTCCCTTCCCTTCCCTTCCCTTCCCGTTGCTTATTCGGCTTGCCTTTGACCTGAACTTGGATCCTGCCTCTGCTCTGTCGCCAGTTCCTGACCCGGACTCTATTCTTGTCCACGTCTCTGTCTTATGTCTCGGTACCTCGCTGCCCACCTGCTGTAGACCTTGGCTATCCCTGTGACCACACTGCTGTTCCCAGTGTTCTGCCGAGAACTGTCCCCCCATCGGATAGTGTCCGCCCTGTACTGCGCAGGCGCAGTGCTTGCGCAGTACGGAGGACAAGGAGACGCTGAAAGTCTCCGAAGATGAACGGCACCTGAGTCCAGGTTCAAGCCCCCCCATCCAAGTGGACAGAGATGATGTAAAACAGCACTTAGTAACAGGGCAAGCGCAGTACAGGGCGGACACTATCCGACGGGGGACAGTATTCGACAGTACACTGGCTCTGCTCTCACATCTAGTTCAAGTGCCTATCTGGCTGTCATCTGTATCAGCTCTGCTCATCACAACGAGTTCCTGTCTCAAGCCTGCTGGGAGCCCTGATAAGCCTTGCAACTGGAACCCTCAGCCTGTGTAGAGTGCCCCTTTAACTTTGACTGGTTCAGCTACTGTTCCTGGCCTGATATTCTGCCAGTCTGCCAGGGTCTGCATCTACTGCTGCAGAGATAAACCAGTACCAAAGACCATAATGCTATTCCTGACCCAATTCTAAAAATACTAGCTGCTTGGCCATCTCAAAATCCAATCTAGACTTAGATATTAACTCAAAATAAGCATGTAGCAAGTATCCTAATCTTCATACTTGATCTGGTTTAGTGACTAAGAAGGGCTAAAGCCATTGGACCAGCATGATAGGTAATAGACTAGTGTTTCCAGATATTCCACATATCTTATTTCATCCCAAATCATATGGGGTATAGTTCTTGTTTTTTAGCTAGCGAGTGGGGCCATGCAAATAACTTCTTAACGCCTCTGGGCCAGTTGTACATCCAGAACGTTTGCTGCAGAGATATAGCTTGTTACTGTAGAGACAGTTATTTCAAACTCCATAGCACTTGTTGGCTGTCAGAATTGTGTTGAAACAATTGCTTTTATGTGGTAGGAGAAGTACAGTTTCGTCAAGAGGCATAAATAAGTGATTTAAATGGCTTTGCCACTATCCTAAAACAAGGAATACATGAATTATTTTAGGTATTTGTGATGGAAATGAGACATCTGGATACCTCTTTTTTTCAAGAAGGCTCTACTTTACATCACACTGGTCTAGTGGAGGGAGTTTTGGTTCTATTTAACCCACTGGATTATATTTCCAGAACTGGAGAGATTGAAGATTTCTTGCTTTCTCGTTACAAGTAATGTCTTGACATTTTTATAATTGTAGATGGTAAGGGTGGTGACACCAATGTTGTGCCTAGTATTGTTTTCCATATAGCAGTTAAGAGGTGAAGCATGGGCAGAGAATCTAGGTAAGTCCAGACTCTGCAAACCTTCCAAAAGTTATGTGAATTGTGCTACTCTTACATTAAATAGATGATCAGTCTTAGGTCAAGTGGGCTATTGCAAAGGGAAGAGGTGAACAATGGCTAAATAAAGACCAAAGATGCAGGGGTGGTCAATACCTGGAAACAAGCAGTACGGTGAAGAGAACTTGCAGGAGAAATCAACTAGTTATGGTGACTTTCTTTGAGAGGTATTATTGGTGTCCTCCCTATGACTGGAAAGGGATGGTAGAGTGTTGGTGTTCCATAACTAGAAAGTAGACATGTGCAATTCGTTTAGTTACAAATTAGTTTTCCGTTAAAATTCCTTATATTCGTTAATTCGTAAGCATACGAATGAACGAATGGTTTACTAAAAAAAACTATCAAAAAGAACGAATATGGAAAACAACAAAAATACGAAATGATTAAATTAGAAACAACGAAACTACGAAAGAATGAAAATCCAAAAAACGAAAACAGAAACAACGAAAATACCGAACAAAGATTCAAAATAGCGAAAATCAAAATGAACGAAAAATCGAAATTACGAATATTCGGAAAACGGAAGTCGAACCAACGAAAATATGAAATAACGAAAATTCTGCTGATCGAGAATTCGAAAGAACAAATGTTAGTTCTGATTCTGAAATATTCCATCCAGAGTCCAGATAGGGGGTGGTTGGGTCGGAGGCACTGTTTTGGTGGATTTTTGAGTTAAGTTCTGACTTGTGAGAGAAATTCTTTGTTTCTTAAACATATAAATAGCATACACATTACGTAAAATTAGGAATTATGCTCCGATTACGAATATACGAAAACAATGTTATGAAAGTACGAATAAATGAGGCAGTCAATCTCACGAAAGTACGGAAGTAATTAAATCTACGAAAAAATACGAATTTCGAATCAACGAAAATTAGATTTACGGAAATAGGAATCAACGAAAAAATAACTCTTCCGAAAATACGAACGCGTCCGAATATGAAATATAACGAAAATACGAATTTCGAATCAACGGAAATAGGAATCAACGAAAAAATAACTCTTACGAAAATACGAATTAGTCCGAATACGAAAACCCATGTCTTACGAAATTATGAATCGTTACGAATCAACGGAAACGAACAGAAACGAAACAAAACTAAACAAATTTTTCTATTGTGCACATGTCCACTAGAAAGGCACTTATGGAAGTGGTCTGATACCTTATTATTGGCAATAGTGAGAGAACGCAGTGTCTTGGGTATGGCCCTATAATGTGTGGTACCCTTCTGCTTCTTCTGTAGAGGTGCTAGTAAGAACATCTGGTGGACTGACAGAGAATTTGCTTTTGCCTAATTAAGTTCTCTCCTTCTCTCTTGTGGATTAGCCCCCTCTGAACCCTTAAGCCTCATGATCAAGTCACATAACCAGTTTCCGACCAGCGCACGACGATATACGTTGGCAGAATGGCACGGACAGGCAGGAGGGCGTATATATAAGTCCCTCCTTAAGGCCGGTCGCGGGTCCCGTGGACTCGATCGCCGCGGGGATACCCACGATCATCTCACAATATCTCCTCCATCATACAACTCTCCCCCTCACAAATAAGCCATGCATATGGTCCTCATGATCAAGTCACATAGAGGAGATGGAAGAGCTGATTTATACCGCACAGAACGTCTACAAAAAACCACTTGGGCCTGCTGGAAACACTTCAAACCACGGACAAATACAAGGCTTTCTTTCCTTCCCTAACTAGGGATTTCCGTACCCCATCCCAGCTATCAAACATAACAGAATCCTCCCCGCACTTTTAGAGGCACACACCAACGATCACAATACGTTGGCAGAACTTTCGGCACAAGTTAGGACATGGGTCCGGCACCCATTTGTAACACTTCCTGACCTGCAGTGCCCCTCTTCTAATATTAACATTATATTGGTTTATACGGGCGTTATATATATATAAGTCCCTCCTTAAGGCCGGAAAATTTCAATAAAATCGCGGGTGGCAATAGTGAGAGAACCGTCTTGGGAATCGAACATCTGGTGACGCGGGCCTAATTAAGGGAAGGCTGAACGGGGAGATGCGGAAATACACAGCATCTCCCCATTCTGCCTAGCAACTAGTGACGCCGATCTCTGCTCACTGTGATTGGAGCAGAGATCAGCATTCACTAGCTGACAGCCACGCCCCCCCCACAGTAAGAAACACACCCCTAGGCCTACTTAAACCCTACACTGCCCCCTTGTGGTTAACCCCTTCACTGCCAGTGTCATTTATACAGGAATCAGTGCATTTAAATAGCATTGATTGCTGTATAAGTGACAATGGTCCCAAAAATGTGTCAAAAATGTCCGATGTGTCCGCCATAATGTCGCAGTCACAATAAAAATCGCTGATCGCCGCTATTACTAATAAAAAAAAAATTATTAATAAAAATGCTATAAAACTATCCCCTATCTTGTAAACGCTATAACTTCTGCGCAAACCAATCAATAATCGCTTATTGCGATTTTTTTTACCAAAAATATGTAGAAGAATACGTATCGGCCTAAACTGAGGAAAAAATTATATATATTTTTGGGGGATATTTATTATAGCAAAAAATAAAAAAGAATGCGGTTTTTTTTCAAAATTGTCGCACTTTTTTGTTTATAGCGCAAAAAATAAAAACCGCAGGGGCAATCAAATACCACCAAAAGAAAGCTCTATTTGAGGGAAAAAAAGGACGTCAATTTTGTTTGGGAGCCACGTCGCACGACCGCGCAATTGTCAGTTAAAGCGACGCAGTGCCGAATCGCAAAAAGGGGCCTGGTCTTTTGGCTGCAAATTGGTCCGGTCTGAAAGTGGATAAACATTCATCCCAAAGAGTGTGAGGGCATCACAAGAGGATATGTATTTTTATTTTTGTAGATACCGGTAATTCTTATTATGGTTTCTTTAGGTATGTTTCCCCTGAATGTATACCTTGCCAAAACCGTCCTTTAATTTTCTTATGTGTTAATATTGTACCGTACAGCATGTCCTTATTTCCACTAGGGGTGCAGAGGTGTCCTGTAATGTTCACATTTCCGCATGCAGTTAAAAGCAATTAAGAGCCAGCAGTTCCCAATTTCAATAAGGAAAATAGTCTCGCTCAAGAGAAAATGAGTTTAGATAGATGAAGAAACGAGCCATTGTGACAAGACAAGAAAACATATAATTGGCTTAGATTCCACAGTAGATTTTTATTATTTAAATCAGTCTGAATTCTTGTGCGTAAATTATCACAGTTCGAAATTAGGACATCTAATTTTTGTCATCGTATAATCCCCTGGCTCGCAACACCAGTCCGTAACAGCATTTGTTTCCTGATGATATGTCTGTAATACCTGATTAAGGTACGGGTTAGTGGTGAAGAATGCCTTGTGATTACTGGTTACATGCAGCTTCTATTGTTATATTCAGTGGTGCTCAATGTTTTTGGCCTCATTACTGCTTCAAAGTGCCATTATCAACTCGAAATTATAAAAAACATTTTGTTTGTAATCCAATTCACCTCTTTTCTTTCAAAAAAAGGAGCTTGCTGTGGTAATTTCAATGCTAATTTCATGCTGTAATTGCTGCAACTTCTTTGGCACAAGACGATAAATAATGCAAAGTAAACTGCAGACTTACAAGTACGGTGACTGCATGACATGAAGACCAATTATTTTTAGATTTTTAAAGTAATATCCTTGTGCAACCACGCATAATGTCTTCAAACTGGATTTTCAGTTTTATAGTGAGAATCTAGGCCCACAATTTGCAAGGTCCAAATAAATACGAATAAACAGAGAAAAAGCACTCACATCCGCGAATATTGGGCACAAAAAGAAAAGAAAGGAATTAAAAAAAAAACTATGGTCGGACTTTGAAGGTACAACAAACACTGGGAGTACAAAAAATTATTTTAACATTTATTGAAAAATACAGATAGTATAATGACCAAAGGCATGAAAGAAATAATAAAAATCACAAATACAGATGAAAATCGATATATGATGTGAGCCCTAATGCGTCTACGCGTTTCGTTGTACACTTCTTCAGGACACATTTGAGGTTCAATAGTTGCAAAGAAGAGAAGGATCTCACTATCTTGCAAGAGGGTCAAGTAAATACGTATTAGTCAATCTGTGATTAGACAGAAAATGGTTTCCAATAAAGAAAAACATATGGAAAAACCCAGGGGCAATGCAGCTCAATACAGCTGAAACACATAGAGGCCACCTGTGGGCTGATCATCAAAACCTTATTGAACAGGGGATACTAGATGGGAGATGTAATATGCCATGGACCATGGTGAATAAATCACAGAAGATCCTTGAGTCACAAAAAAGACCAGATAGAAGCCTGACTGTTTATCCAATATGGTGGATCCAGATCCCAGCTACCATCATCCCAAACAAATAAGTATATGGAGTGAACAACTCTTCGGAAGAGAAGAGAAGAGTTGTTCACTCTCTCCCAGGGGATTCGTGGACTATGTGGTGAGTGAAAAACCAGAGTGGAAAACAGGAGGTTATAACACGGGCCAAAGTACCTGTGTAGTGTGGGTGTGTACCTGTGTATTGTAAGTACATGAGTGCTGCGAGTGCATGTGGGCTGTATTGAGTATTAGTGTCAGGTAGTACCTGAGTATTGTGAGTGTTGGGAGTACCTGTGTATTGTGAGTACCTGAGTGTTGTCTGAGTAGTGTGTGGATGGTTAGTACCTGTGTGTCAGGTCACCAGAGACCAGGTGACAGGTGCACTCTGTAGGAGTCAGAAGTGCACCGCTAGGTAGTGGACCTTAGGACTGACTGCTGCGGATTGTACCCAGGGAGATACAGGACACAGGTATACTGGATCACTAACACAGATCCCAGTGGGAGCTAGAGCATAGATTCCCCAGGGCGCAGAGTCTAAGAGCCAGGAGGTGTTCGCCAGAGCCTCTAGTGGTGAGGATGGACTTCGCTGCAGTCTGGCTCCAGGTCGCGGCCCCCAGGGTCTCACAGCTCAGGCTCACCGTAGACTACAGGAGAAGGAAGCAGCAAGCTGGAACGACAAGGATAGTAAGGGGATAAGGCAGAGGTCAGGGTAGCTAGCAGACAGGAATAACAGAGTACACGCCAAAGGTTCAGGGTCACAGGCAGACAAGGATCGTTGAGAACACGCCAAGGTCGGTAACGGAGACAAACATAAAGCACACAAGCAGGAACCAGGAAGCCAAACACACCACGGATACACAATGGTTGATCAGCACCACTGGCTTGCAGTGCACAGGTTAATATAGGGTTCCCTGATAGGGCCTGGGGTGGAGCCATGCTTAGAGGAGAGGTTATAAAACCCACCAGGTGAGAGTGGCTGGCCTCTTAGTTGGAACACATGAGGAGAGGTAAGCAAACAGGGAAAGACACTGTGTATTGTGTATACTTGTGTATTGTGAGTGCACGCAGGTCTGCGAGTGCACATGGATCTGCAAGTGGGATTGGATGATGGAAGTCAGCAGAGCTTCTGCTCATTTACTAAGCTCTGGAGCAACTGTACTTTGCAAAGTGCACAGTCTATTTGCCTTTAGTACCTTTTTTAAAGCTGATCCCATCTCCAGCGGCGAAAGCTCTGCAGGGGACAAAGCCATCAACGGCTGTGAACTGAATGGGAAGTGACGTCACCCCTAGACTTACTATGGGGCTTTCGTTGTCAGCAGTGTCCTTCTCACCCGCCTTCACATTGAAGTCGCGGCTAACAGCTCAGCGTGGGATTGGGTCGGAGCGGCTTCAAAAAAGGTACGTATACTGATTTCTTCATTACAGGGTTAGATAGGTTAGTGTTAGATTGTGGATGTCTGTAGATGCAGGGGCTTTAGTGTTAGGGTGGACTTCTACTTTAAGGATGACATTGTACTTTTCTGCACCCTCACGTGCAGCTTTATGCCCCGTACACACGATCGGACTTTCCGACAACAACATTTTGGAATTTTGTTTGAAGCTTGTTGGCTCCAACTTGCATACACACAGTCACACAAATGTTGGCCAACAATTAAGAACGTAGTGACGTACAAGACGTATGGCGAGCCAATATAAAGGAAATTCAATAGTCACGTGATATCTCCATTACAAACGCTAGTTTTACAAGACCGAGCGCTTCCGGCTGGTACTTGATTCCAAGCATGCGTGGACTTTTGTGCGACGGACTTGTGTACACATGATCGGAAAGTCCGACAACAAAAATTTGTGGGCAGAAAATTTGAGAACCTGCTAGCCAACATTTGTTGGTGGAAAGTCCACCAACAAATGTTCGATGGAGCATACACACGGTCGGACTTTCCGCTGGCAAGCTCAAATCAACCATTTGTTGTCAGAAAATCCGATCGTGTGTACGGGGCATTAAGGCTTTCACCAAACATGTTATTTAAAGGATTTTTGTGTTTTTTAATGTTGCCATTAAGCCATATTAAAATACACTATCCCCACTGAAAGATATTTTTTACATTTTTTTCATATTGGCACATGTTTCCAATGGCAGCCTGGCAGGAGTTAGCTAACTTTGCACATTTTTAACAAAAACGTGCAAATTAGCTGTGAAAAAAGCCAGATAAAAATGACAAAAACTTTGGTAGGGTTCGGTCCTATAGGCTCGCAAGACTTTCCATTGGGTTCACCAAACCTCATTTGCTCAGTTCACTCATTCCTAGCTGTAATGTTCTGCATTAAGTCAGACTGAGTCATGTTTATGATTTTGGCTCATGTTTGCTGGACTGCCTTAGTAGGTTACTGATTGGTTTCGCTCATTGCATGCAATTGCTCCTCAATAATAGCTATTGCTGGACTGAGGACTGGAGTCTGCCTATACCATTGTTTATACTACTCTTTTATGCTGGAGATCCTTAATTACTACTGTTACAGTTTCTCGGGACTGGAGATAACTAATAATAATAATGCACTTGTAAATATAACTGGTCTCAGGCTGCTCCTTATTATCATTTCTGCTCTGAGTACTTCCCGCTGATGCCAACTTATTATATTATTAAGTGTACAGTGGTTATTACAAAGAACTTTTATGGAATATTATTGTTTATGGATTCATAAAGGCAATTTTGACTATAACAGAACTAACAAGTCATTTATCCGTTATCATATACTAATTCTGGCAGCTGGAATGCTACTTTTTCAGGCAACAGAGGTTTGCGTCATTAATTTGCACACGCCAAAGGTTGGCAGAGATTTACAGAGATCACAGGTTGGCATCGGGCAGTTTATTGACAGCAGCTAGAGGCTGGCACTAGGTTTTCTAGCACTGCTGTATTTTGTTTTCTTCTAAGATACAAATATAATAAACATTCCTTTTTTGCTTTCAGCCCTATCTTCTCTAGCCACTTCCCGCTAGGGTTGCCATCTTTTCTTTAATGCCCCGTAGACATGTGCACAACAAAAAAATTTGTTTATTTTCATTTTGTTTTTTTCGTTTACGAAAAAAATTCGTTTATTTTCGTTTAGTTTTTTTCGTTTCCGTTGATTCGTAACGATTTGTAAATTCGTAAGTCGTCGGTGTTCGTATTTGTAACGATTCGTACATTCGTAAGTCGTCTGTGTTCGTATTTGTAACGATTCGTACATTCGTAAGAGTTATTCTTTCGTTGATTCGTTTTTTCGTTAGTTTAATTTTCGTTTATTCGTTTATTCTAAATTCGGACGCATTCGTATTTATTCGTACATTCGTAATCGGAGCATAATTCATAATTTTATGTAATGTGTATGCTATTATTACATTTTAAGAGACACGGAAAATTACGAATTGAAAAAAAAAAAAAGTTATGAAATGTACGAATTTTTTCGTTCAATACATTCGAAGCACGTTAAGCAGCGCCATTGTAAGAGACACGGAAAATTACGAAAAAAAAAAAAAAAGTTACGAATGTACGAATTTTTTCGTTCAATCTATTCGAAGCACGTTAAGCAACGCCATTGTAAGAGACATGGAAAATTACCAATTCAACAAAAAAAAAAAGTTACGAAGGTACGAATTTTTCGTTCATTTTCGTTGTTCCTGTTTTAGTTTTTCGGATTTTCTTCATTCGTACATTCGTTGTTTCTAATTTGTTTTTTTTGGATTTTCGTTATTTTCGGATTCGTTCGATTCGAACGATTCGTTATTCGTTAAATATTTCTAGCGAATCGTTCGTTCATTCGTACGAGAACGAATGAACGAAAATAAAGAAAAAAAACGAAAAAAAACTAAACGAATTGCACATGTCTAATTCCCCCATACACACGGTCGGATATTCCGATGGAAGAAGGCCAATCGGATTATGTTGTCGGAAAATCCGATCGTGTGTGGGCTCTAGCAGGATCTAAAATTTTCCGACAACAAAATCCGATCTGACTTTTTCCGATCGTGTGTAGAGAATTCCGACTCACAAAGTGCCACCCATGCTCAGAAGAAATTTGGAGACGAAAGCTATTGGCTACTGGCCTCTACGTAGTCCCATTGTACGGTTTTTACGTCACCTTGTGCGGAAAGAGCGGATTTTCCGACAACTTTGTCCGACCGCGTGTATGAAACACAAGTTTCGGCCAAAATCCGTCGGAAAAAATTTGGCGGATTCGACGGATTTTGTGGTCGGAAAAAATTAGACGGATTTTGTGGTCAGAAAAAATCCGACGGATTTTGTGGTCGGAATGTCCGACCGTGTGTGCAAGGCATAAGTCAAGCCCTTTAGTGGCACAGCAAGTTTTTTTTTTTTTTCCATAGTATACACTATAGAATTATAAAAGACACCTGGAACAGTGGGTGTGGCCAAACTGCTCTTGCTGACATCATCACCACCCCCTTCCTCCCCCCAGAAATGCTGGACCTGCCCCCAGACAGCGGCCTGCAGCTTCCAGATGGGATCAAAGTTTTGTGTAACTATCTCAGTTACTTGGAGAGCCACAGCCAAGTCTAAATAATGTGTCCGTTGAGTCAGACAGACTGAAACCCAGACACATGATTCAAAACCTGGACTGTCCGGGTGAATCCTGAACAGGTGGCAACCCAACTTCCTGCCCAAAGGTACGTCATATGACGTCATTGACTTTGAGTGGGGATATCTGAATGATGCCTGCAGCTACAGGCATAATCCAGATATCATCTTTTTTTTTAGCCAGTAATTCTGTGCACTGTAAGAACAATCATGGCGGCAGTTCAGCTGCTTGATCGTTCTTACAGGTGGCTCGCCCGTACGATCGGCGAATCGGTCGCTGCCGGAAGCTTCTCATAGAGATTTCGGGTGACCAGATGGTCCCCAGTCATCTCTACGACCCTCTGAGACCCGGGCACGACGTTATGACGTCATGTCCGGGCCGGCGGAAGTAAACAAAGCCGAGGAGAGTTTATTTTTATTTTTTATCTCAGCCTTTCCAGCCTGGATGAGAGATGTGGGGTCTTATTGACCTCACATCTCTCCATAAAGAGGACCTGTCACACACTATTCCTATTACAAGGGATACATTCCTTGTAATAGGAATAAAAGTGATCAAAAAATATATATTTGAAAGAGAAAGTGTAAAAAAAAAAGTATAATGAAGAATAAAAAAAAAAATTGAAAGCGCCCCCTTTCTCGCGTGCTTATGCCCAGAAGCGAACGCATACGAAAGACATGCCCACATATGTTAATGGCGCTTAAATCACACATGTAAGGTATTGCCACGTTCGTTAGAGCAAAAAGCAACAATTCTAGCTCAAGACCTCCTCTGTAACTCTAAACATATATCCTGTAAAAAAATAGAGTCGTCTATGGAGATTTAAGTTAAGATTAAGTACCAAAGCTGGATTGGGTATTCTTTGCAAAGTGAAGCTCGTTTACTAATCTCTGAAGCAAATGCCCTTGGAGAGCGCAACTGCCCTTGCAAAGTGCACAATCTATTTAGCTTTATTAAATCAACACTGAATATTTTACAAGTTGGTAATTAATATAGTGAAGAGTGGGGAAGATATATATATATATATATATATATATATATATATATATATATCTTTGTATGACAGGTCAGAGCTGCTCTTAATTACTGTAGTGTCCTAATCTGCAAACTGGTGGCAATTCTATTCGAATCTGTCGCTTCCATAGTGAAGTTCCATAAGTTCTTAACCTCTTGTCGCCCACATAACACATACACTATATTGTCAAAAGTATTGGGACGCCTTTACACGCACATGAAATTTAATGGCATCGTAGTCTTATGCCCCGTACACACGGTCGGATATTCCGATGGAGAAAGTCTGATCGGATTATTTTGTCGGAAAATCCGATCGTGTGTGGGCTGTAGCAGGCTTTTTCCTTTGTAAAGAATTTGAGAGCAGGATCTCAAATTTTCCGACAACAAAATCCGAGTGTGTAGGGAATTCCGACGGACAAAGTGCCACGCATGCTCAGATCAAATTTACGTGACCAAAGCTATTGGCTACTGGCCTCTACGTAGTTCCGTACTATGCAACGAACGTCACCACGTTCGGAACGATCGGATTTTCCGACAACTTTGTCCGACTGTGTGTACGCAACACCAGTTTCGGACAAAAACCGTCGGAAAAAATCGGACAGATTTTGTGGTCGAAATTTCCGACCGTGTGTATTAGTCCGTAGGGTTCAATATTGAGTTGGCCCACCCTTTGCAGCTATAACAGCTTCAGTTCTTCTGGGAAGGCTGTCCACAAGAGTGTCTATGGGAATGTTTGACCGTTCTTCCAGAAGTGTATTTGTGAGGTCAGACACTGACGATGGACAAGAAGACCTGGCTTGCAGTCTCCCAAAAAAACAAAATTTTTTCTTGCACATGATTGGATAATGAAAGTCAGCAGAGCTTCCTCTCATTTACTAAGCTCTGGAGCAACTGCAATGTGCACAGTCTTTTTGCCTTTAGTAAAATCAACCCCTGAGTGTCATTAGATCTTCTTGTTTTGGCTAAAAGATAAATGTATATATATTGCTTCTGATATTTCTCCCCAATTTTTTAAAGCATCCCAAAATGTTAAGTCTGCTGTAATCATAGGTGTGTACAGCCTATTACATTAGGGTGCGCACCCCAAAGCTCACACACACGCCTTTTTCTGCAGCCTCAGACGCACGGGGCAATGAATAAATGGGAAGTGCTCTGCTATGTTGACTATGCTTCAGTTATGAATGAACACAGTGAGTGACTGTGTTCACTGGGTTCATTTAGAAAAGAAAGGGTCCGGTAAATTACATATTAACTAGCCCTTTCTTCTCCTCTCCATCCTGAAACACAGCAGCCAACAGGAGAGGAGAGAAGGGAAGCCAGCAGCATTGCAGGTGGGGGGGGGGGGGCAACATAGGGTGAAGCCTGGGCACACCTGGCACACCCTTTTCACGCCTATGGCTTTAATTCAGTTTTTCCTGTGTTTAGAGAGACGGACAGAGAAAATGTGCAAAAAAAAAAAAAAGCCTTTATTAAGCCACGTAAATCTACAGCTAGCGGCGATCTATTTACCTGAATGGCTGTCGGCGCGCCAGCTCCTCTCAATACACTTTGAAGAAATCATTTCAACTTTCACAAGTCATCCAGAGGAACATTGTATTAGGCAATGTAATTTATAGCAGCTTTTAATAAGGTAATTTAGAAGGAATTATATACAAATGAAAAATAGTAAATCTGCTGTGTGTGATATAATCACTTTGATTGTACTCTTCTAATTAAGACATTGCTGTCTATTGAGGTTTTTTTTTTTTTTTCCCAGGCTGAACCCAGATAATTATATGCCTTTATTTACGATAAAATATTGCCATTAATCACTGAAATATAGACTAATTGTATCATTTTGCTTTGCTATAAAGTGTGAGGATCAGGATGAAATGTGCATTTATAGTACACATTTATATTGGAGGACACAAGGGCTTTATGAACAGGTTTTTTCTTAAATAATGTAATTTGAAATCCAAAGAAAGTTGCAATTGCTGATGTAAGTTCTTCTTTCTGCACTTCCCTAGTTTAGAGAACAGTTTTTCAACTTGGGTGCCACGGCAACCTGGGGTGTTGTTTAGGTTCCCCTGGGGTGCCATGAGCATGAGTCGCCATGGTGCGGATGGGCTCCCCTGCCAGCATCATAACAACCAATGATGTGTCAGGGCAGGATGCACAGCGTCATTTGTTGGTGTGGTGTTAATGAATGGCTAACCATGGCAACACATGGTGACGATCCAGGGTACGTAGGGCCACATCCAGAATTCAGGATATGATAATGGAGGACTGTGTGATTAAGGGGCTCTGTGATTAAGGGGCTCTGTGATTGGGGGGCTCTGCGATTGGGGGGCTCTGTGATTGGGGGGCTCTGTGATTGGGGGCTCTGTGAAGGAAGGACTATGTGATTGGGGGCTCTGTGATTGGGAGGCTCTGTGATTGGGGGCTCTGTGATTGGGAGGCTCTGTGATTGGGGGCTCTGTGATTGAGTGCTCTGTGATGGGGGGACTATGTGATGGGGGGACTCTGTGATGGGGGGGGGGACTCTGTGATGGGGGGGGGGGGGGCTATGTGATGGGGGGACTCTGTGATGGGGGGACTCTGTGATGGGGGGCTTTGTGATTGGAGGGGGTCTGTGATGGAGTACTGTGTGATTGAGGGGCTCTGTGATGGGGGGACTATGTGATGGGGGGCTTTGTGATTGGAGGGGGTCTGTGATGGAGTACTGTGTGATTGAGGGGCTCTGTGATGGGGGGACTATGTGATGGGGGGCTTTGTGATTGGAGGGGGTCTGTGATGGAGTACTGTGTGATTGAGGGGCTCTGTGATGGGGGGACTATGTGATTGGGAGGCTCTGTGATGGGGGGCTTTGTGATTGGAGGGGGTCTGTGATGGAGTACTGTGTGATTGAGGGGCTCTGTGATGGAGGGGCCTGTGATGGGGGGACTATGTGATTGGGAGGCTCTGTGATGGGGGGCTTTGTGATTGGAGGGGGTCTGTGATGGAGTACTGTGTGATTGAGGGGCTCTGTGATGGGGAAAGTGTGTTTAGGGTGGACTCTGAGATAAGGAGACTCTATCGGGGACTTTTATGTGATGATAAGACTCTGTGCTGGGGGGGATTCTGTGACGATGGAAAGAAAGGTGACGGGGTACACTGTCTTAGGGGTATTCTGATGAGATTGGTGCTCTCATGTATATGGCGTGTGATGGTAGGACTCTGACGTGATTGAGGGGGGAAGCTCTAAAGTATAGAAGGGCCTCTGATGTGATCGGAGGTGCTCTGCTGTGATGGAAGGGGGGCCTCTGATGCTAAGCGGGCCTCTGATGTGAAGGGTGGACTATAATGTGATAGCGGGATTATTGGGGTGAAGTTAATTTTATTACCCAGTTGTGTGAATGGCCCCAGGTTCAGGTTTCCCATTGTTAAGAAGCATTTACATTTTTAACATTTTAGACATGTTGCGTTTGATACAATATATATATATATATGATTTTTTTTCCTCAGACTTGTATAAGAAGATGTTTGGTTGTTGTCTTGAAGACAGACATCAAGTTTCTTTGGAGTGTTTGAGCGAATAATTCTCAAACAAATGCTGCTGGATACAATGGTAACATACTGTAGATACCATTGTTGTATTTCAGTTGACAGTCTATTGTTCTGTAACCATGGTCAAACAATAGCTTGACCGTCTCACATATATAACCTATGGACTTGATTGTGAAAAAAAAAAAAAAAAACCTATGGCATGTATGATACAAAAGTGCCATCTAGAGGTTGAATAGGAGAATGTTTCTCCCATTGAGACCCAGTATTGCGAAAGGGGCCACACCCATGTGGGATTGGCAAACTTTCCAAATAAAAGGGCAGCGGCATAAGCTGACAAGGGGACTACATAATGACTTAAAGTGGAAGTAAACCCTCCTATCGTTTTCAGCCAAGGAAGCTGCCATCTTGGCCTCTGTTCAATCTTCAACTGCCATGATGCTGCACATGTGATCAGTTATGACACCAGCCATTGGATGGTTTGACAGTTTGGTTGAAAGCATAGTCAATGTGACAGGTAGCATTTCCGGCATGCCATTTTTTTTAAACTATTTAAATCAAAGGGTTTACTTCTGCTTTAACACCAAGGAAGGCCTGTGCCAGACAGAAGAAGCTATAACTAAAGACGATTTTCGCCTGATCTCCAGCAATGCCTTACAGAATAAGCCTGGAGTCCTCGTTGCCTATGGAGATCGTGAAACCACTCTAACCTGAGTTAAGTAACTTTTCAATGTATTTCTACTGTTTGCGAACCATAGTTTATGCTTATTTGCTAGGAAGTAAGTAGAATCTTGTTTGTATGTATATCTACCAATCTTGTATTCCTGAAAATTGTAATAGTTTTGTATGCACAGCATTTTTTTGCATAGTAAAAGCACATTAATACACTGCAGAGGTTTAAGCTTCCTTGCTTATAACGCAAAGTGACCTTACTAGACACCAAAGCAAAACAAGACCGGAGTACCTTGAGATTTAGTAAATTAAAGGATGCCACAACTGAAGAAAGGATGGGAAACTGTGGATCAGAGTAATATGTGTAAACTGAAGCTCAGAAGTCTGATGTACAAATGGGTCAATTTAAAACGATTCCATCACATGTGAGGCATAGCAACAAGAGGATTAAATTTGTAACATTTTACAGCTGATGTGATTCTTGAACTGGGATGGATTTCCCCTAATCTATCTCTAATACCGCATACACACGGTCGAAATTTCCGATGGAAACAGTCCGATGGGGTCTTTTTCTGTCGGAATTTCCGACGGACTTTGGATTGAGAACCTGTTCTCAATTTTTCCGACGGAAAACCTTTCTATCGGATTTTCCGATCGTGTGTATGCAATTCCGACACGCAAAATTCCGACGCATGCTCGGAAACAATTCAACGCATGCTCGGAAGCATTAAACCCGCTGTGTTACAGACCGTCGGAATTTGGTGTGACCGTGTGTAGGCAAGACAGTTTGAGCGAAATTCCGTCGGAATTCCGACGGGAAAACCATCAGAGCTTTTTCCGACGAGAATTCCGACCGTGTGTACGAGGCATTATGGTTTCTTAAAATGCTTAAAGTGAACCTACTGGTTAACACGAGAAGTGTGCATCAATCTCTCTGCACCAAGAACCCACCAATCCCCAAAACATAACTTTTATTCATATACAACTAAAAATAATGCATGTTGGCAAAAATGTAAAAATCATGAATCTGCAGGGGTTAAAAGATCTGGTAGGGGTATTCAAATGTAGTTTTCCATGAAGAGAAACATTCCCTTACTTATGTCCAACAACTGCTCATACTAATGAGCACCTCCTATACCAGACCATTTTTCAATTTTAGTCCCCTGATGATATAAAGCACATCAAAAAGTGAGCACCCCAAACCCAAAACGCAACATGTTTCATCCGTTAAAAAAAGCAGCATTGACACACATAGGACACCCAACATTAGATGTGATTTATTTTTACAAAGCATATATACCTTTGCACACTGGTATTCCAATGTTTCTCTTCGCCCTCAGTTTCTCTTCCACTTTCAGCTAATGTGATCCCAGTTCTGATGGGGAGGGGCAAACAAGGACATCCTCAGTTGCCCAATGTCCTCTTTATCAACCTTTGACATCATCAGCTGTTAGAGCATCAGCAGCTGGCTTCATGGTGCCCAAGGTTGTAATGCTGCACAAAGTCTGTGTCTATGTGTAACATAGCTGGTGCAGCTCTGATAAAAACCAACCAGCTTCCAGGTTTTTTTGTCAAAGCTTAAAGGAGAAGTACAGCCAAAGCTCATTGGGCTTTACTTCTATGGATCACAGTTCTCTGTCGGCTGAAGTCACAGAGCCGGTCCAGGCTCAGGTAAGATCGCAATCATATGGTCGGGATCCGCCCACATGCCTGGACCAGCACCCAGCTCAGCCTGTCAATGAGACACTGAAGGGCTTAGCTGGCCACTCTTGCCCCCTCCATAGTCCAGCGCTCCAGTGAGTGACAGGGGGGGCAGAGCAGAGAGCAGTAACTGACAGTCCCCAGCTCTCTGCTCTGGTAGCTCTGAGAACTGAGGGACCAGCGGTGTTTGATTGTATGGTTCTCAGTGTTAGAGCTGGCGGGGGACAGATGCAGCATCAGGCCGATGCTGCATCCACCTAAGTAAGTATGACCCTTTTAATTGAACGAGCTGAAGTTAAAAGCTGATTGGCTAGCATGCACAGCTGCACCAGATTTTGCACTTTCCAAATTTAGTAAACCGCAATGTCATTTGCCCATTCAATGACAGTACCACCTGATAGTCCCTCCAGCAAGGTATACTCACCAACCCACACTTCCATCCCACTTTCCTGCTACAGGAGTCTATCCTACGTATTAGATGATGTCAGAGCTTGCTCAGGTGCATGAGGTGACATTTTGGTCATGCGATTGGCTGCTCAGGTCAAATGCCATCAGATGGGGAGGAAGGTAGGCACATTCTCCCCCAGACTCAGAAGCCTAGCTTCCTTAGAGCAATAGCATGAGGGCTCTGAAGAAGCAGGGAGGTGACAAGGGAACGCGGGTGGGTGAGTATACCTTATTAGGAGAGTGGGCTATCAGGATGCCCTTACTTTACCCTCAGAAAGCAGGTGCTTCTTTAAGACACCGGGTAGGGTAGGGTGTGATGCTATTTTTCCACAGAAGTTTCTCGTTTTGTCAGTCTGAGTTTAAATGAATAATTCTTATGCACTGTTGCGGAGCTCAAAGCACAACTGATAACACAATCAGAATAACAATGACTCAAAGAGATTATTGGGACAGCTAACATTTTGGCCATTAAACTTTCCAGCTCTGCGTTCCCCAGTGTCAGAAGAATTAGCATATTTCATTATCTGTGATTAGGCTTCAGCGTATCTGAATAGCCCCCTTTTAAAAACCACTTTCTACCCATCAGAATAGGAGGCAAGCAAATGACAATGGCATCAATACATAAAAGCAGAGAGGTTTAGACGTATGTTCAAGGTCCACTGACTCATCCTATGGTCCGTTAATTTTATATTGTCACTTATGGCAGATAAACAGCTGTTTTCAATAAAAGAGAAATTACTGAGCCACATGTGAGGTCATGATAAAGGCCATTTTTGTGGGGTTGCCTCTGTTTTTTTTTTTTTTGGAGTGGCACAGAAAAAAATAAATTGCATATTAATGTCAAGAACAATTAGCAGGGTCCATAACAGGTCATGAAAGACTACTTCTAGGGATCAAGAATGTAGGTGAGATATGATAAAATACTGAAGAGCTGTTACATTCAAAATACACAATTTATGCACAATTTATGTTTCTCTTTTTTTTTCTTTTATCACCAGGCATTTTATGTTTCAGTCTAAGGCTGCTGGTGAACTAAAAATCCAATCATTCTCTACAATACCCCAGGAAAAGATTAAGCAGACTACTGTACTCTTATGCCGCGTACACACGATCGGAATTCCGGCCAGAAAAAGACAGATGAGAGCTTTTCATCGGAAAATGCGACCGTGTGTAGGCTCCATCGGAATTTTGCTGGCCGAATTTCCGACAGCAAAGAACTGAGAGCATATTCTCATTTTTTTCAGACGGACAAGGTTTCTATCGGAAATTCTGATCGTCTGACAGCAAAGAACTGAGAGCATATTCTCATTTTTTCAGACGGAAAAGGTTTCTATCGTAAATTCTGATCGTCTGTAGCAATTCTGACGCACAAAATTCCTACGCATGCTCGAAAACAATTCGACGCGTGCCCAGAAGCATTGAACTCGGCTCGTCGTAGTGTTGTACGGCACCGTGTTCTTGACGGTCGGAATGTGGTGTGACCCTTGTGTAGGCAAGGCAGTTTGAGCGGAATTGGGAAAACCGTCAGCTTTTTTCGATGAGAATTCCAATCGCGTGTACGCGGCATTAGAAGCAGGGCAAGATGAAACAGATCCGTGAAGGATTATGAAAGGAGATATACCTGTTTACCCACTATAGCTCTGGAAGGTTTTACCCTCTTCATGACCAGGCCATTTTTTTGCAATTTAGCACTGCGCTATTTTAACTGATAATTGCAACGCTGTACCCAAATACAAATGATGTAATTTTTTTTAACACAAATAGAACTTTTATTTGGTGGTATTTCATCACCACAGTTTTTTTTTTTCATTTATATAATGATAATAAAAAAAATATTTAAATTTACTTTCTGCTATAAAACATATCCAATAATAATTTAAAAAAAAAAATGTAATTGAATGGTAAAAAAGAAAAATTCCAGTAAGTGTATATTGATTGGATTGCATGAAAGTTATATTTGCTAAAGCTGTAAAGTGAAAAATCAAGCTCACTTCTGCATAGAAACCAATGAGCTTCTAACCTCGACTTGCTCAACTAAGCTTTGGTAATAAAACCTGGAAGCTCATTGGTTTCTATGCAGAAGTGAGCCTGGTTTTGCACTTTCCAGCTTTAGTAAATAAACCCCATTGTGTACTTAAAAGTGGGGTATGCCTGTATACTGGAATTATTTTTTAATATACTACTAATGGTGGTGATCAGCCACTTATTGTGGATCTACGATAGTGCAGCAGACAATCTGACACTAACTGACACTGGGT
The DNA here is from genome assembly GCA_028564925.1 of Lithobates sylvaticus. Classification (NCBI taxonomy): domain Eukaryota; kingdom Metazoa; phylum Chordata; class Amphibia; order Anura; family Ranidae; genus Lithobates; species Lithobates sylvaticus. The sequence continues at coordinate 736,307,141 of CM053026.1, read as the reverse complement.
GGGAACTGACTAACTGACACTGACATCTCCTGTGATACTAATACAGTGATCAGGGATAATACTATACATTGTCACTGTACTAATGACACTGGCTGAGAAGGAGTTAATATCTCAGGTACTCGTAGGGTAAAGTGTGTGCCTAATGAGCATTAAATTGTGTAATGTGTGCTGCTTTTTGCTAAAAATCTGTTTGGTTCTTCTCCCTGCAAAGCAGGGAGAAGAAAAACAGAACTCATTATATTTGTACAGAGCCCTGTGTTGATTGTCAACACAGGGCTCTGGGCTGTTATTGGACACAGCCGATCAGTGGGTCCCGGCCATGAATCATTGGCTGGGACCTGCTGACAAAATCACTGTGTCCAATCACAGCAGGAGCGCTCGTGTCTGCCCTGTACCCGGAAGAGGCCAGTGATGTACAGATACATTGCAGATGGACGGTCCTTAAATGGTTACTAATCCATACTAGAAGGATTCTAACAACTAGTGGTGTCTTAAAAGTCATTTAAGAGAATGTGGATATTACATGTTTTTTGTGTCCACACAGTTTTTTTCTTTTTTTGTAAAGAAGAATTTACATTATGACAGGTATTTATTTCGGTCCCTGACCCCCATTGGAGAGATTTCCCCTCACTTCTTGGCTCTGTGACACACCATACGAGAGATGGGTGGATTGGTCAGAAAGGCACAGACAACAATAACGATGCTGTCAGAAGTCCAAACTCATCCTTGCCCTACTGGGTGTGTTTGGGAACTATTCTCTTGGATTACAGATTTGTGAATAGGTTGGTTGCATCCACCTCTGCAGTTGTCCTTCCTGCACTCCTTGCTTTTCTTTCCCTTATATCTGCTGCATGTCTCCTGCTAATCACCCGGTGTTTCCTCCCTACCCCATCGCATTCCCACCTATGTAGTGTTTCCACCTCTCCTACAGCTTTATAATGGAGAGTCCATACTGTTTGGAGCATACTTGTTTAATCCATGTCCAGCATCTGGCATTCAGTAGACATGTGCAATTTGTTTAGTTTTAATTTGTTTTCCGCTCAAATTCGTTATATTCGTTCATTCGTTATCGTACGAATGAACAAATGATTCGCTAAAAATTCTAACGAATAACGAATTATCGAAACGAACGAATATGAAAAACAACGAAATTAGAGAAAAAATGTAATTAGAAACAACGAAACTACGAAAGAATGAAAATCCGAAAAACGAAAACAGGAACAACGAAAATCAAAATGAACGAAAAAATTCGTACATTCGTAACCTTTTTTTTTTGTTGATTCGTAATTTTCCGTGTCTCTTACAATGGTGCTGCTTAACGTGCTTCGAATGGATTGAACGAAAAAAATTCGTACATTCGTAACATTTTTTTTTTTTGTTTGTCGATTCGTAGTTTTCCGTGTCTCTTACAATGGCGCTGCTTAACGTGCTTCGAATGGATTGAACGAAAAAATTCGTACATTCATAACTTTTTTTTTTTTTTTTTTTGATTCGTAATTTTACGTGTCTCTTACAAAGTAATAATAGCATACACATTACATAAAATTATGAATTATGCTCCGATTACGAATCTACGAAAACAATGTTACGAAAGTACGAATAAATCAATCTTACGAAAGTACGAATGTAACTAAATCTACGAAAATACGAATGCGTCCGAATACAAAATATAACGAAAATACGAATTTCGAATAAACGAAAATTAGACTAACGGAAAACGGAAAATTGTATACTTACCTTTCCGTAATTTTCCTTTCCTGTCGCATCTTCATGGCAGCATACACTCTGGGTTGTGGCTCCGCCTCCACGACCTGATGGGACCACATAGCTATAAGATGACGATACGGCCCCCGCCCCGGTATTCTCCGTATATATGAGTCACCTCAAGAAACAAAGGGTGGGTCGTTGTATGCTGCCATGAAGATGCGACAGGAAAGGAAAATTACGGAAAGGTAAGTATACAATTTTCCGTTTTCCTGTCGCATCATGGCAGCATACACTCTGGGGAGTAACTCGCAGACAGGGTGGGTAGTGCATCAATAAGCAAAAATTTATTCGCAAGGAATGGCAGAGTTGGCTTGAATAACAGATTTTCCGAAATTTACGGTTGACAAACGTGCAAAATCAACTTTGTAATGGTCAATAAAGGTGTTCCTGGAGGACCAGGTGGCCGCTTTGCAGATAGTTTCCGCTGACACACTACAATAGGCTGCCCATGAGGTTGCCACTGCCCTGGTGGAATGCGCCTTCAGGCCCTCTGGAATCTGTGTGGAGCCTAGCGAGTAGGCCTTCTTAATGGTCTTTACCAGCCATGAGGCGATGGTGCGGGCCGATGCTGGCTGACCCTTCCTGAACCCATGAGGGATTACTAGGAGATTTTCCGACTTTCTGATGGGTTCTGAGGCTGCAAGATATTTGAGGATATTGCCTCTGACATCCAGGGGGTGCGGAACACCCTGGTCGGTAGTGAGTGCTGGCAGGTTGATCTCCTGGTTAAAGTGGAATGAAGAAGAGACCTTAGGGATGAAGCGGTCTGAGGGTCTTAGGACAACCCTGTCCGGGAAAACGACCAGGTAGGGGTCCCTGGCCAGTAAAGCTTGCATTTCTGAGACCCTCTTCGCTGAGGCTATGGCAATCAGGAATGTCACCTTCAGTGTTAGGTCCCAGAGGGAGATGTTCTCTAACGGGAAGAAGGGCTCCCTGGATAGGGCCTCCAAGACGACCGACAGGTCCCAGGTCGGGAAGGAAGGTCTTCTGGGAGGTCTCAGTTTAAGACAGGCTTTCTGAAATTGGACAATGAGGGGGTCTAGCGCCCACCTGGTTCCGGTCAGGGCGGACAGGGCTGACACCTGCACCTTCAGGGTACTGGAGCCGAGGCCTCTGTCCAGGCCTGCCTGCAGGAATTCCAAGATCTGCGGGGTTGATATAGAGGACAGGATCCACCCCTGCTGATGGGCGAAGGAAGAGAACCTATCCCAGACTCGCCGGTAGGTGGAGTTTGTGGTAGGCTTCCTGGCCTGGAGGAGTGTATCCGCCACCCTAGCGGAGCAGCCCTGCTCTAGGTATCTAGACCTCTCAGTCTCCAAGCCGTCAGGTGCAGTTTCTCCGGACTCGGATGGAGCATCTGGCTCTGGGAGAGCAAGTCGGCTGACTGTGGGAGAGGGAGAGGGTCTGCTGTGTTTAGCTGAAGGAGGGTGGTAAACCACGGCCTCCTGGGCCAAAAGGGGATCACGGCCACTACCAGTGCCGATGACCTCTTGAGCCTCAGCAGGAACCTCGCTATCAGCGGGGTCGGAGGGAAGATGTACCCGAGGTGAAAGTCCCAGGGGTGCTGGAGACAGTCTGTCCCCTCGGCAGAGGGGAAGGGGACTCGGGACAGGAACCTCTGGCATTTCGTGTTCTCCGGAGTCGCTGACAGATCTATGTCCGGAGGACCCCAGGTTCTGGAGATAAGGTCGAAGGCCTGCGGACTCAGGGACCACTCGTTGTTCGAGAGGAACCTCCTGCTGAGGGAATCGGCCAGGAGGTTCTCGACACCGGGGATGTAAGCTGCTCTTAGGTCCCGGAGATTCTGCTGTGCCCACTCCATGACGGGGAGAACCTCCCGCATCATGGACGAGCTCCTGGTACCCCCCTGCCTGTTGATGTAGGTGACAGCAACCTTGTTGTCCATCCTCAGGAGAACATATTTGCCCCTTAGGAGAGAACCGAGGGCCAGGAGGGCTTGGAAGGCCGCCCTCATTTCCAGAATGTTGGACACAGCGGCTCGTGCCTCGAATGGCCAGCGGCCCTGGACTGCATGGTGTAGGTAGTGGGCCCCCCACCCCTCCAAACTGGCATCCGTGGTAACTATCTCCTGAGGGGGGGTGACAATATGCCTGCACCTGTCCAGGTTGCCCGGTCGGGTCCACCATCCCAGAGACTGCCTGGCCTCCTGCGAGATGTGGATGGGTTGCGACATAGACCATCCGTTCCATTGACTCAGGAACGAAAGCTGTAGGGGCCTTGAGTTCCACTGAGCCCACTGGACCATTGGGATGGTAGCTGATAGAGAGCCTAGGAGGCTGAGGCACCCCCTGGCTGGGAGGGATGCAGCATGGATCGCTCTCCTTACTTTCCGCTCGGCGCTGCTAGGTAGTACACACAGAGGGCAGTGGGACTACAGGGCCCAGGAGGCATCAGCCGTTTATACATTAATAAGCGCCCCAGCAGCATTAATTATACATTAATAAGCGCCCCAGCAGCCAGCAGAGATGGGAGAGAAGGAAAGACGGAGGACCACTGCAAGGTAAGAAAGCCTGTTTAAGGCTTATTACTGTAACAAAGATGGCCACATACCTCTAAGCCTGTTTAAGGCTTATCTTCTTAAGGCAGTATTGGCAGTGCAGTGCTTTAAAGACCTGTTTAAGGCTTATTACAGCAGGCAGGTGCGCAGTACCCCTGAGATCACCAGAGTGGGGTTCCTTCCATTTAGCTTCGTTTAGAGGCTGTACCGGCAAGGACTTCCAAACCAGGAGAGGCTAGAACCTGGCTGGGGCGAAGCGGTAAGAGGGTGATGATCCGTGCGGTCCCAACAGGTGAGGAAAAATTAGAGAATACCGGGGCGGGGGCCGTATCGTCATCTTATAGCTATGTGGTCCTATCAGGTCGTGGAGGCGGAGCCACAACCCAGAGTGTATGCTGCCATGATGCGACAGGAAAAACGAATCAACAAAAAAATAACTCTACGAAAATACGAACGAGTCCGAATACGAACACCGACGACTTACGAATTTACGAATCGTTACGAATACGAACACCAACGACTTACGAAATTACGAATCAACGGAAACGAACAGAAACAAAACTAAACTAAACAAATTTTTCTATTGTGCACATGTCTAGCATTCAGCTCTTGCATTGATTACTATGCCCTAAATATTTAGATTTGTTTTTGTCTAATTACAGCCTTCTGCCTCAGCATTAGATGTTGGGTTGGTTATGTCTACGTCATCTCTCCTGGGAATCTTCCATCCCAGCAGTAGCTGTGGGGTTGCTTCTGTTTTTGAGCCCTTTCTTGGCAACCTGCTCTCCCACCAATAGCTGTCGGGTTGTTTCTGTTTGTGTGGGTTTTCCTGGAAATCTGCTATACCAGTAATTGATGTTGGGTTGCTTCTGTCTGTGTGGTTGGTCCAAAGATCCTTCTGATATTTCTGTTTTTCTGCCTCTTTTCTTGAGTTTCATTAACTTTCCTAGCAAGTGACAACCTTCCATTCCAGCATTAGCTACTGGGTTGCTTGCTGTTATGTTTATATCCTTGCCCCTGGCAACTTTTTCATTGTTTGATTGTTTGTTTAGCTTGAGCCTGCTTTTTTTGGTTAGCCCAATGGTCTGGCTCTGTCACCAGGGAGGGCCGTAGCCTAGGAGTCTTGACCGCATAGCTTCATGTCTTACATGAGTTCTGGTGAAGATCAGGCATTCTCAGGCCCCCTCACAGTAATGCCCTGTACACACAACCGGACTTTTTGACAGCAAAGGTCCGACGGTACGAATACGTCGGACATTCTGATCGTGTGTGGGCTCCATCGGACCTTTGCATGACAAAAATCCGACGGACTTTAGAAATGTTTTAAATTTTCCCGCCGGAACTCCGCCAGAGTCAGTTCCTAGCAGGAAAACCGTTCGTCCGTATTCTGGTCCGACGGACCAAAATATGACGGAAGGGCAGCTACAGCACCTGCCCGCGAGAATGTTTCTCGGCGACAAGGCACTGTACATCTCTCGCGGGCTGCAATAGGAAAAACACATTTTCCTATCGCAGCGAGTGCGAGAGGGAAGGCCTTTTGGTCTGGTATGGATTTTAAGGGGAAACCCCTACGCCGAAAAAATCTGCGTGGGGGTCCCCCACAAAATCGATACCAGACCCTTATCTGAGCACGCAGCCCGGCCAGTCAGAAAAGGGGGTGGGGATGAGCGAGCGTAGGGCGTAGGAGCTTCCCCTTAAAATCCATACCATGCGACTGGGCTCGCAAGGTGTCAGTCTCGCCAATAAAAGCGGCAAGATTGACTTCCTTTTCTAGTCCTGTCGTAACTCATCACGTTCTAAATGAACGGACTTTGGTCCATGTGTGGGCAAGTCCGTTCATTTGGAAGTCCGTCGGAATTCCGCCAGAAACTTCGTCGGACCTAGTCTGCTGGAAAGTCCGGTCGTGTGTACAGGGCATAAGCCATTGTCACACACAATCTTTTGTTCCTGTTCCCTCTGTCTCGGTAAATCCTGGTGGCATTTGACCCTTAGTAATGCTTTTGTTTACTTATTTTACCTTTACATGATTAGTTAGTTGCAGTGAATATCCATGCATCTTGTTGTGTGAACATTCTCAAATCCTTTAGTAAATCAGCCTCATCTTCTATATTATCTCTCAATTCGGCACTAGTGTGTCTAAATCCTTTAACGCCAACCAGCAGTCTTCTGTTCCTGCCAAAGTGTGATGTGTGCCTTTATTGTAGGCCCTTTTAGAACCTCATCTTGTTTGTTGCCAGTTGATTGTCAAGTTGGTTACTTTGTACTGGGGATATATAGAGAGCTGTGAGCAGAGCCTGGGTTGGTTGGCAAAGTATGGACACCTTGAAGAGGAACATCAGTTATGAAGGAGATATTGCAGAGAACAGGACTATGACAGTAGCCCTGGTCAGTGTTCTCCTCTGGGGCCGTGGGTCTACTCCGTAGAGACATGCGGAAATGTTGAGACTCAGGCTCCAAATTTCAAAGGAAGATTATGCTACATAAATCTCTGTGGGTACTGAAAATACACTGTTGGAAACTTGTTATCACTTTGATGGAGAGTTGAATCAATGTGCCTGAACACTCTTTGTTCTATTTTTGGAACTTTGTATTTAAATCTATAACTTCAAAGTAAAGGGTTTATTTTCACTATAAATGTATTCCCAATAGGACATTCAGTTATTAGTCTGGCTACAGTTTACTACTCTGTGTATTGGGGCAAGTCAGTAACAAGACTCTGTGGGGTTGATTTGTTAAAGGAAAATAGACTTTGCACTCCACAAGGAAATCTGCTCCAGAGCTTAGTAAATGAGGGAAAGCTCTGCTAACTTTCATCATCAAATCATGTTAAAAAGAAATGCTGTTTTTTTTCCCTGGCACAGGATTAGGAAGTCTTTGCAAATTGAACCTCGTTCAAATTCCTTTACAGAAAGCAAGTGCATTTGCAAAGTTCACAGTCTATTTGTCTTTAGTAAATTAACCCCTGTGTGCAGATTCAGCTGGCCTGACTAGTATCCATGGAGTAACATTATAAATGACGGATTGCAGATCCACTGGTCCCAACCTGGGATATCTGGGACTCAGAGTTCCTGTGTCTGGAAACTTGGGGGTGCTGGGAGAGGCCAAACTCTGGGCTGTTGAGGCCTGTCTTGGGGTTGAAAGGCCCTTGTAACTGCATTTGTGAGTCATGTGTTCTAAGTGTTATGCCCCGTACACACGGTCGGAAATTCCGATGGAAAATGTCTGATTGGACCATGTTGTCAGGAAATCCGGTCGTGTGTGGGCTCCATCGGACTTTTTCCAACGGAAAAAAATTTGAGATCCTGCTCTCAAATTTTCCGACAACAAAGTCCGATCTGACTTTTTCTGATCGTGTGTAGAGAATTCCGACGGACAAAGTGCCACGCATGCTCAGATCAAATTACGTGACCAAAGCTATTGGCTACTAGCCTCTACGTAGTTCCGTCGTACGCAACGAATGTCACCACGTTCAGAATGATCTGATTTTCCGACAACTTTGTCCGACCGTGTGTATGCAACACCATTGTCGGACAAAATCCGTCGGAAAAAATCAGACGGATTTTGTGGTCGGAATTTCCGACCGTGTGTACGGGGCATTAGTCTCCTTAAAACTGACTGTCTTGCTAAGCTGCTCCTGAAGTGAAAAATCAGTTCCTCGAATCATGTTTTACAAGCTAACACGCAGGTGTCAAACAAAAGGCCCACGGCCCTAATGCGGCCCGCTGATCCTTGTCATGTGGCCCGCAGTGTCCTTTGGCTGCCACCTCTGGCTCTCACCCGCTTTTCCTCCTGTCACTTGTAAACCCAGGAACTTCTGTGTTTACAGTGACAGCTATAGTCTCTGCGTGTCCCGACTCATGTTCCTGCACATGTGCTGGTTTCAGGCTATACAAGCCGAGCGTGGAGATGCTGCAGCCGAACAGGCAGCTTACAAATATTAACTCCTTACATGCCGATCGGTCGGCCGGACACATAGGCAGAGCGTGAAACGGGGGACACACAGGCTGGATGAACCACTTGAATGCCAAAAGTTGAGTGCTTATCCCTGGGAAATTCACAGGGGGTGATGGTCTGGTAGTGGGGGGCAGTAGCTGGGTGGATGTTGGTCTGCTAGTGGGGGGGACTGAACCCCCCTGAACCCTGCATGTAACTCACCCATGGTTACTGCACTCTGTACACAGGGCACGTTTGAACCCTGCACTCTGTACACAGGGCACGTTTGAACCCTGCACTCTGTACATGGCGCAACTTCTGAATTCTGCACTCTGTGTGTAGCGCACCCCTGAGCCCTACACTCTGTCTGTAGCACACCTCTAAACCCTGAAACCTGCACTCTGTCCACAGAGCAAACCAGAACCCTGCACTCTGTCCACAGTGCAACCCCTGAGCCCTGCACTCTGTCCACAGCGCAACCCCTGAGCCCTGCACTCTGTCCACAGCGCAACCCCTGAGCCCTGCACTCTGTCCACAGCGCAACCCCTGAGCCCTGCACTCTGTCCACAGCGCAACCCCTGAGCCCTGCACTCTGTCCACAGCGCAACCCCTGAGCCCTGCACTCTGTCCACAGCGCAACCCCTGAGCCCTGCACTCTGTCCACAGCGCAACCCCTGAGCCCTGCACTCTGTCCACAGCGCAACCCCTGAGCCCTGCACTCTGTCCACAGCGCAACCCCTGAGCCCTGCACTCTGTCCACATCGCAACCCCTGAGCCCTGCACTCTGTCCACAGCGCAACCCCTGAGCCCTGCACTCTGTCCACAGCGCAACCCCTGAGCCCTGCACTCTGTCCACAGCGCAACCCCTGAGCCCTGCACTCTGTCCACAGCGCAACCCCTGAGCCCTGCACTCTGTCCACAGCGCAACCCCTGAGCCCTGCACTCTGTCCACAGCGCAACCCCTGAGCCCTGCACTCTGTCCACAGCGCAACCCCTGAGCCCTGCACTCTGTCCACAGCGCAACCCCTGAGCCCTGCACTCTGTCCACAGCGCAACCCCTGGGCCCTGCACTCTGTCCACAGCGCAACCCCTGGGCCCTGCACTCTGTCCACAGCGCAACCCCTGGGCCCTGCACTCTGTCCACAGCGCAACCCCTGAGCCCTGCACTCTGTCCACAGCGCAACCCCTGAGCCCTGCACTCTGTCCACAGCGCAACCCCTGAGCCCTGCACTCTGTCCACAGCGCAACCCCTGAGCCCTGCACTCTGTCCACAGCGCAACCCCTGAGCCCTGCACTCTGTCCACAGCGCAACCCCTGAGCCCTGCACTCTGTCCACAGCGCAACCCCTGAGCCCTGCACTCTGTCCACAGCGCAACCCCTGAGCCCTGCACTCTGTCCATGGCGCAATGCCTTTGCCTTATGCCTTTCATAAATAACCCCCATAGTCTTAGATATACAACCGGCCCCTTGAGGACATCCATATTGCAAATGCGGCCCCCGATTATTTTGAGTTTGATACCCCTGAGCTAACAGGTTCTAACCTTACCCTATTCTATCTAAAACAAAATCATTTTACCTTGAGTTGAGTTTTAATCCAATAAATATTTTACTTTAAGTTTAAATCTCTGATCATAGGAGAAAGAAATAGCAAAAGAAAGAGCGAGCATATGCTACACTGTTAGAATAATGTTAATAGCCGTACCTGCGTCCTATAGATCAAATATTGGAAGATTATGAGGCACTCAGGACTTTCATGGTACCACTGAACTCACAGCTCTAAATTCTTATTAAAATCATATTTATTGCATTATTTATTTTTTACTTTTTCTCATGTGTTTTGTATCAAAAACAATGGACAACACAAGCAAGCATTTTAAATGCCACAGACTAAATTTTCCTTTCAGGGACTGGATGTTGTAACCAAGTACATTCCAGCCATGAGGGATCTACATTATTAATACTCCAGCCTTCCCTTCGACATGTTTTGTGGGATAACCACTTCTTCAGGAGTAATAGAGAGTATTGATCTGTAGGAAAATAAACATAATAATATACAACAAATATGCAAAGATCTATACATACACTATATTGTCAAAAGGATTGGGACGCCTGCCTTTACACGCACATGAACTTTAATTGCATCCCAGTCTCAGTCTGTAGGGTTCAATATTGCGTTGACCAACCCTTTGGGGCTATAACAGCTTCATCTCTTCTGGGAAGTCTGTCCACAAGGTTTAGGAATGTGTCTATGGGACACACTACTAAACCTTGTGGACAGCCTTCCCAGAAGAGTTAAAGCTGTTATAGCTGCAAAGGGTTGGTCAACGCAATATTGAACCCTACAGACTGAGACTGGGATGCCATTAAAGTTCATGTGCATGTGAAGGCAGTGTCAGAAACCATGAATCAGACTGAGACAGAAGTACAGTTTAATCACACTTGTTTAATAATAATAATAATAATAATAATAATAATAATAAAAAGGTAAACCGAGTAAACATAGTCAAAACATAGCCAGAGTTCAGGAACCGGAACGGATAGTCAGACAAGCCAAAACGTCAGGGAGCCAGAGATGAGTGTAGTAGAACAGCAAGCAGGATCTGGAGCCAGAAGGAATGTCAGCCAAGCAAGCCTTTAACAGGAACACAGGAGAGCGTCTGTAGAGATGTGACCGTGGCGAAGGTGGAGATCATCTGGGCTGGACAGCTTAAGTAGGCCGGACTGACGAGCAGGATATCATCAACAGGTGAGTCACTGTGGAGAGAAAGGAGCTGGCAATTAGCCGACAGCTGAGCGGCCAGCTTTGAGAAGGAAGGGCTGAGCCCAGCCCTGACAGGCAGACGTCCCACTCTTTTTGACAATAGTGTATGTATAGATCTTTGCAATTTTGTTGTAAATTATTATTATTTTGTTTATTTTCCTACAGATCAATACTCTCTATTACTCCTGAAGAAGCTGTTATCCCATGAAACATGTCGAGGGGAAGGTTGGAGTATTAATGTAGATCCCAATACTTTTGACAATATAGTGTATATGTAATAACGCACATGCCCATAGAAAATCCAAAAATCAAAGCAATAAACACAAAACCTAAAGCAACTCAATAAACATTTCCATTTCCTATATTGTGCAGAAAAAAAAAATTGTTACAACATCCAGTCCCTGAAAGGTAAATTTAGTGGTGTTTTAAATGCTTGCTTGTTTTGTCCATTGTTTTTGATACAAAATATTTTTTTTAAAAAAAAGAATAATGCAATAAATATGATTTTAGTAAGAATTTAGAGTTGTGAGTTCAGTGGTACCATGAAGGTCCTGGGTGCCTCATAATCTTCCAATTTTCGAATAGTAGGGGAAAAAAGTTAAGAAAGACATAGATCATATCTAATTTGAAAGAAAGAGACAGAAAGAAAAGAAAGAAACAAATTAGAGAAAAATATTTATCTCAAATAAACAAAGTAAAAATGAGGGAATGAAAACTACACATTATGGGGAAAGTAAAACTCTGTATAGCGTGAGAAATACAATTTGAAAATCTAATAAGAAGCCGATGGTTCATCCAAGTGTTATACTTCATGAGCAATGGCCAAAAAAATTGAAGACTTGGGACCATTAAAGAAGAAAATAACAGTTCACTAACTACATTACTAAATAAAATACACAATAAAAAATAAAATAAGATAAAAACTTTGAGATGATATCCAGTGATTTCACAAAACTCAACCGAAACCCCTGACACAAAACTGCCTTCAGATTATATTCTCCAAAGTAATGGGTTGTGACACCACAGTTTATGCTAGCAATAGGATCATTCTTTACCCTGATAGAGATAATCGGGTCATGTAACACACAGAACACTACAAGTCCATGGAGTGTTATGATTGTAGACACAAACCTGAATATATAAATGTGATACGGAAAAAAAGAGACAATCAGCAAAATAAAATGAATGGCAAAACAGGTTGTATCACATGAAAATACATTTAAAAAAAAATATCTAAGCACCTCTCTCCCCCAAACAATACAAAGCCAAAATAAAACACAACACAATTAGCATTTTCAGGATATCTAAATTAAGAACCATTTTTAACATTTAAAACTGATAAAAAAAAGTGTTGTATTTATTAATTACTTATTTATTAATTTATTAATTACATAGTTAGTCAAGTTGACTAAAATAATAACTAAATAGGTAATATTTATTTTGGTTGTCTCATTCAATTATGAATGTTGCTACTTTCAAAACTTTTGATGTTTTAACATTGGGAATAAAATGAAGGTGTTAAACACTAAAACCGTAACAAAGGGAAAAAGAAAAAGAAAAAAATATATATTTTTCACTGACTCAAAGAAAAAAAAAATAGAATGTTGATTTTTTTTTTTTTTACAACATTTAGTTAATTATAAAAAGAAGTGCATATATTAAAAAAAAGAACAACTCCAGGTAAACAGCTATCTTGAATCACATTTATGCTTATTATTTTACCCTCCCCAAGGATTTTGTAATTTGTTTCTGATGTCCTGTGATTTACACAATCCTTTTCAGACAACCCAACCAAGCAGACAACTGAGGCAACTATTGGCTGAGCATTGGACAATGAAGACGCTTTATCACCTTGAATTCAAACTCACTTGCCTTAAAATGTAGGGAAAATTTATGTACATTTTCATCCATTTTATGAGTGTTTAACGCTCATAAATGTTTAATGTTGACTTGATCTGCATTTTGGCGCACTAGTAAAATGCAGGCCAATGCATAGACACATAAAAAATGCTTTTTTCTGTGTCCTGTTTACACTACAATGCTGTGCTGACCTGCGTTGTATTAAAAAAAAAAAAAAAAAAAAATAATATAAAAATATATATATATATATATATATATATATATATATATATATATATATATATATATAATTTTCTCAGAGCAGGGTGGCAGCTCAGTGGGCGGCACAGTGGTGTAGTGGTTAGCACTCGCACCTAGCGGTAACAAGGGTCGCTGGCTCAAATCCCAACCACGACACTACTTGCCTGGAGCTTGCATGTTCTGCCTGCGTGGGTTTCCTCCGGGTACCCCAGTTTCCTCCCACACTCCAAAGACATGCAGGTAGGTTAATTGGCTTCTGTCCAGAAATTGGCCTAGTATATGAATGGGGACCTTGAATTGTGGGCTCCTTGAGGGTAGGGACCGATGTGAGTGTGCAATGTACAGGGATAGGGACAATTGTAGACACTCGCTCAGGTTGAACTGGATGGACTGGTGTCTTTATTCAACCTTACTAACTATGAAACTATGTAAAAAATAAAAGTGGGGTAAAATCCTTGCAGCGCCTATGGCTTACATGAAGTTGCTTATTTTAATGTTTTCATTTTACCTGACCAGTTAAATAGACTGCTGAAAAAGCAGTTGCATTCATAGAGAGTCATACTGTACATGTCAGTACTGACCAATTAGAGTTGATTTAGGTATAGACTACAGCAAAGAGAATGTTTGTGGAGCTTAGTAAATAACATGAAACCATGTTGATTTAAAGAAAAGACAATTATGGTAGCAATAATTTTTTAGTTTTTTTGATTTTTTTGTTTCTTTTGATTGGGTATTCCAAGTGAACAACTGCTTACCTAAATCACTGAAATCATCCCTATTAAAAATTAGCTTTGAAGAAGAATAAAACATAAATAAAAAAATACTAATATATATATATATATATATATATATATATATATATATATATATATATATATATATATATATATATATATATATATATATATATATATATATTATATATATATACACACAGAGAAAAATTATAAACGCAACACTTTTGTGTTTGCCCCTATTTATCATGAGCTGAACTTAAAGATCTACGACTTTTTCTAAGTAAACAAAAGGCCTATTTATCTCAAATATTGTTCACAAATCTGTCTAAATCTGTGTTAGTGAGCACTTCTCCTTTGCCGAGATAATCCATCCACCTCACAGGTGTGGCATTTTAGGATGCTGATTAGACAGCATGATTATTGCACAGGTGTCCCCACCTCCTTTCCTGAAGGCCGGGCTGCATGCTCGGATAAGGGTCTGGTATGGATTTTGGGGGGACCCCATGCCGTTTTTTTAAGCGTAGGGGGTTCCCCTTAAAATCCGTACCAGACCTAAGGGCCTGGTATGCTCTTGGAGGGGAACCCATGCCGGTTTTTTACTTAAAATTTGGCGTGGAGTTCTCCCTCAAGATCCATACCAAACACAGTGCCTGGTATTGGCGGGGATCCAAGTCGGATCCCCGCACCAGTGTGAACCCGACCTCAATGTCAGCAATGCTTGTCGCTCATTGGGAAAGGAAAAAAACACATTTTTCTTTTCCCGATGCGAGCCAGCTCGGCGCTGTCTCTCGCGACGGGGCTAGCAGGGTGTCAATCTCACCGATAAAATCGGCGAGATTGACACAATATCGCGGGCACCTACTGTATGTCTATTTATTATGTAGTATATTGTTATTATTTTATTTATACATATGTATATTTAATATATTTATATAAAACAATATAAATATATAATGAGTAAAACCTTTCAGCTTCTGTAACTAACTGTTAAAATTATTACAAGTGTAGTTCTGTTTGGGTTAATACAGTTATAAAAGTTGAATCCCATCCACAAATTGCTTCTTAGAACTTTATTGGGTCCAGTACAGCCATTTATATGCTTTGCCATTTAAGGCAATTAAATTTTACATTTTCCTACTCGAGTAAAATTTAAGGAATTTTAAGTTGTACAAGTTTGATCAAAGAATTTCATGTAGGATTGCTTAAAGTGATTAGCAGGCATAGCTCATTACAGAATTGAACATATGTCTTTTTTTTCTAATGCACAGAGGGCCTTATGTGAGGTGGAACAGCGTGTTAATGTGTTCAGTAATGAAGTTTTTAAAAATCCAATTACTCATCCGTTTTACTTTTTTATTTTTAATTTGTTGATGCAGACACAACAAACATGCAATTATGTTACGTTACCGATGACAATGGAAAGCAAATCAGTCATTTATATACCATTAAGACTACAATTAACCACAGTTCTATGACTCTGTGGGATGGATGCATGAAAAGCAAGGAAGCAAGCAAAATGTTTTCCTTTTTACACTTAGCCACCAATCAACTTCCAACTGTCCACATCTGAAAATGAGCCAAAGACTCTGATTGGCTGCAATTTTTTTCTTTTAGTAGAACTTTCTAAGATTTCAGAATTCAGTTCTCCGCAGTGGACTACTTGAGGCTGGGTTCACACTGATGAAAATTGGATGCGGATTTACCTGTATACAATTCGCATGACAGGAGAGTGTGACCGGCCCTCAATGAAGCCAGTTCACACATCTCCGGGGTGGCCACGGAGCTCACTGTGCGTCTTTAGCTCTGTTTCAGGTGTAAATTCAGCCACAAATTCAGACCTGAAATGGTGATGGGGAACGCACTGGACTTCCTGCAATGCCCAGCACTGCACATAGTGTGAACCCAGCCTTAAAAAATGTTGAACTAAACAATGGGGCTAACTTGGTATAAGGGCACTACCAAACATATGCGAATAGCTATTGCTGACTTGATTTCTAAGAAGCAGCTTGGTTGCTTGGCCTCTGCTCTGCAACTTCTCATTCCTCTATTCTGGCTCATCCTTGTAAAATAGGTGGGACAGACCAATTTCATTGCATAGAACTGAAGTCATTATTTGCATGTGGGCAGGATGCAGCGTGTTGCGCCTTTGGCAAGAATGCACTCAGAGTTGAGCTACAAGATAACAGTATATTGCGGGAGAGTTCCAAAAAATGTACAATCAGGTCCAGTGGGTGAGCACAGCCACTTACGAACAGTTGCAGAGGATCATGAATTTGAAAAGATGCTGACAGTTTCTGCAGCGAGTTGCAGGAATGAGGCCTGGCTGATCCACATCCAAACGGAGGCTTCCTGGGTGGAGATGCATGGTCCCTTTCCCTGATACTAGCATTGTCCCTGCCAGACAGATAACCTGTCTCTACACTGGCCATGCACATAAATTGCATCAAACCAGGGAGCTAAATAGACTCTGCCTCACAACTCCCTTCCCCTTCTGCATCACTGTTTCAGTTGAGTGCCACCTACAGTGGGAATTACAGACTGCACCTGCCTGCCTACAGCCACCCCCCCCCCCCCCAATCCCTTTGACACATGCTGTGTCATCTTTTGTTGTTCTTTCCTGTCGGGCATGTGCACAGCAGCTACAATTCTTGGCATCTTAGAGATGCTGGATCTTTTATTTGCCCTGATGATGAGGTTAGATTCTTAAAGCGGTTCTGCACACACTTATTTTTATTCATGTTACAAGTATTATCAGTCTAACGTTAAACTCACTTGTTAGGTGTCTGTCCGGTATCCATGTCCGTTTTTTCATAAAATCTGCACTTTTAAAATGAAAACAACTGAATTGTCAGTTTGCTTGGGGGCATTTGAAGCCCACAAGAAATCACTTCCTTGTTCCCTTTCGTTATAACTGCCAGCATGCCTCGCTGGTTCCCGCGCATGCGCACTGGCAACAGCGCAGAGCGGCGTAAACAACTCACGTCCGTGAAATCACACGAGATTTTGCATCGGCTGTCCGCACTGACTCCTGGGATGAATGACACCAGATCCCAGGAGACAGTGCGGCACTCAAAGGAAATGATGCGTATACCTGCACAGGCCACGCCCACAGCCGCAGACACAGAGGCATGTGTGGATAGACCGGGCCAGCAATTATAAGGTACCATAGCAAAAAAAAAGGCCATTTAGCACTCTTTGGCATATTAGGAAAACAATGACATAAAGTAAAATAAGTGTGTGCAGGACCGCTTTAACCAGCATTTAGACATGACTACGTATACTCTACACCAGCTTTTCTCTATTTTTTTTTTTACCCCAAAGGAAAACATTTGAAATAAAGTTTAGGTCTCATGGAATCCCTGATAAATAATAAGGTCACAATGAGAAGAATATCCCTTACATTGGTGGTCAAAGGGAATAATACCTATCTTACAGTGGTGGTCACAATGCTACCCTTACAGACAGCTAAAAAGATAATTGGTATTGTACCACTGGCTCTGCCAATTGTCATTGGACACAGAACTATCCAGGCATCATCAGATGGAAGATCAGTCATCCACAGTTGAAGGAACCCTCTGGAGGAACCCTAGGGTTCCATTGTTTCCATGTTTGAGAATGGTTGGCCTACGCTAAATACTACACCAATAAAAAGTCTAAGCACGCATTAGAATACACTACATATGCTCAGTGGACTGGCAGCTCTGAGGAAGCTGGTGGAGGTTATGACTATGCCGGCTTTGAAGTGCACATGAGTATTATGCCGCGTACACATGATTGGATTTTCCGACAACAAATGTTGGATGTGAGCTTGTTGGCGGAAACTCCGACCGTGTGTATGCTCCATCGAACATTTGTTGTCGAACTTCCCACCAACAAATGTTGGCTAGCAGGTTCTCAAATTTTCCGCCAACAAATGTTTGTTGTCGGACTTTCCGATCATGTGTACACAAAAGTCCACGCATGCTCGGAATCAAGTACGAGCCATAAGCGCTCGATCTTGTAAAACTAGCATTCGTAATGGAGATATCACATACGTCTTGTACGTCACTATGTTCGTAATTGTTGGCCAACATTTGTGTGACCGTTTGTATGCAAGACAAGTTGGAGCCAATATCCTTCGAACAAAAATCCATGGTTTTGTTGTCGGAAAGTCCGATCGTGTGTACGGGGCATTAGCGTTAGTGGGTGGTTGAACAATGCTGACATTGGGATTCTTTGATGATTACTGTTTTGCCACCTGCTATTTTTTGTTTTGCGTTTTTCTGGCTACAGTTCTATTTTAAAGGGAAGCTGTGCTTTGCCCACACAGAGCTAGACAACAGGTACACTTTGCCCTTCTCAGCAATATAGTTTTACTTTCCTTTTATCCCATCACAGTTCTGTTCAGTACCAAGAAAACAAAAAAAAGACCTATGTTAGTTAGGAAGTCATAGGTTTGGACTGCCCTTGGACAGTACCCAGCTGTCACATGAGATAGATACCCCACATACCACGCAAGGAATACTAGGTATTTCCTAGAGCTGTATGGTATAGTGGATCGAGTAGTGTAAAACACTGCAATAGGCAAATTAGGCGGCGGCGAGGCCCCTGTGAGGGCGGGGCCTTAGGCGACCGCCTAATTTGCCTAATTATAGAGCCGCCTCTGAGTGGAGGAGTGCAGGAAAAGCTGCAGTGGGGTAGGGGGAAAAAAGAGAATCTGATTTTATCGATAGGTCAACTTTGAAAAGCAAGGCAAGACCTATTTAGATCCCACGCTCTGTTGGAACAGCCATGTTAGCCACGTCCTGGCTTGACGAGTAATATGCCAATTCAAATGAAAGAAGATGACATAACATTGTTTCACTATATAGAAGGCGAATGAATTGGTTTTCTGAAACACATTTACATCTCAATGTCTGCTAAAATTGCAAAATGCTAAAAATAAAACTTCTTCCTTGGATCCAACATATTCCATATAGCTCCAATAAGCATGAGTCACCAGCATCGTCCTGTTAATCCTTAGAAGGAATATGAATATGACATATAGGCATAATACAAATTCAGTAAAGCCCCATACACACGCTCGGACAATCCGCGGACCAGGTCAGTCGGACTTTGTCCGACGTACTTTGTCCGATGTTGGCGTTGCGTACACACGGTCGGACTACGTTGTCGGAATATCCGGTCCGGAAGAACGTCGTGACGTAAGTCGTCGTCCACGAGATTACAAAAGTGAAGTTCAGCACCACGTCAGGCACCCGTTGGGCTCCTTCTGCTGATCCCGTGTTTATCGAGAGTTAGTGGAAGTTTGGTGACTTAAGATTCGCGCTTCTCAGTTTTCTGACTCAGATCGTTACTGCTCTTCAGTTTGTGCTTGTCGTGCGTATCTGTTTATTAGTGCGTGTAGTCAGTTCGCATTTGTTGGTCATTGCGGCCTATATCTTGATATAGGACGCTTTGATTTGCACTGCTTATTGTCTGCTCGTTGCTGGTATTCACTTCGTTCTTTCAGGCCTTGCTGTTTATTGGTGCTTTCTGTTTGTCCGTTCTGACCAGCCGACCTTTTGTGACCTTCTGAGCGATGTTTCCCGTGCGTACTCGTCGCCGAGTTCGTGCTGTACGCGGAATTGGTGTCGGGCTTTTAGCTTTGAGCCAAGACCCGTCCATGAACAGAGTGACGAGGAGTATGTGGACCAAGAATTGGTTGCTTCAGCGTGACCAGTTCTCGCACATGCCTTTGCTTCGTGAGATCCGGGAGAATAATCCTGATGATTTCAGGAACTTTCTCAGGATGACGGACCCCGATTTTCACCGTCTTTTGGCTTTGCTGACCCCCTTTATCAGCCGGCAGGATACCTGCATGAGACAAGCCATTACTCCGGAGCAGAGGCTTGTTGCCACGTTGAGGTACTTGGCGACAGGGAGAAGTCTTCAGGATTTGAAGTTCTCTTCAGGTATCTCTCCCCAGGCCCTGGGAATCATTATTCCAGAGACCTGTTCTGCCATCATTCAGGTCCTGCAGGAGGACTATATTAAGGTAACATTTCTACTTTACTATTCCCTTCTATGTATGCTCTGTTTGCTAATGACTTGTATTTTTGACCTCCTTCCCTAATTACCATGATTGCAATATGTTCTAATATGCTGTGCCCCTTTTCTCCTTCATGCATTTTTCCCTTCACTTACCTCACCAGCATGCTCTTCTGCCCCAATAGACACCTATGGCCTAGTCACTTAAGCAATGTCTTTTGTCTGCTGCATAGTATTGTTTGCCCCAAAACACCCCCTAAAATATGCACAAATGTTTGCTGTGTGGTTTACTTCATGTAGAGCCCCCTTTTTTTGTTCTTTTGGTGGGGGGGGGGGGGGGGGCAAACTCATTAGGAACCCCCTCCCCCAACTGCTCTGTCAGATGGTACCAATCCTTTATCTGCTGGCTTTCCCAAGGTCCATACACACTATATACCTACCTCTTTATAGTGCGCATCTTTAGGGATGAATTCAGCAAAGCATGTAGTGCAAGGGACTGCCTCCATACATTCCATTTCCTATTTTTTTGTCTTCTTTCCCTCCTATTAGCTTGCTTGGTAATTTAATAATGTCACACTGTGCCTGCCTTTTTTGGGGGGGGGGGGGGGGTTGAAATGTTATTTGATCTTTCCTGTGGCCTGCCAATAGTGTTAAGTACAGAGGGTCTGGCCAAACAAGCCCACATTATTGAGCCATTTGCCAATCAATGAAGTGCAGAGGGTTAGCTGTCCA
This sequence comes from Lithobates sylvaticus, assembly GCA_028564925.1. Taxonomy (NCBI): domain Eukaryota; kingdom Metazoa; phylum Chordata; class Amphibia; order Anura; family Ranidae; genus Lithobates; species Lithobates sylvaticus. The sequence continues at coordinate 736,286,584 of CM053026.1, read as the reverse complement.
CCACCCCCCCCCCCCCAAAACCCCTAGTTATTGCCAATGGCCCATCAGAAGTGGGGGGATTGATGGGGGGGTGAGTAATCTGTGAAGGGGAGCCTCTACTTTTCTGTGCAAATACTTTCCAGCCTCCAATTTTAGACAATGCTCTTGTTCCAAGATGTTGATTGTCTAATCTGCTTGCAATGTTTAGGTGCAAAGTGACTATTTTTTTTTTCTTGTTTCACTCCACAGTTCCCTTCCACGCCACAGGAATGGCAGACTGTGGCCTCCCACTTTGCCAGCCGTTGGGACTTTCCTAACTGCGGAGGGGCAATTGATGGGAAACACGTCCGCATCGTCCCACCGCCCAACTCGGGGTCCTACTATTATAATTATAAAGGGTTTAATAGTGTAGTGATGTTGGCGGTGGTGTCGGCAACATACGAGTTTATGTATGTGGACGTGGGGATGAACGGCCGGATATCGGATGGTGGGGCCATTACGCACACGGAGTTCTACTGGCGTCTCCAAAGTGGCAGTCTGTGCTTGCCACCTCCAGAGGAGAATGCCGAAGGACTCCCCTTCGTCTTTGTCGCAGATGAAGCGTTTGCGTTGACTCCCCATGTGATGAGGCCGTTCCCGATGAGGACCCTCACCCCGGACCAGAGGGTCTTCAACTACAGGCTGTCCAGAGCCAGAAGAGTTGTGGAGAACGCTTTTGGCATCCTGGCCAGCCGCTTCCGCCTGTTCCTGACGGCATTTAACTTGGCGGAATACAAACTCAACCACATAGTTCTTGCCTGTTGCATATTGCACAACTTCCTCAAAAGACATAACAGGAACTATGTGGTGCCCGTTGGCCCAGATGTGGAGGGCCCTCCAAATGCCGAACTCACAGCCCTTCGAGTGGCACGTCCAGGCTTGCCCCCTCTAAATGCCCGTGTGGTCCGGGACCAATATATGCAGTACTTTGTGGGTAGGGGGGCCATTGCTCTGCCTGACGATGTGTGAGAGGCATTTTTTAATAAATCTGATATTTTAACCAACCTATGATTTCATGTCATTTCAGTCTTCTTTTTAGCTTATTTTACTTTGACATTTTTTCCCTTTGCCTTCGACAGTGGGAATGCACTTTCTGGGCAAAAGGAGGTAACAGTCTCTTCTTCCCAAAAAGATTATTCTCATGTTGTGTGTTTGCTACCTAATCTTTGGTCTAGAGAAGGTTTGTACTGCATAACTGACACCCAAAATACTCCTTTTCATCACCAGGTCTGACATGTGTGTATTCTCCAAAATGCTGTGCTCCGTGTTTTCGTACAAAGCACTGTGGGTGTCATTTACATAAGTCAAATCCGCTATGCTCTACAAGTGCATTGAAAAAGTTCCCCGGGAAAGAAAATTGGAGTGCAAAGTGGATTTGCCTTTAGTAAATAACACCCATTGCCCCCCATATCCTTTTCATTTTACATACATAATGCATTGGGTTTTTTAAATAAGGAAGCCACACATTTAGAAAAATAAAAGTTTACTAGGAAAACATTCCCAAGTGCGTTTACAATCTTCACGCCAAAACTGACAACATCTTGGTTATTTACAACATTGTTTACAAACATTCCGCAATTGGTAAAACCAGGCATGGAGCAAAACAGAACCTAGGAACTTGGAAAGTTCAACTTTGTAAAGTGAAGACAAGATCAGACATGACTATATGTTCAAAGTGTGTTTGATCTTGCCTTCATCACATGGGGGGGTCACCCCCGAAAAGTGGAAATTTGGAACATGCACACAATTTGGGTCTGAAAATGGTCATTAGATGGGAAAACACATGCCTAGAAGCTTCAAAAGTGCCATTTTCCATCATGGGGATGAATGGACGTTTTTTGGGGGTGCAACCCCTTCACCACAACCACTTTCGTAGTTCGTAAAGTGTTTGCACCCCCAAAAAAACGTTGCCATTCATCCACCATGGTGGGAGCTAGCACATGTGGACACAATGTGTGCATGTTCCAAATTTCAGACAGTTTTTAAGTTGCAAATGTGTTCTGAAGCTGGCACAAATGTGTGTTAATTACTTGGTGCGTTTTCATATTTTTCCTAAAATATCAATGATGTTCTTCAATTTTTGTTGAACATCATTGATGTTTTGCTTTATGTAATCTAGATCTCTATTGCAGACCATTATCTCTCCGATGAGTACGTGGGCACTCTCTGTGGTAAAGTGCGATTTTTCTTCCACAACATCCACGTCACCTAAAAACCACAAACAAACAAAAATGGGGTGTTGGAAATGAGGCAGCCATACATGGATTAGCTTACCAGTAGCTGTGTTCTCCCACACTCACCTGTTGTGGTGACAATTTCTCCAAGTTCGATGATCTCTCCTTCCTCCTCCTCCTCCTCCTCTGCTTCTGCTCTTTCCCCTTTTTTGGTAGGTGTTGGTTTGGGGGTTTCCTCAGACGGCCCAAGTTTTCGCTCCCCTATGAGAATGTCCAAAAGGAAGATTTAGCAACACAAGCTATTGAGGGCAGAAATAGGAAATGACAAACATTGCTTGAAAGTGACGGACACTATTTTAGTTTGGCCAGTTACAAATGTCAACTACATGAATGAAGTCACTTTGTAAAGGTGCTAAACTGACTAGCTTTTTGGTAGAAGTTTGTGTGATGGAGACCCCCCTCTAGTATCCACTGGAGCACATGTGTGGAAAAGCATAATAAAAAGGGGGTTTGGGTGTCCCAGCACTAGTGCTCTAGAGTCCAGATGGGTAAACAGCTACTGAGTGACCTCTCCTTTACATTGAATAAATTGGCTTTACATTCTTGATGACATTTCTAGTGAGAACAAACTTCCTTTCCCCAAAAAAACACCAAACATCGTATTATAAGTGGCCGAACGATCGAGGTTGCGTACGATCGAATGCACACACACACGACCATGACAGTGGCAGAAAGATCGAGGCTGAGTACGATCGAATGCACAGACGAACCTGAAAGTGGCCATTTTGGAATGTACAACTTGGTAAAAATCAAAACACAATGGAGCAGTATGCAAGCAAGAAATCAAACACAAAACACAACTACTTACTTTTTTGAAGAATTCTCTTGATCTTTCTGTACTGATCGGCCTCCCTCAGTTTCAGGTCTGACCAGCGTTTCCTGAGTTGCTCCTTGGATCGTTGTACCCCAAAATTATTGTACAGCCTTCTCACAACTTTAGACATGATCTTGGCCTTGCGGACATTGGGGTTGAGGTAAGGCCCATACTTCCCATCATAGTCGCTCCTCTTTAATATGTCCACCATCTCCAACATTTCTCCAAATGACATATTGGAGGCCTTGAATTTCAGGTTCCGGGATCGGGACGTTTCTGCCTCCGGACTTTCCTCGTCCTCCTCCTCGTTGGTGGGATATTTGTGGCGCACCTGCTGTGTCCCCGCCATGTGCTCTCCCCACTACGCCGTAAAGAGAAGGGGTGGGGAATAGACGAGAAAGATCGTCAGGGGCGGGCGGAGTTTGAAGCATGCGCAGTGTATATAAAACGTCACACGCCTGTGTCGTAGCCACGATCTGGGAGACGAGGGGAGAGAAAGCTCACGCACGAGACGATCGCTACAAACGAAGGTACAATTTGACGTTGGTACATAACTAGCCTAGACTGATTAGAACTTGAGGCTTCTTTATGGAGAAGATTAGGAGAGTTTAGGCTGACATTATTTATATTGTTTTGTGTGGCGTTGTGTCTTGCAGAGGTGATGGATGCCTTCTACAACGTGAGCTTTCTCCCACACTTCATTGATAAATACCGGCAATTCCCCCTCTTATGGCAGGCAAAACACAGGGATTATAGCAACAGACCAAAGAGGTACGCAGCCCTGCTGAAACTGGTGGCATTTGTAAAGCCTACCCTGCCCATGGCAACCGTCGCAAACTTAAAAGTGAAGATCACCAACATGAAGACTACCTATTTCCGGGAGCGCAATAAGGTCCTGAAGTCACAAGCATCTGGAGCTGCAGCAGCTGATGTCTATGTCCCCACGCTCTGGTACTATGACAGGCTCCACTTTCTCAAAGACCAGGCTACTGTCAGGAAGTCACTCTCGACTCTTCCTTGCACGCGTCCTTCCACGCACGCCACCCTTGATGAGGATTCCGAGGACCAACCTGGGCCTTCCAGTCTGGAAGATGTGCAGGTGCCCAGCTTGTTCCAGGTATAGTAGTTTTGGAACCAGTTTGTTGAATAATGAATGATGTTCAGTTAATTCAGGATCCCCAATTGCTTATTTCCTAACGTGATTGACATATCAACAGACAGTGGTGTGGGAGACATTTTTGGGAATAATCTAAACTGCAGGGCTGAGAATTGTATGGTTTTGTATTTGAAAACATTTTGCAACAGTCACTAGATGAGAATTGTGTGTGTTTGATGAACAAATAACTGAAACTATGTCCCTTTTTCAGACACAGGAAGACCTCAGCCAGGAGGTGGCTGTGGAAGGTGGCAGTCAGGAGGAGGCAGGGGGTAGTGGCAGCCAACAGGGGGGTAGGCGTAGGAGCCTGACTGTCTCCCAAGTCTCTCCCCTCCGCCTTCCCTACAGAAGGGCGAAAAACATGGAGGAGGTGGGAGAGTCAGCGCTCCAGCTGATAAAAGATGCCTCAGCCTCCCTCTATGCCACACCCACCTACGAGGAGGCCTTTGCCTCCTTGGTTACAAGTAAATTTACGGGTATGGAGGCGGGGCAACGCAGCATGTGTGAGGAGGTCATCCTCAAAATACTAAATGAGGGGATGGCTGGGGAGATGACTCCCCTCACACATGTTTGCGAGAGTGACCTTGCTCCGCCTCCTCCTCCTCCTTCTGCCACCCCACCAGCACCAGCACCACGGCGTGGAAGGAAGCGTACAAGGAAGACAAGAGAGTGACAACCTGGACTCAGTCTGGTCTGAGAGAAGATGGAGCCTCTCGTAGTACCAGAGCCTGGGGACCTAGATGGCATCTGCTGCAGTTCCGGATGTTTTGGACTTCAGGACCAGATTGCGCTCCCTTATTATTTAGATAGGTAGTCTTCATGCCCCCAATTGTTTAAGTCTGTAAAATGATGGTTGCCATGGGTGTCCAAGGCTTTGCAAATTCCCCAAGTTTCACCATGGCTGCGTTCCTCTTTGGTCTGTTGCTGAGACCTAAATAAAGGTTTTTTTGATTTGAAATAATCATTGACTATTGTGTTTTACTTTTCTACAATGACAGTTTTTCTTTGAAAATGTTAATAATGCAAATACAAATGTTAATAATGTGGTTTTGCTAAGTTGAGACATACAAACCCCCTCCAAAAAAAAAAAAAAACCTCCTTCAAATATGTATTCCCCCAAAAAAAATAAATCTGGGTAAAAAAATAAGAAAGATTCTTTTCCGTTCAGAGTAAAAATAAACATGTAGTGTATAAATGGTGCAAAGTAATAAAGAAGTAAGTTTGTGAGAAGTGCGGGTGAATAGGAGCAGCTAAAAGATGTCATTCTTGTTGCATTGTAAAGAAAAAGAGAATGCGCTGCATTAAAGACATTTTAACATTGCAGCGTGACGAATGTGCTGTGTCGATTAGGAAAGGTAGTTTTACCTGACCGAGCGCTTCCGTCACAGAATTTCTTCTGAGCATGCGTAGCACTTTGTCCGTCGGACAAGCGTACACACGCTCGGATTTGGTGTGATCGGACCGGGTTGACGGGAAATCTTTCCAGCAGGAGATAAGACTTTGTCCGACGGACAAACCGACGAACACTGTCCGATGGTGCATACACACGGTCTGATTTTTCAACAACCTTGTCCAATCGGACCAAATTGATGAAAAAGTCCGACCGTGTGTATGGGGCTTTAGATGTTAAATAGCTTTTTTTTTCATGTAATACCAAAATTCTTTCTAAAATATGTACTTGTTTCATATACTATATCTAGAAAAATAAAGCAAGTAAGCAAATATGATCTTTCATTTTTTTTCCCCCTTTCTCCTTTTATCCCCTAAGAAAAGTACTGACCCCTTCAAGGATCTCTCCAGTCTAAAATTCTTTTTGCTTCCTTAAAAAGTAATCTGCAGGAATACAGTTCTTCATAGAAAGGTTTAACCGCTAGCCGACCAGCCGCCGTCATTATACAGCGGCAGGCTGGCTCTCCTGCGCAAATCCTTGTAGCTGTAAGTCGGCTCGCGCAGGCGCAATAGTGGGCAGGCGTGCGCCGCTGCCAGCACACTGCGGGAGCGTACCCACGGGACTCAATGTCTGCTGACGACCCGCGATCGCCTAGTACAGAGTCATAATGGGGATCTGCCTTTGTAAACAAGGCGGATCCCCATTCTGACAGGAGACATGACAGAGATCTACTGTTCTCATTGATCAGGAACAGTGATCTCTGTCATGTCCCTGCCAGCCCATCCCACCTACAGTTAGAACACACCCAGGCAACACACTTAACCCCTTGATCGCCCCCTAACGTGTAAACCTCTTCCCTGCCAGTGTCATTTTTACATTGATCACTGCATTTTTATAGCACTGGTCCCCAATAGGTGTCATTTGGGGTCAGATTTGTCCACCGCAATGTTGCAGTCCCGCTAAAAATTGCAGATCGCCACCATTACTAGTCCCTAAATCTATCCCATAGTTTGTAGACGTGAAGTTTTGCATAAACCAATCAATATATACGCGATTTTCTTTTTCTTTTTTTTTACCAAAAATATGTAGAAGAATATATATATATATATAATATATATATATATCGGCCTAAACTAATAAATATACATTTGTTTTTTTTTTTTGGGGATATGTATTATAGCAAAATGTAAAAAAAAAAAAAAAAATAATTAAAATTGTCACTCTTTGTTTATAGAGCAAAAAAAAAAAATAAAAACCCAGAGGTGATCAAATACCACCAAAATAAAGCTCTATTTGTGGGGAAAATTTTTTTTGGGGTACAGCATCGCACGCCTGCGCAATTGTCAGTTAAAGCAACGCAGTGCCGTATCGCAAAAAATTAGGTAGAGGGCCAGGGCAGTAATGTCTCAATCTCCACCTACCCAAGAAGAGAATACCTTGCACAATGCATGGCATTTTAGAAATGGCGTCCATGCTGGGCAAGCAACCCCACCCCCACATATTCATGGCACCCAGAAGATAGCAGTGATCACTGTAATAGTACAGACTACTACAATGATTTCAAGCTTCCACAAAGATTTCACAGGTAAAATATGCATACCTACATTGGCCCAAACTTGACCAATGTAATCATGATATAAAATCCATACCTGAAATTCAGCTTTAAAGTAAAACTACAGGCAAAACCTTTTTTTTTTTTTTTTTTGGATAGAGTAAGGGAGGGTTATAACCCTGTCAGATTTTTTTTTTTCACCATCTGTGTCCTATTGCGGAGTTTTACTTTCACTTCCTGTCCCATAGCCAAACAGGAAGTGAGAGGAAATGCCTGCAAATGAAGGGAAATCCTTGGAGACCCCCTAGGTCACCAGAACTAGTGTCCCAATTGGAAGATTTTCCCTCTTACATTTCTGAGGACAACCCAACATTTTCTTTTTTCTTTTCTTTTACTTTCATAGTGGTAAACAGGACAAATAAAGAGGGTGCATTTGTCTACTAGGGGCACAGACAGCAATAAGAGCCGACAAGCGTTCTCATCCTTCTCCCCTCTATCCAAAACTAAAAAAAAAGTTTTACCTTTAGTTATACTTTAAATCAAACTTTTCCTAATAGGTATATTCGGAGACTAGTCCCAGGTGCATTGGGAGTCTTATGCCCTGTACACACGGTCAGAGTTTTCCGACGGAAAATGTCCTATCGGACCATGTTGTCGGAAATTCTGACCATGTGTGGGCTCCATCGGACTTTTTCCATCGGAATTTCCGACCGAAGAAGTTTGAGATCCTGCTCTCAAATTTTCCGACAACAAAGTCCTATCGGACTTTTTCCGATCGTGTGTAGCGAATTCCGACGGACAATGTGCCACGCATGCTCAGATCACATTACAAGACCAAAGCTATTGGCTACTAGCCTCTATGTAGTCCCGTCGTACGCAACGAACGTCACCACGTTCAGAATGATCGGATTTTCCGACAACTTTGTCCGACCGTGTGTATGCAACACCAGTGTCGGACAAAATCCGTCGGAAAAAATCAGACGGATTTTGTGGTCGGAATTTCCGACTGTGTGTACGGGGCATTAGGTCTCCAGACCTAACACCACTCCAATTTTTTGGGGGTTATCAGAAGTCAGTATTCTATCGGAAACCAGACCAGAACAATTGTACTAAAGGAGGAAATCACCTCTGCATTAAACAACATTAATTCTGCTATATTAAAGTGTTAGTAAACCCAGGACCCTGCATTCACTATATCGGATCTGAACATGGAAATGCAATTATTTTAATAACTATAAACTGCTAAAAAATACCTTCTCTCATCAGCAGTATTAAGCAGTCTTGTGACTTCTATCAGTGTCTGGCTAAAGCTTGTAGGAGGAGTTTTCATTCTCCCCTGATTGTCCTATGAGGCTGAAGGACCCCTGACCCTCTGTATGGACAGTGCTGATTAGCCCTGTGCACATGCACCCTCCCAAGAAAGAAAAAAACTCTCTAGCAATACACACCAAACTGAGCATGTGCAGAATGCCCCAAAGGCTCTGTACTATCAGGAGATGGATTGGGCACAGTAAAAGAAGGGGAGGATCCGAGAAGACAGGATCAAACAGCCTTTTTACGCAATGCGTATGATTAACCCCTTAGTTTCCACAGTGAGTATAACAAGCATGCTTTACTGTATATACAGACTGATTTTACTGTGAGTTTAGTAACACTTTAAGAAACGTTTAATGTTCTTCTATTCAGCATATACACCAGTGTTGCAAAGTCCAAGGTTGTGAATTAGAGCATGCACTGTAATTAAATCTTTTAAATACAGTTATGCCTATGCATCCAAACATTTTCCACTATATATAATATATATTGTATATACTTGCTGTAACATTATGGAGATTCACTAGGTCTGAGTGTGAGATCATACACTTCTGGGAACGTCTATCTCCTTTTTCTATTTAAGTATTGTTGACATGGTTACAAGGAATAGGAACATGAAGCTACAGTGAGAATGTGCTTCTCGGGGGAAATACAATAAAAATATCTATCTGAAGTCTCTAGTTTTGTTTTTTTCTTAGAGTGATAAACAAGTGTTTTCAATGCAAGTCGATTACATTTTTTACACTTGTGTTTGGGGGAGATGGTAAAAATGCATGGATGAGCCAAGCTCTTTTACCACCTTCCAACTACTCCCCCCACCCCACTGAAAAAATTGACTAGCTGTCTCATTTGGCTAGCAGTACCACCCCCGCCAAACACAAGTCAGCTGAATGGGGGTCACCCCGCAACTGTATGCAATATACATGGTTATGGCACACTTCTGCAGGGTGTAAGGGGTTGAATCAGGCAATGAAAAGGTGATACAACACCCCTTCACCGTCTGGTGAATGCCCTCTGAAGAGCGATCCATCGTGGGCCCCTCCTTAGTAGGTAATACAAGTGTAAACCTGGCATAAAAGAAATGTAATTTGTCTCTTTTTCTAAATAGCAAATGCTGTTGGGAAGATGATACAGCAATTTACTGTTAATCTAATAGCTGTGGGCAGAGCTAGGCGTGGCTAGTTACTGTTAGGGCAGTGGTCATCAACCCTGTCCTCAGGGCCCACTAACAGACCAGGTTTGCAAGATAACTGAAATACATCACAGGTGATATCATTTGCTGCTCAGTGATTGTAGTATTCTAGTCCTGCATCTCCCCCAAGGTAATACATAAAACCTGGCCTGTTAGTGGGCCCTGAGGACAGGGTTGATGACCACTGTTATGGCCATTAGAGCTGCCAACATTTAAGCAGGTACAGCGGCAGTTATGGTGACAATGCTAGAGCGAGTTCACTGCAAAAGCAGTGCCATCTTTTCATGGGAAGTGCCTATGCAACAGAGACTCCAGACTTCCTTGGATGGGTAGTCTACATCACATAAGTGGTTATATAGTTTGACCATGGATTTTGTTAGACAGGGCTGGAGGGACTGAGCATGGCTTGCATGTAATTTTCCTAGGACATACAAGATCCTATAGAAACCGCAATGAACTGTCAATCTAAAAGTCTTTGAGTAAAGCTGGACATGGCTTTTTACTGATAGGTTCATCAGAGGTGCCAACATCTAGGCAGTTATGGTGACTATGCTAGAGTGATTTTGTTGCAAAAGGAAGAACAGTGCCATCTTGTCATGGGAAGTACCTATATAATGGCTCTACTGACAGGAGCAGCAGGCATTTAAAAAAAATGTTCAATAAGGTACTTAGAATAACAGTAAATCCAGTCTTCCTGGGATGGGCAACCTATATCACATATATAATTATATACTGTAGTTTGACCATGGATGTTGTTAGACATTGCTGGAGGGACTGAGCATGGCTTGCATGTAATTTGCCTAGCACATGCAAGTTCCTACAAATACAGCAACATACAGTCAATCTAAAAGGCTGTGGCTCAAACTAGAGCTGGCTTTTTGCTTACAGGGCCATCAGAGATGGCAATATCTAAAGCAGCTACAGCAGCAGTTACAGTGTCAATGCTAGGATGGTTTCACTGCAAAAGAAAGATTGGTGCAATCCTATCAAATGATGTGTCTATATAATGGTTCTACTGGCAGGATCAGAAGGTATTTTAAATATTACATATTACATTACAGAATAACAGTAAATCCAGTCTTCCTGGGATGGGCAGCCTACATCACATATATATTATATACTGTAGTTTGACCATGGATGTTGTTAGACATTGCTGGAGGCACTGAGCATGAGCAAGGCTTGCATGTATTTTGCCTAGGACATGCAAGTTCCTACAGATACAGCAACATACAGTTAATCTAAAAGACTATAGACCAAACTAGACGTTGCATTTTGCTTATAGAGCTTTTAGAGGTGCCAATATCTAAGCAGCTACAGCGGCAGCTACAGTGACAATGCTAGAGTGGTTTCACTGCAAAAGGAAGACCAAGGCCATCATAGCAAATTAAATGTCTATATAATGGTTTTACTGGCAGGATCAACAGGTATTTACAAAATGTTCTACTTAGAACAACAACAGACACCCTGGGATGGGCAGTCTACATCACATATGTGATTATATACTATAGACAGACCATTGATGTTGTTATACAGGGCTGAAGGGACTGATCCTGGCTTGCATGTCATTTGCCTAGAACATGCAAGTTCCTACAGATAGAGCAACGTATTGTCAATCTACAAGACTAATCTAGACATGGCCATCAGAGTTGTCAACATCAAAGCAGCTACAGAGGCAGCTAGATTGACCATGCTTTCACTGCAAAAGGAAGAGTAGTGTCATTTTATCAGAGAAAGTGCCTATCAATTAGTTCTACTAGCAAGATCGACAGGTATTTCCAAAATGTTCATTGAGGTGTCTAGAATACCTAGAGCAGTGTTTCTCAACCTTTTTTCAGGCACCCTGAAAAATGATGGCCAATCTAGAGGCACCCTGTAAAATTTTGGTAAGTCTCGAGACACCTCATTCTAAAATGTAAAAACTATTCTAATCGTTTTACATAATGCAACAACATCCACACAAGTAGGACACCCAACATTAGAGGTGATTTATTCTTCCAATACAAATACACTTCTGCAAACTGATACTGACTAGTAGTCCAATATTTCTCTTCTCCCTGTTTTTCTCCATCACGTCGCTAATGTGAGCCCTTCACTGATCGAGAGGGTCAAACAAGGATGCTATGCAGGCAACTGACATCCTCCATATCAACTGACGATGCCACTGATCGTTAGGATGCTGGCAGCTAGAGGGTTGTAATTGTGCACAATGAAAACCTGTGGCTTTGTGTAACTAAAAGGCAGGTTTCATCCACCCACCGGCTTGTATACAATTTTGGGGCAATTTTTAGGCATTTTGTCAGGGCACCCCAAGGTGCGTGGGCACTCTGGTTAAAAAAAGGTTGCTATAGACAAACCATGGATGTTGTTAGACAGGACTGAAGGGACTGATCATGACTTGCATGTCATTTGCCTAGAATGTGCAAGTTCCTACAGATACAGCAACGTACTGTCAATCTAGAAGGCCAATCTAGACATAGCCATCAGAGTTGTCAATATCAAAGCAGCTACAGCAGCAGCTAGTGACAACGCTGGAGTTATTTCACTACAAGTGGAAGAATATGTCATTCTATTAGGGAAAGTACCTATTAATGGGTTCTGCTAGCAGGATCAACAGTTATTTACAAAATGTTAATCAAGGTGCCTAGAATACCTATAGAGTCCAATCTTCCTGGGATGGGCACCCTACATTACATATGTGACTATAAAGTTAGGCCATCCTTCTACCCTTAAGCAAACCTGTTGCCTTTTCCTGCATGTATAAAGGATATATATATTTTTTTTAAATTAAAGCAACCAAAAAGTTGTAATCACAACATAAAGCACTGGCCCTAATTATAGGTGTGCCATCCAGCATCTCTGTGTTAAAAAACAACAACTTGAAAGCGAGAAATTTCTCATCCCCAGATAACATCTCCTCCTTCCTACAGATTCCTTTTTTTTCCTGTTCAGAAACTGAAGTTCATTGATTGCCCTATCTAATGCTAGTTTGCTAAGCTATTCCGGCAGACACTTTATGGTGAAATATACTCGGAATACAATTTACCATTGTTTCTGAATCATTATATAATCATCTCTAGAACTTAGATAACATGCCGGCACTTTCATCTTCCAGACACGATGTGCTTGGATTCTGAACTAAACACATTTTTTATGTCTTCTGTGCACAGATTCCAGGAAAATATAAAATAAAATCAAAGTGCTGTTTGGTGTCCAGTGAAACTTGTTTAAAATGTTCCTTCCAGCTATTTTTTGCAAGTCACAATTACAGTAAACCGCATGAGACCATATTGCAAAGTCGGTACAAAATAATTATGTATCCAGTGTAGGGATGGGCCAAACAACCCCCTGTTCGGTTCAAACCAGATCTTTCAAAACATCGGGAAAGTTCTGAACCGAATAACGTACCCCATTGAAGTCTGAGACCCAAATGCAAGTAATTGGTCATACAATGGCTATGGGGGTCCGGGTACTTGCCTGGGGGGAAGGTATCAATGAAAAAAAATGTTTTTTTAAATGAGCAGTTATTTATAGATCCTTAAAGTGAAAGTATAAAAATAAAACATTTCTTTCAATATAGTGCCTGGGGAGTCCCCTTAGTCCACCTGTAAAGTGGCACATCTGTACTGTGTATAGAAGCTGCTGCAGCAATAATTGCATTTATAAAGCCCAAAAAATGAAATTTTCCCTGCAAGCTTCCTTTATTTTGGAAGCAATGGCTTGGGCAGCCAGTCTGTATGATGAGGCCACAATGTAGTGCACGGGGAACAAGATTAGAGATTTTTTTTTTTGATAAATTCTGGTGTCTCTATCACAGACTTTGGATTTCTACTTTTGTAACGGGTGCAGAAAAAATTGTTCTTTGGGTATCAGTGGCTCCTTCACACCGTAACCCTATAGAGGTACTCTTGACGAATGCAAGAATTGGCCTTGCTGTCAAAAATTGTAAAGATATGCACCTGTCAAACTAGTGCGGAAAAATGTTTCTTTGGGTGTCGGTGGCGCCTTCACACCGTAACCATATAGAGGTACTCTTGATGTAAGCAAGAATTGGCCTTGCTGTCAAAAATTGCAATGATATGCACCTGTGAACGAAATATATTGTCCCTGACCATGCTTGCTGGACTGCGTGTCAGCAGTAACATGGACTTTGCGGCTGACTGCCTTGCCCAACGATGCCACAACATTGCCTTCCACTTGATGGTAGAGAGATATAATGGCCTTACGTGAAAAGAAATAGCGACTGGAAACCTGCCATTGTGGTACAGCACATTCTGCAAACTCACGGAAGGGGCACAATCCACCAGGTGGAAAGGCGGAAGTTGTAGAGCTAGCAGCTTTGATAAGCTTGCATTTAGACGCTGGGCATAGGGCTCGCAGGGACTGTATTTTTTAAAATTTCCTGGCTATAGTCTACAGCTGGTGGTGTGCTGCTGGCAGATGTGCTGCAAGGACCTGGGGCACCTTGTGCTATACCATCATCCCTGTCGGTGGAGGCTGCTGAGAGGTCATGAGGTATAGCAGGGACAGACTGAGGTGAGTAAGGAGGAGGGACATATTTGTACCCTTTTTGTGTGGCTTTTAAGTGCTCTTACCAACAGACTGAGTGGTGGGAGGTTAAATGCCTTGTCAAGCATGTGGTACCCAAATAGTTGATGTTTTTGCCACGCTTGATACTCTTGAGACAAAGTTTGCAAAGAGCAACAGTGTGATCGGCTGCACATGTACTAAAAAAGGCCCAGACAGCTGAGCTGTGGGAAGTGGGCCGGGAGATAACAGCTCCACAATGTGATGGAATAGGGTGGCTGCTCTCTACTCTTCTATGATGGCTTCCTCGTTGGGGTTGTGCCTCACCCTCACTTTCCTCCTCTGCTCTATCCGGCACCCAAGTCGAGTCAGTGAGCTCATCATCATCATCATCTCCTCCATCCTCTTTAACACTGGAGACAACTTGGCAATACGCTGCAGCTGGGGGAACATGACTACCAATTTGTGTAACAGTGTTCTCCCCTCTCTGTAGGCTCATGTTCCTGCCTTCCTCAGAACCAACATCTTAATCGAGTAATGGCTGTGCATCGTCAAGGGGCAAGTGGCTGACGCAGTGTTCAAATAACTGCGCTGACTCCTCCATGCCTGATGCTGGGGCTATGGCAGGAATATCTGTGGACAAGGAGGCAGGTTTTGTCACTCTGGCAGCTGCAGGGGACTGCTCACTGATCTCTGCTTGGGTGATAGAGGATGAGGAGGATGAGGGCGGTTTAGTAAGCCAGTCCACCACCTCCTCTACATGCTGTGGCTGTATAGCAAGGGCAACAATCACTAAACAGAGCAAATGATGCCCTGCCTGAGGACTAACCACGTCCACCTTTGCCTATTGACACATATGCTGCTGGCCCCCTTACAGTGCCATGGGAACGTCTGCCTCTCCTTGCTGTCCTTCCAGACATGATGGGGGAGTGAGTGGTGCTTATTAACAAAATGTAATAAAGATGTATAAATGTGTATGTGGATGCACTTTAATCAATGGGAAGTGGTGTTTGGTGCACTTTGAGTATTCATGACACAGACACACTCCACGTATACACTATAATATAGTGCAATATACTGCGTCAAACTTGCAGTAACGCACAGAATTGTACGGCGTATAACTTTCAGTAATGCATTGAAATATACTGTGTTAAACTTGCAGTAATGCTCAGAACTATATGGCGTTTAAACTTTCAGGAACGCAATGAAATTACGGCATTAAACTTGCAGTAACGCACAGAACTGTATGACGTTAAACTTGCAGTAACGCAATGAAATATATGGAGTTAAACTTGCAGTAACGCAATGAAATATACAGCGTTAAACTTGCAGTAATGCACAGAACTATAAGGAGTTAAACGTGCAGTAACGCAATGAAATATACGGCGTTAAACTTGCAGTAATGCACAGAACCATATGGAATTAAACTTGCAGTAGCGCACAGAACTATATGGCGTTAAACTTGCAGTAGTGCAATAAAATATACTGTGTTAAACGGTCACTACACTCACAATGGCTGAACTATCCCTACGTTGATACTAATTTAACCCTTTCATGACTAAGCCTATTTCTGACATTTGTTACTTGCAAGTTAAAATCCGTATTTTTTTGCTAGAAAATTACTTGGAACCCCAAAACTTTATATATATTTTTTTTAGCAGAGAATCTATAGAATAAAATGGCGATCATTGCAATATTGTATGTCACATTGCATTTGCGCAGCAGTGGGGGCATGGCTAACCGCCGAGCATGATGGACGTCTAATCCCACAGCTCCTGCACCGACCGGACTGTTTAACGGACACATCGCCGTTCAGACAAAGCCTACAAGCCCCTAATTACACAGGGACATACCATCCTGCCTCAGCTATTCCTCACACGAGCCGCAAGAGGAAAGAATACCGGCCGCCGAAACGGATGACAGACTACTATTCACAGCCGCCGGACACAGGAATCCAAGATGGCGCCCGCGGCCCTGCACAAAATTCCTCAGCATACACAGACCTCCCTGATGCTGAAGAACCAGAAATATCACCTCAGCAACACACATCGGAGTCTCCCCTACAATATGCTCCCTCCTCAGCCAGCAACAGGCCAGCAAAAGCGAGGATGCGACTGGATTCCACAGACATCCACACTGAGGTAAGCCCTGCATCCCTCATTACCTCACATTTGCGCAGCAGTCTTTCAAATGCAATTTTTTAGGACAAAAATTAAAACTAAACAGTAAAGTTAGCCCAATTTTTTTGTATAATGTGAAAGATGATGTTACACAGAGTAAATAGATACCCAACATGTCATGCTTTGAAATCGCGCAATTAAACACATTGTAAACATCCCTTGTGACAGTAATAGGTGGTAACAGGTACTGTTTAAGTAGGGATTGGGGGTCTAAAAGACCCCCAATCTCTCCTTTGCACTTCAAAGTATTCAGATCGGCAAAAACGCGATTCTGACTACTGTCATTTTATTTTTAAAAGAGGCCATTGGCAGCTGAGTATACCGGAAGTGACATTGTGACATCACTACCACAAAGCCATTTCCGGCCTCGGTCCAGTCTTACTCTAACCAGTGGAAGTGCCGGATTGTGTCTCGGGTCTGTAGGTGGGAAGGGAGGCCCGTAAAGAGTGGCAGAAGGCAGCGGGAGGGGGGAGAACGTCTCCTCTCGCTCCTCCGGTATAACAATCGAGCAGCTTTTAGCCGCATCGGTTGTTATCCCTGAAGAGCCGACCGGCCTGCTCTAAAAAACAATACAGGGATGATTCATGCATCGTCCCGGTATAACCCCTTAAAGCCGAGGCCGCATATGTGCGCACGCTCGGCGGGAAGGAGTTAAAGATGGATGGTCGCACTACACTCACAATGACTTAACTATCCCTACATTCACACTAATGTAAAGATGAATGGTCGCACTACACTCACACTCAACTATACCTAGATGCACAATAAAAACTGATATTCTACACTGACAATAGAATCAGAATAGAACACTATAGCACACTAATTGTCTAATAGCACTGAACAGAGCCTGTTCTATCTCTCTCCATGCCACTATCACACTACAAATGGCCGCTATGGAAAGATTACCTTTATAGTGTGGGGCAGGATTAAGAGCAATGAGCATGATTGGATACAGTCATCATGATAGCATCCAATCATGGCTCTGACAGTGCTCTGTGCCCTGATTGGGCAAAGCTTTCATTGCTTTAGCCAATCAGGGCTTTCAATGTACTGTGCGGCAGCGCAGTGCATTGTGGTCGTTCAGCGGGCCAATTAAACAGACAAACGACCCTATAATTTGGTTGTTCGGAAAATTTCCGAACAGCCAATGTTCGGCCCGAACTCAGGTTCGGGCCAAACTGTTCGTTCCATCCTTAATCCCGTGAAAGGGTCAGCTAGGGGTAAGTTCGACAAGGGATAAATAGTAGAGAAAAGTATCCCAAATTCCATGTTATTTCTGGGGATGAATAATCAAAGTGGTATATGAAATAGCTGTGAGCAGGAAGATGCAAGGTGAGATCTCTAGCTTTATACTCTGGAGAGCCCTGTTACCATGGTAAATGGGTTTTAACGAACATCGAAATTATGTTTTTCCCATGTAACCTCGATAAACAAAATTATGTACATTGCTGATGACACATTCAAAGAGCTGGTCATTTTGGCAAACCACTGCACCATATGTATAGCTAAAGCATGTACTAACCATTCTGTGTAACTGAACTCTTGGCAAATAAAAAAAGGCTCAAATAATAATTAATACTTAATTGAATGTAAGGTTTAAATGCTAGCAATGTAACTATATGAAATTGTCCTGGTACAGGTCCCTGTACAGCAGGGCTGACGTATGAGAGGAAGAAGCATTACAAGGAGCCAATCAGTTCATGAGCTGACAGAAAGCATGCTTATAGGAGGAGAGAGCAGACACAGAGAGATGAGCCCATCACTGGGTGCGTCTCGTTTCACTGTCCAGTCACAGGCTGGGAGGGGTGTGATGCTGGTCATCAAACTGAGGACATCTAGCAACACAAAATGTACTGCAGGGACAATCTCTGGATTGAAGGTGTATATTGCAGCAACATCTGCTTTTGTAATTATATCAGTTTACAGGCTATTCTTCTTTTTGTCTTTGTTCTCCTTGGCTGGAGTTCCACTTAAATAACCAGTCTGTCTGTCTATCTATCTGTAGCACCCTCGTGTACAGTTAAAGTAAGTGATTTTTTTACTGGTTCACAGTAGCTGTGTGAGTCTGGTTTATTGATCCGGGTTACCGTGGGTCAGGCTGGAGGGCTCTATAGCTCAGGCTTCTGGTACCTCCCCCTGGTTCTAGAAGCGTCTGGAAGTTTCTAGAAGCTAGTGCGTAGAGGTGAAGGGGCCTCAGAGCTGCATATTTATGGGAATCTGGCAAATCCCCTGGCAGGAGGGATTTCCAGAAAGTTTTACAGGGACAGTGCCAACAGTTAAGCCCAATCCCTTGTCCTGTGACACTTTACCAAGCAGCCATGTGGGCTGGTATTTTTGTGAGAAGGAACCTAAAGCTCCTACAAGTACAGGACTTTGCTAAATTCCACTAAAGCCCCATACACACGCTCGGATTATCCGAGGACCAGGTCCGTCGGATCATGTCCGTCGTACTTTGTCCGATGTTGGTTTTGCGTACACACGGTCGGACAAAGTTGTCGGAAAATCCGATCATTCTGAACGTGGTGACGTTTGTTGCCTACGACGGGACTACGTAGAGGCTAGTAGCCAATAGCTTTGGTCTTGTAATGTGATATGAGCATGCGTAGCACTTTGTCCGTCGGAATTTGCTACAAACGATCGGATTTGGTGTGATCGGACTTTGTTGTCAAAAAATCTATCCAGCAGGAGATAGGACTTTGTCCGTCGGACAATCCGATGGAAACTGTCCGATGGTGCCTACACACGGTCGGAATTTCCGACAACATTGTCTGATAGGACAGAATCCATCGGAAAATCCGACCGTGTGTATGGGGCTTAAGGGGACACAGAGCACAGAGAGAAAGAAGTTGTCCTCAAGTTGTTCTTTGAAGTCAAGTTGGGCATACCATGATCCTTATTACATATTCACTTTGTTTTCCCCAATAAAACAACAAAAACAAGCCCATGGACAGTTTACTGTCTACGAGTGAAAGTTGGAAAAATGCGTTTTGCCCAGCTGTGCAGAAATAGGGGGAAAACTTCAGGCCAGTCAGCCTAACATCAATAGTATGTAAGCTATTAGAGGGAATGATAAGAGAACACATCCAGGAATCTGCTGATAAAAATAATATCATTAGTAGAAACCAGCTTGGATTTATGTTACATCTTTCGTTCCAGACCAACCTTTTAACATTCTTTGGGCAGGTAAACAGTAATATGGATAAAGGCCATTTGATCTGGATTTCGCTAAGGCATTTGATATGATACCCCATAAATGCTTCATTTACAAATTAACGTCTTTTGGCATTGATGACATATATAAAAGTAAAAAAAAAAAATTGGCTGCAGAATGATGTCCAGAGGGCTGGGATGAGTAGCATACTTTCTGAATGGTCTGGACCAATTCTGTTTAAATTGGTTGTAAACGTTCAATTAAAAAATACCAAATGCTGCTCTGTTCAATGGTTTTGCACAGAGCAGTCCTGTCCCTCCTTTTCTGGAGCACCCTACCATCGCTCCAGGCCCCTCTTCATCGGGTGCCCCCACTGACATCATCAGGGACCCTATCGGGTGCACCATTGACACAGACAGCAGGACTTGGCCCCATACCCCACCCCGCGCCCATGTCACAGCTTTTGATTGACAGCAGCGGGAGCTATTGGCTATCAATCTGTCCAATGAGAAGAGCGACATCAGCTGGAGCCGCTGGGCTCGTGCACATCGCTGGATCGGATTGGGCTCAGGTAAGAAAAAGGCGGGGGGAAGCTGCAGCACAGGTTTTTCACCTTAATGCGCGCGGGAGTCACCGGTAACAGCACAGTCTAACTGAAGCAATGGCACATACGTTCCATTGCTTCAGTTTGCTTAACTGCGCATTTGTGCCGATGACGTCAGCACATGCAAATACAGGGATATCTCCTAAACCGTGCAGGTTTAGGAGATATCCAGTGTAGCTACAGGTAAGCCTAATTATAGGCTTGCCTGTAGTAAAAAGTGATTGTAAAGGGTTTACAACTACTTTAACACAGAGGAATCCTTGTTATAACTTTCTGGTCTCAGGGAACCCCTACTAAAAATGACTACAGTAGAACCTCGGATTACGAGCATAATCCGTTCCAGGAGAATGCTCGTAATCCAAAGTAATCGCATATCAAAGCGAGTTTCCCCACTGTCAATGGAAACTAAAATAATTTGTTCCGCATTGAATTCAATGGCATGCAATACCGCATGCGGCCAGATTCGGGGGGCACCGGAGAGCCTCCAAAACGGGCAAAAAGGCCTGAGCACACCTCGGCTAACCTCGGCAAACCTCGGAAAGACTTTGTTCCCGAGATTTGCCGAGGTTAGCCAAGCTGTCCTTGGGCCTTTTTCGTGCATTTCTGAACAGCGCCGATCAGCGACATTTGGCTCTACTCAGCTCCGGCACCCCCCCTACCTCAGGCCAAATGCGGTACTGCACACCACTTTGCCCTGAATCACGCTCTTTTGCGAGACAACACTCGCAAACCGAGTCACGATTTTGAAAAATACAGTGCTTGTATTGCGAAACGCTCGTTAACCGCGCTACTTGCAATCTGAGGTTCCACTGTATATCTACAACATCTCATGATACTTTACTGTGATGGTCAGTGGGAAGAATGCTCCTTAGACTTGTGGACATTGGGAAGAATTACCCGCTTACAACAAGGTAAAAAGATCAATGGTGTCAGTGGGAACTTATCTGAGAGGCAGAAATTGCTCATTACTCAAGGAACCCCTAACAACCTCTGGAGGAACCCTAGGGTTCCATGGAAACCCTGGCATAGAGAATCACAGAGACCTGAGTGATGATGTCTCAACGTCTAAAATAAAGTAAAATAAAATAAAATATTTAAAACAGAAAGATTTTATTAAAAAAAAGAAAAAAAAATAGCATGTTAACCACTTTCAGACCGGACCATTTTGCTGGCTTAAGACCAGACCACTTTTTGCGATATGGCACTGTGTCGCTTAAACTGAATTGCACGGTCGTGCGACGTGGCTCCCAAACAAAATTGACGTCCTTTTTTTCCCACAAATAGAGCTTTCTTTTGGGGGTATTTGATCGCCCCTGTGGTTTTTATTTTTTTGCGCTATAAACAAAAAAAGAGCGACAATTTTGAAAAAAACACATTATTTTTTACTTTTTGGTATAAATATCCCCCAAAAATATATAAAAAAAAAATTTTTTTCCTCAGTTTAGGCCGATACGTATTCTTCTACATATTTTTGGTAAAAAAAATCGCAATAAGCGATTATTGATTGGTTTGCGCAAAAGTTATAGCGTTTACAAAATAGGGGATGGTTTTATAGCATTTGTGTTAATCATTTATTTTTTTTACCAGTAATGGCGGCGATCAGCGATTTTTATTGTGACTGCGACATTATGGCGGACACATCGAATATTTTTGACACATTTTTGGAACCATTGTCATTTATACAGCAATCAGTGCTATTTAAATGCACTGATTTCTGTGTAAATGACACTGGCAGTGAATGGGGTTAACCAGGGGTGGCAGTGTAGGGGTTAAGTGTTCCTAGGGCATGTTACTAACTGTGGGGGGGGGCGTGGCTGTGTGTTAGTGAACACTGATCTCTGCTCCAATCACAGGGAAGAGAGATCAGTGTCACTTGTTGCTAGGCAGAACGGGGAGATGCTGTTTACTTCCGCATCTCCCCGTTCAGCCTTCCCGTGAGACGATCGCGGGTATCCCCGGACTCACGGGGGTCCCGATCGGTGGCGCGCACGCGATGGCACGGCGGCATTCTTAAAAGGGACGTACCTGTACGCCCTTATGCCTGTCCGTGCCATTCTGCCGACGTACATCGCCGTGCGCCGGTCGGGAACCGGAAGGGGGTGGAAGGAACCAGGGAAATGAAAATCTAAGCAAATTCAACTTCAGCTTTAATAAATGTAACATAAAAACGCTTAATTCAAACCGAAGCTTTTAGAGCTTCAGTCAACCGCAAGGAAAGCATTTGGCAAATGTAAAGCAGTTAAATTAAACACACCTTGAACTGAAAATAAAACATTGTGTTACTGTAAGATTGGAAAGTGTCACGGACCCCTCAAGGCAAAGAAGAAAGGTCAAATGATAATTTACATTTTCCTGCACAGATGGATCTGAGACTCAGCGCTGTTGTTTAGATGGAAGTGAAAACTACCATTGATTTTTTATTTTTTTTCTCCTTTTGTACCGCACATTTAAACGTTGTCTGTGTCATGGAGTTCACCATCAGTGCTAGGTTTTTCTGCTGTGCTACTACGATACTGAAGGGATACAGTGTGTTCTTATAAAAAAAAAAGAAGGTATTTGTTCTCTCGACTTATAAATCTAAGGTCAAATACAGAGCATAAATCATGTTTACTGCTTGGACTCAGCAAAGTTTTATATCAAATAAGAAACTGGAAGGATAGTTCACTTTTATAAATGATGTGCTTTAGGGCCGGGGTGGCCAAGGAATAGTAAAAATAGTTTTACCGCTCCCCAACTGCTCCCCCCCTAAGCTGCAAAGGCAGACGAATGGGGGTTGTACACATGCCGCGGTTGTGACGCTTTGAAGCTAAAATGTTACCCCCTATTGTGTTCAAGTGAATGGGGCCGCCCTCCAACAGGTTTAGAACAGGCGGTAAAGGGTAGCATATTGCTACTGCTGATCGCTTTTCAGAGAGGCAGCAAAGGCTGCCGCCCATATGAATGAGGCCTAATGGCCTATGAAAAAGCCATACAGTGGGAAAAGCAAATATAATTATAGGATGCATCATGAGCAGGAGGAAGGAGGTCCTGATTCCTCTATATAGATGTTAGTTATCACTAGGCGAATCACCAGCAGGAGGAAGGTGGTCCTGATTCCTCTATATAGATCTTAGTTATCACTATAGGGGTCACCAGCAGGAGGAAGGAGGTCCTGATTCCTCTATATAGATGTTAGTTATCACTAGGCGAATCACCAGCAGGAGGATGGAGGTCCTGATTCCTCTATCTAGATCTTTAGATATCACTAGAGGGGTCACCAGCAGGTGGAAGGTGGTCCCGATTCCTCTATATAGATATTAGATATCACTAGAGGGATCACCAGCAGGTGGAAGGTGGTCCCGATTCCTCTATATAGATGTTAGATATCACTAGAGGGATCACCAGCAGGAGGAAGGAGGTCCGGATTCCTCTATATAGATCTTAGTTATCACTAGGCAAATCACCAGCAGGAGGAAGGAGGTCCTGATTCCTCTATATAGATGTTAGTTATAACTAGAGGGATCACCAGCAGAAGGAATGAGGTCCTGATTCATTTATATAGATCTTAGTTATCACTAGTGGTATCACCAGCAGGAGGGAGAAGGTCTTGATTTCTCTATCTAGATCTTAGTTGTCTCTAGAGGGATCACCAGTAGGAGGAAGGAGGTCCTGGTTCCTCTATCTAGATCTTTAGATATCACTAGAGGAGTCACTAGCAGGAGGAAGGAGGTCTTGATTCCTCTATATAGATTTTAGTCATCAATAGAGGGATCACCAGCAGGAGGAAGTAGGTCTGGATTTCTCTATATAGATCTTAGTTATCACTAGAGGAATTACCAGCAGGGGGAGGAAGGACCCGATTCCTCCTATATAGATTTTGAAAATCACTAGAGGGGTCACCAGCCGGAGGAAGGAGGTCCCGATTCCTCTATATAGATCTTAGTTATCACTAGGGGAATCACCAGCAGGTGGAAAGAGGGCCTGATTCCTCTTTATAGATCTTAGTTATTACTAGGGGAATCACCAACAGGAAGAAGGTGGTCCTGATTCCTCTATATAGATCTTAGTTATCACTAGAGGGATCACCAGCAGAAGGAATGAGGTCCTGATTCATTTATATAGATCTTAGTTATCACTAGTGGTATCACCAGCAGGAGGGAGAAGGTCTTGATTTCTCTATCTAGATCTTTAGTTATTATTAGAGGGATTACCAGCAGGAGGAAGGAGGTCCTGATTCCTCTATATAGATCTTAGTTACCACTAAAGCAGGGGTCTCCAAACTATGGCCCTCCAGTTGTTCAGGAATGTAAGAGTTTTACAATGGCTCATGGGACGTGTAGTTCCGCAACAGCTGGGGGGCCATAGTTGGGAGATCCCTGCAATAGAGGGATTACCAGCAGGAGGAAGGAGGCCCAGATTCCTCTATATAGATCTTATTTATCACTAGAGGGATCACCAGCAGGAGGAAAGAACTCCTGACTCCTCTATATAGTTCGTATTTATCACTAGAGGGATCACCAGCAGGAGGAAGAAGGTCCTGATTCTTATATATAGATCTTAGTTATCACTAGAGGGATCACCAGCAGGACGAGCTAATCACAAAGATAAGCTCTGTACTGAGTTGAGTTTGTCCAGTATCAACGGCACTGCATTTAGTTATAACATAGTACCCTGCACCCATTCTTCATTATCCATTCTCTGCCTGTTTATGGTTGGCATGGAGTACTCACTGCACATGCATGCATGGACAATTGCTTGATTTCTTACAGTTGTGAGGTGTCTGTCCATACACAGTGTCTTTTTTGGGGTTGGTTGTGAGCTTCTAGAGAGGATAGTGCACATTCCCCCTCCTCCCCGTACATGAGGGTATTGGGCCCAGGTTAGCTTCCCCTCCAGTCCCATCCCTTGTCCCAGCCCTGTATAAGCTTTAACATGATAATTTGAAAGGTCATTAATTTTTATTCTGCAGGTTTCAATAAATAGAACCTGTTTATCATGCCTTGAAGTTCCTTGTTTAGGTACTTCCTGTTTTGGGGTAACAACGCTCTAAATCTATCTGCCGACTGTGCTCCTCAGTGTCATACTTTTTCACGTTGGATAAATATCATCAATGAAAGGGCACAAAAGCATGCTGGTGCAGTGAATAGTGGGACATGTAGTCTCAAGTACTGTGATCAATAGGACTTACAAGGGTAATTACTTTTAGAGAGAGCACTCCTCAACCAGACATTCATCTGAGTGGCAAGGAGGTAGAGCAGTGGTCTCCAAACTGTGGCCCAGGGGCTGTTTGCTTATTTTTATCCAGCCCTTGAGGCACTATTTCATTCACTGCCACCAACGAAGGGACACAATTCCTACCAATGACACTAACGATGGGGCACAGTTCCTCCAAATGACACCAACAATTCCTCCCAATGACACCAATGGTGCAGAACAATTCCTCCCAATGACACCAATGATGGGGCAAAATTCCTTGCAGTGACACCAATGATGGGGAACAATTCCTCTCAATGACACAAGCGATGGGTCACATTTCCTACCAATGACACCAACAATGGGGCATAGGTCCTCCCAATGACTCCAACAATGGGGCCCAATGACACCAATGATGGTGCACAATACCTCCCAATGTCACAAATGATGGGGCACAATTCCTCTCACTGACACCAAAGATAGGGCACTGTTTACTGATCTTTTCTACTCCCTTTGGCCACAGTCCGGCCCCACTAAAGTCTGAAGGACAGTAAACTGTCCCTTCAGTTACAAAGTTTGGAGACCCCTGAGGTAGAGAATACAAGCTAAATGGCAAGGAGGAAGAGGGAGAATGCTGCTGTAAACGGATACAAATGCAAGTTTGTCTGCACTTTATTACGTTCAATCTTTTGATTGAAAAATTATTCAGCAAACAAAGAAAATCAAAACGAGCAAATAAACAGTATTTCAAAAAAGCAAAGAAAAGTGTAAATTGTTACAAGCAAAGGACAGTACATATAAATTCAATACCCTGTATGTACATACAGAAAAGAAGATAGACATTATACTAAGTCTGGACTGGTCTCAGTTCGAAGTACTGACAAACATCCTGGCCGCCACGCCCCAGGTAAAGGAGACCCAGAGGGACCATAAAAATGGTTGCGACAAATACGGTCCTCTGGATCCTAACCGACCAGGAATCAGACTAGCATAGGAGGTGGAGATCACCATGGTCATCAGGGGCAACCAGTTGATTGAGTTTAGTAATACCAAAAATATGTATCTTCATAAGACATCCCTGCCTCTTAACGCCCCTGTAAACTTAGGGGAGCCAAGATAGAGACCTAAGCCTCTCTCCCCCTCCCGACACCAGAAAACATCAGGTGAATGGAGGGGGGAAGCCCGGTACGGCTGGAGGTTGAAGACAACCTTAATTAGTAAAAGAAAGATCCGAAGAAAGAGAGGTTTAAGGAGAGGGAAGAACGGAGAAGAATAGATCACCAACTACAACAAAAATCATATGGAGATGTTCACATAAGCTGCCCATGGCTCCCAAGTTAGTTCAAATTTCTTAATCTTATCTTGCAGGATACTAACAAGTTTTTCTTGCGAATTGATTTAAAAGACCAGTGCTTTTAGAAAAGCCAATTGAGGTTTCTGTACTTTTTTAGGATAAAAATGCTTGTTTTGGGATAAAATTACTTGGCTTTAATACTGCTTTGAGGCCCCCTTTGACCAGCAAGTTGACCACCTAGAATGCCTCTTCATTAAACCTATTACAAAGCTTCATGCCGCACAGCCCCTTGAATCTGCTACATTTTTGAAAGGCTCATTAAAAATGGTAAATGCTACAAGTATTACATGCCACTTGTGTATGTTATAAAACTCTTAATGGAAACATTCCCATGAAAGTACACGTGTCCCAGTTAAGAAAATAAGAAATATAATTTGTTCCATTAAAATGGTAAATGCTAAAAGTGTTACACATCACTTGTATGTGTTGTGAAACTCTTAATGGAAACATTCCCATTTCCCATGAAAGTACACATGTCCCAGTTAAGAAAATGAGAAATATCATTTGTGACATGAAGCGAAGCCTTCATCTTGATTAGAAAGTAAACCCAGTCATGGAAAATTTAACAAGCCAGCGCCTCAGCGTACACAATACATAGCAACATAGAATAAAAGCAGAAAGTGGTCCATCAAGTCTGCCCTTTGATTTATTTTTTGTTTTACTCTTTAAAATCCCTTTGTCTGAATATAGATCTACTGTATGTTTGGCCAAAGTATGTTTAAGTTCTCTTACTATTGACTGACTAATGCCGCGTACACACGAGTGGACTTTTCGACAGCAAAGGTCCGACGGAACGAATCCGTCGGACAATTTGATTGTGTGTGGGCTCCATCAGACTTGTACTGTCGAAAATTCTGACGGACTTTAGAAATTTTTCCGCCGGAACTCCGCCGGACCCAGTTCCTATAGAAAAATACGCTCGTCTGTGTGCTAGTCCGACGGACAAACAACGATGCTAGGGCAGAAATTGGCTACTGGCTATGAACTTCCTTATTCTAGTCCGGTCGTACGTCATCACGTTCAAATCCGTCAGAATTTAGTGTGATTGTGTGTGGCCAAGTCCGTTCATTCAAAAAGTCGGTCGCAACTCCGCCAAAAGTCCGTCGGAAAGACCATCGGAAAGACCGTCGGACCTAGTCCGTCGAAAAGTCCACTCGTGTTTATGCGGCATATCTCCTGGAAGTTTGTCCCAACCATTCGGTAAAATAACACTTTCCAAGATTCGTTATGAACTTTCCTTCTGCTAGTTTGAGGTCATGTGTCCCTGTTCTTGATCTTAGCTTTAACCACCGGAGCTCCAGAAGATTTTACTCCCTTCATAACCAGGCCATTTTTTTGCTATTTGGTAATGCACAACTTTGACTGGTAATTGTGCGGTCATGCAACGCTGTACCCGAACAAACTTTTTTTTTTCTTTCACACAAATAGAGCTTTCTTTTGGTGATATTTTATCACCACTGGATTTTTTATTTTTTGGCGATATAAACGAAAAAAAAAACCACAAATTTTGAAAAAAATAAAACCATTTTTTTACTTTCTGCTGTAAAACATATCCAAATTTTGAAAAAATAATTGAATTTCTTCATTCATTTTTACTGTATTCTGCTACAAGTTTTTGATAAAAAAAAAAGTCCCAATAGGTGTATATTGATTGGTTTGTGTGAAAGTTATAGAGCCTACAAGCTATGGTATATATACTGGATTTTTTTTATTTTTTTTATACTACTAATGGCGATGATCAGCAACTTATAATTGGACAGTGATAGTGCGGTGGACAATCTGACACTAACTGACAAGGAGGGAACTGACTAACTGCCACTGATGTCACCAGTGACATTAATACAGTGATCAGTGATCATATTATACACTGTCACTGTACTAATGACTGGCTGGGAAGGGGTTAACATCTAGGGTAATCAAGGGGTTTAAATGTGTGCCTATGTGTCCTTTGTGTAAAGTGTGCTGCTTTTTACTACTTTTGAACTCTCAGTTTCTCATCCCTGCTTTGCTACTTGCCAAGCAGATGAATTGAAAATACCGCCGTCCTTTACCTTTTCACCAATTTATTTGTAAAACAAATTTGCTCACAAAATCCCTGCCAGGATTTCCTGCATCCCTGACAGTTCTTCTGATGCCATTTAGAGAATCATTGCCAGTATTTCCAATGGTGCTTTTAGTATCATTGCTTGCAAAATAGATGTTGGGTGTGTCCTCTAACTCAGAGAGGTATTTAAGCATCAACCCTGGAGGGGGCTAGTGCTTTATTTTCATGACAACCATCCTACTTTGTGCAAAAGAGACACATTATACATCTGATTGTGTTTTGTTGATGACCCAAATTGACTTGACCACTCTCTTGCCTACTGTTGCCCATGACCTATGCCTGGATCTGACTACCCTTTTGCCTATGATTTAGTGCAGGGATGGTTAACCTTGGCACCCCAGATGTTTTGCAACTACACTTCCCATGATGCTCTTACGCTTTGCAGTGTAGTTGAGCATCGTGGGAAATTTAGTTCCAAAACATCTGGGTGCCAAGGTTCGCCATCACTGATCTAGTGTATTCTCTCAACGTATCCTTCTCGTCTTCCCTCACCCCCTGGTAGGGTGATCCTGAAGGCCATGACCTGGTGCCAAAATCCTTCACACTCTCCCTGCGATGTGACATAAAGTTCAAATATAAAGTGATAAACGGTGAAAATCCAGCCTCTGGTATGACACTAATGCCCCGTACACACGGTCAGAAAATCCGACCACAAAATCCATCGGATTTTTTCTGACGGATTTTGACACTGGTGTTGCATACACACGGTCGGACAAAGTTGTCGGAAAATCCGATCATTCTGAACGTGGTGACGTTTGTTGCCTACGACAGGACTATGTAGAGGCTAGTAGCCAATAGCTTTGGTCTTGTAATGTGATCTGAGCATGCGTGGCACTTTGTCCGTCGGAATTCGCTACACACGATCGGAAAAAGTCCGATAGGACTTTTTTGTCGGAAAATTTGAGAGCAGGAGATAAAACTTTGTCTGTCGGAAAATCCGATGGAAAAAGTCCAATGGAGCCTACACACGGTCGGAATTTCCGACAACATTGTCCGATAGGACATTTTCCGTCGGAAAATCCGACCGTGTGTACGGGGCATTAGAAGGACAGGAGAATGACACCACCACCGCAGTAAAAGGAGGAGGCTTACTGGACAGCAATGACCTGTCTGGGCTTACGCCTCCCAAGTCAAACAGGCCTGTTGGTTACAATAAACCCAATGAAGATCAGATGTTCTGTCTCAAGAGGAACGGACTTCAAACAATCTGTTCACTGGTAGTTGCCACCGCATATCCGGTTACCAGATGGGAATAGGGAGCTCATATATCATACGCCATGCAAATAGAAAACTTGCATAGCGTGATACAGTTTAAAATATTTATTAAAAAATTAAAAAATAAAATTGAACACTCACATTTAGGTTGATCGTATATAGCATATAACAGTCAGTAGTGATGTCTGTAAAGGGGTCCACCCAACATGTTTCGACTTACACAGTCATCATCTAAAATATGTGGTCCCATATCTCAGAATTCTGTTTGCTTATTCCACTGTCAGGCAATTACCACTAAATTTTTTCTGGCCATCAGTGTATCAGAGGATATCAGATTTGTTCATCTAAGTGCATTGTTTTAAAAATGTTGAACTATTACCAGTACAGATACTCAACCAGTTACTACTGGATTGACCAATCTGCTGGTGATGCCAAATGATGTTTCATGCTACAAAAACCTCCAATAGTATCAACCCTTATGCACACCTTTGTGTCATCATCAGCAATAAGATATACCTTGCCAACCAAGCCTTCAATTATATAATTTACTTTATATTGAAAAGCGCTTAGCAAACTGTTGGTGCTATGTAAGTGTTGAATGATAATGCAAATAAATTAAATAGAACAGGACCTAGTACAGCCTTGTGGTACATCACTAGTGATTGTACTATTGGAAATTATTTGTCGGAAATAATGCTACATGTATAGATTTGGCCATGGGTTTCCATTATTGATTTACAACAAATTCATTTATCATTTGGTTGATCTGTAAAGTGCTGAATGTATTAAGGAAAACTAAAGGAAACCTCCAGGTCTACAATTCTCCAGCAGTTCTTCTGCAGGCAATACACTGAAATGGAAAATAACCTTCGTTGCCAAACAATGCATTAACTCAGTACATATATAGCCTCTCATGGTACATTTACATACGTTACGATGCTCTGATAGTTATAACAAAAATGTAAGAGGAGGAAATAAAATCAAAGAGTTGCATTTGAACTTGGTTATAATATTCTACTTGCAGATTATGCAGTCATCATTTGGCAAACTTCAGCCTATATGAAGTGTCTGCCACGTAACACTTTATATGCTAAACTCACTATGCAATTTTTACGAAGAAAGATACTAACAGATTTATTATGCACTCAAGATCGTAAAAAGAAAATGGAACCCTCCATAAGACTTTATGGTCGCTCTCCAACGGGGGAAAAAAAAGTTACAAATCAGCAGAACAGTGAGAACGATAGCACGATAGATGAAATACTATTTTATTTTCATAAAGAAATGGGGCACTCATCAAAAATAGCTTGCATTTAATGGAAGCTTAAGAGAAAGAAAACATATTTTCTCTGTTCTCAAAAATACCTTTAAAAATGCTTTGTAGAATGCCAGTTAAAGGGGGTATCCGCCCATCAAGAAAGATTCATTGTTGGAATTCGGCATTGTATGCAACTTAATGATATATCAAGAAATAATAGAGTTCAAATTATTATTATTATTTCAAACACTGCACTATTTCTAAGAATTCTAATATGCAGTTATTAAACAATGTACCCTGATATGTAATGGTTTATTTGAAATGTAATGTGCCAAAATCATTTGTTTGCGAAAACTCCCATATGTCCACAACTGCCAATTCAGAGTTTATCGGGCCCAGCGTGGACTGGCGTGGTTGGAGGTTAACTGCCAGAGAACATAGCAGTGGGGAATACTGTAGCTGGTAGAGAAGCTACTGCAGATAGCGCAGGGAGAACTTGGACAGACACAGAGGACATGACTGAAAAGCAGGGATGCATGGAGTGTACAAGGAACAATGTACAGTAGGGGATGATACAAGAATATCTCCACCACAGTGTGGGCATTTATAAATGAACATTGAATAAGCTGGAAACTAATAAGCACTCCAGCGAGGTCTGAGCAGCATTTTCTTGCTACAATAATTCCTGAAGGTAGAATCTGCCAGTAGTGAAAAGAAAAAAGTCACAAAGTCTCTAAAGACCATTTTTTTTCCAAACCATAATTCCTTGGAAAGCTAGGGTTCCTCCAGAGGTTGTGAAGGGGTTCTTTGAGCAATGAAAAATGTCTGCCTCTTAGGTAAGTTATAACTGACTCCAATGATCTTTCTGTAATGCCGCGTACACAGACCTTTTTTTTACGAAAAACGATCGGATTAGCCCACACGCGATCGGATTGTCCGACGGACTAATTCCATCAGACCTAGTCTGCCGGAAAGTCCGGTCGTGTGTACGCGGCATAAGGGGCCACAGACCATTAATGTAAGAAGAATATTTTACACTGGCCACCAGAGTAAGAAGCATACTTCCCACTGACCACCAATGTAAATAGGTCTCTCTCCACAGACAACCAATCTAAGAGGACCCTTATCTGCTGACCCACAATGTAATGGAGCACTTCACTGAACACCAACGTAAGCGGCATTACATGTACCACCAATGTAAATGGGAACTTCATTGACACCAATACAAGGGGCACTGCATGGACCACCAGTGGAAATGTGCACTTTACTGACCACCAATGTAAGTAGGTAGTGTTCCACTGATCACCAATGTGAGGGAACATTACAATTTTCACAGTCTACACTTCTTTTCTGACCATTACTATCATTTGTTTCCTGTTATTACTAAAAAGAGCAGCCCTAGGTATCAAGTGCACCACAAGTGCACTTACTGTTCACGTTAATGTGCCATGAGCGGTAGATAAAATAATTATTAGCAGGGGTTCCCTAAGACCTGAAAGTTATTTCAACTTAGAGATACAAGGGAAAGGACTTAACTTTTTGTGTTCTTACACCAGTGTTTACCCCTGCTCATACGCTGACGACACTCAACTTAACTTCCGCATCACCGGACAAAAAGACCAATACTAGAAATTAGAAAAATGTCTCACATTGATAGATGACTGGATGACCATTAGCTCCCTCAAACTCAATGGATCGAAAACAGAGCTTCTGCTTCTCAAAGCAAACCGAAATAAAAAAACTAAGACCCCATGGACACCACCCACCATTCTTGGACAGACCATCCTTCCAAGCACCAAAGCCAAAAGCCTCGGAATCAACTTTGACTCAGAGATGTCTATGGATGCACAAATAGGATCAGTAGTCAGTGGATCCCACCATCTTCTCCGCCTGCTACGCAGACTCATCCCCTTCATTCCAGAAAAGGAGAAAGCAGTAGTAGTTGGAACAATCATCAATTTGCGACTCGACTACGCAAATTCCCTCTACATAGGACTACCTAATTACCAGATTACACGCCTACAAGTCGTTCAAAACACAGCAGCAAGACAGGTCACAGGAAAGAAACCCTGGGAATCCATCTCTCCATCCCTAAGGACCCTCCATTGGCTAACGGTAAAGGATAGGATCACATTCAAGAACCTCTGCCTCACCCACAAATGTACACAAGGAAACCCTCCTCAATACCTATGTGAGAATATAAAACAATACATACTAAATTGCAGCCTTCAATCAACAAACCAAAACTGCCTTCTCATCCCTAAAGCCTGCTACAAATCTAAGGGAGAACGAAGATTCGCAGTCCAAGGACCTCGGCTATGGAACGCTCTACCCACCAACATCCGCATGGAAGAAAACCATCGGGCCTTCAGGAAAAAACTCAAGACTCACCTCTTCTAATAAACAGGACATCACAGGACAGACCAAGCGCCTTGAGGCGATTCAGTTCGCATTTGCAGCGCTATACAAATCATTCATTCATTAATTTACCAATTAGGGAGCACAGGTCAAAGTTTGCCTGGGATCGGGGGGCTCGAATGTATGAGGTTGGTTTGGTTTCTGATGTATTGGGGGACTTTGAAGTGAAGAAGGCCTCTAACGTGAAGGGGTGACTCTGATGTGAAGGGGGCCTCTTACATGATGAGGAACATCTGATATGATGGTGGGCCTCTTATGTAAGGGGGAGCCTCTGATGAGAAAAAGGGAGGCTTTGATGTGAAGGGGAATTCTCTGCATTAAAGGATACATTTGCCTTTTGTGAATGTGTTACATTTAGTTTAAAGTGGTTGTATGCAATGCAGGCAGATTGGGATTTTTTACCTTAATGCATTCTCTGCATTAAAAGGATACTGATTAAGGATGAGCCCGGTGTTCGATTCGAACCCATGTTCGAATCGAGCACCGGTGTTCGCTCGCTACATTTTCAGTGGTACATGTAACATGTTCCATAATTGGCTACAGGCAGGATGCCTGTAGCCAATTATAGCTCAGGGGCTTTAATACACGCCCCACGGTATAAAGGCCGCCGCTGCGGCGGCCTCGCATATTATGTTTCACTCACAGTGTCAGCGTGTCAGTGTGCTGCCAACAATATGTTCTTTATTTCTGGGGATATGTGTGTGCGTGCTGTTAGAACAGCATTGCAGTATCACATCTGGGGGGTGTCTATAGGTGCCTGTGAAGGAGGGCAGGTTTCCTGTGCTTAGAACTTTCCCTGCAAAAAAGTGTCATTTTTGCAGGAAGAAAGCTATTTAAATCACTCGCGGCTAATGAATTGATGGCTCCTGTAACACAGAGAGCTGTCATTCATTAATAAAAAAAAAAAAAAAAAAAGCGTAGGGGTCCCCCCAAATTCAATAACCAGGCCCTTCAGGTCTGGGATGGATATTAAGGGGGATCCCAGCCAAAAAAAAAAAAAAAAAATGGCGTAGGGTCCCCCCTCAAAATCCATACCAGACCCTTGAGGTCTGGTATGGATTTTAAGGGGAACCCTAGCCAAAAAAAATGGCGTGGGGTCCCCCTCAAAATCCATACCAGACCCTTATCCGAGCACGCAACCTGGCAGGCCGCAGGAAAAGAGGGGGGGACGAGAGCGGCCCCCCCTCTCGCCTGAACCGTACCAGGCCACATGCCCTCAACATTGGGAGGATGCTTTGGGGGTCTAAGACCCCAAAAGCACCTTGTCCCCATGTTGATTAGGACAAGGGCCTCTTCCCCACAACCCTGGCCGGTGGTTGTGGGGGTCTGCGGGCGGGGGGCTTATCGGAATCTGGAAGCCCCCTTTAACAAGGGGACCCCCAGATCCCGGCCCCCCCCCTGTGTGAAATGGTAAGGGGGTACAAAAGTACCCCTACCATTTCACCAAAAAAGTGGCAAAAATGGTAAAAAGGACAGGAGACAGTCTTTGACAATTCCTTTATTAAAATCTTCTTTCTTCTTTCTTCATCCTTCGGTTTCTTCATCTTCTCCTTCCTTCATCTTCTTCCATCTTCTTCTTCCATTTTCTTCTTCCTCCGATCCGCTTCTTCTTGCGCTGGTCTTCTCGTCCTTCTCGTCCGGCATCTTCTTCCGTCGGCGTCGGCGTCGGTGTCTCTGTCTCTTCTTGGGCCGCTCCGCGCAATGGGAGGCTCCCGCTGTGTGAGGCTCCGCTCCGTCTGACAGGTCTTTTATAATGGAGGGCACCTGGTGACCCCGCCCCTCTGACGCACAGGGACGTCATGGGGAATTCCATGATGGCTTTCCCCATGATGTCAGAGGGGGGCGGGGTCACCAGGTGCCCTCCGTTTTAAAAGACCTGTCAGATGGAGCGGAGCCTCACACAGCGGGAGCCTCCCATTGCGCGGAGCGGCCCAAGAAGACACCGACACCGACGCCGACGCCGACGGAAGAAGATGCCGGACGAGAAGGACGAGAAGACCAGCGCAAGAAGAAGCGGATCGGAGGAAGAAGAAAATGGAAGAAGAAGATGGAAGAAGATGAAGGAAGGAGAAGATGAAGAATCCGAAGGATGAAGAAAGAAGAAAGAAGATTTTAATAAAGGAATTGTCAAAGACTGTCTCCTGTCCTTTTTACCATTTTTGCCACTTTTTTGGTGAAATGGTAGGGGTACTTTTGTACCCCCTTACCATTTCACACAGGGGGGGGGCCGGGATCTGGGGGTCCCCTTGTTAAGGGGGCTTCCAGATTCCGATAAGCCCCCCGCCCGCAGACCCCCACAACCACCGGCCAGGGTTGTGGGGGAAGAGGCCCTTGTCCTAATCAACATGGGGACAAGGTGCTTTTGGGGTCTTAGACCCCCAAAGCATCCTCCCAATGTTGAGGGCATGTGGCCTGGTACGGTTCAGGCGAGAGGGGGGGCCGCTCTCGTCCCCCCTCTTTCCTGCGGCCTGCCAGGTTGCGTGCTCGGATAAGGGTCTGGTATGGATTTTGAGGGGGACCCCACGCCATTTTTTTTGGCTAGGGTTCCCCTTAAAATCCATACCAGACCTCAAGGGTCTGGTATGGATTTTGAGGGGGACCCTACGCCATTTTTTTTTTTTTTTTTGGCTGGGATACCCCTTAATATCCATCCCAGACCTGAAGGGCCTGGTTATTGAATTTGGGGGGACCCCTACGCTTTTTTTTTTTTTCATTTTTTTTTTTTTTTTATCAATGACTTTTTTTTATGAATGAGTTTCAATGAATCACTGTTCTCTGTGTTACGGGAGCCGTGAATTAACATTAGCCGCGAGTGATTTTAAATAGCTTTTTTACTTTCAAAAATGACACTTTGCGCAGAGACAGTTCTAAACACGGGAAACATGCGCCCCTTTACAGGCATACTATAGACACCCCCAGGTACGAAATTTAAAGGAATATTACACTTTTATTGTTTCAATTTAAGCATTATTAAAATCACTGCTCCTGAAAAAACGGCCGTTTTTAAAAAAAAATTTTGCATTGATACATGTCCCCTGGGGCAGGACCCAGGTCCCCAAACACTTTTTATGACATTAACATGCATATTAGCCTTTAAAATGAGCACTTTTAATTTCGAACGTTCGCATCCATTATAACTAATAGGGTTCTAAAGCTCGCACGGACTTTAGGTCCGTTCGCGGGTTCTGGTGCGAGCCGAACGGGGGGGTGTTCGGCTCATCCTTACTGCTGATCACTAGTGCAATGCTTTACAGGCTCCAAATACAAATAAATTGTAAATGCACCTTGTTTTACCTGCAACAAAATGTGCATTTATTATTTTTTGTTAAAAGGTGAACTTATCCTTTAAGGTAAAAAACCTTCTATATGCAGCTCCCCCCAGTCCCCCCTAAATACATACCTGAGCCCGATCTCCATCCAGTGATGTGTACGAGAGCAGAGGCTCTCTCGGCTCTCTCCTCATTGGCACAGACACAGCAGCAGCAGCTCCCATTGCTGTCAATCACAGCCAGTGAGGAGGAAGCAGGGGGCTGGCTGAGCCCGCTCTGTATGCCTCACAGAGCCGGGTCAGGAGCAAGCACACACGAGTACAAGAGCACACGGGCACACACACAGGTTTGTTCTTTTAACCACTTAATTACTGGAAGGATTTGCCCCCTAATGACCAGGCCATTATTTGCGATACAGCACTGCAACGCTTTAACTGACAATTGTGACGCTGTACCCAAACAAAATTGATGTCCTTTTTTTCCCACAAATAGAGCTTTCTTTTGGTGGTATTTGATCGCCCCTGTGGTTTTAATTTTTTTAACCATAAACAAAGAATTAGCGACAATTTAAAAAAAAAGTTTTTTACTTTTTGCTATAATCCATATTCAAAAAAATATATATAAAAAACAAACTTATTCATCAGTTTAGGCTGATATATATTCTTCTGCATATTTTTGGTAAAAAAAATGGCAATAGGCATGTATTGATTGGTTTGCGCAAAAGTTATTGCGTTTACAAACTATGGGATAGATTTAGGGACTTTTATTAATTTTTTATTGTTTCTACTGGTTATGGTGGCGATCTGCGATTTTTAGCGGGACTGTGACATTGCGGGGGACAAATATGACCCCAAATGACACTTTTTGGGGACCAGTGACATTATTACAGTGATCAGTGCATAAAAATGCACTGATCAATGTAAAAATGACACTGGCATGGAAGGGGTTAACACTAGGAGGCGATCAAGGGGTTAAGTGTGAAAGAAATATCACGCTCCAGGCAGGTCAGTTAGAAATGAACCTCTCCTAGGATGATCTGCCTGGGGATGGAGGCAGGTGTGAGGACGTAGGGCGGTGATGCAACGCAGAGGGAGGGGCGGGACCTAGGACACGAAGGCCGGATGGAGAGGAAGAGGTGCACGCCGTGCTACAGACGCCGCAGACGTGACATCCTCGCATGAAGCTCCGGGTCATAGAGGAGTGGAGGATGCGGCGGCGCTAAGCGGGACACGGAGACGCCGGTACAGACGCCCAGAAGGGAATAGCCGATCGTAGGACAGCAGGACCCCGCTCCCCCCCCAGACCAGCTGCTCCCTCCTTCCCACCACCCAGGAAGACAAGAAAGGCAAGACAGCTGCAGCGGCGAAGAAGGGTAAGACCCCAATGAAGGGGAAGAAAAGTGAAAGCCAACCTGTGGGGTAAGTCTCATACCACAAAGAAAACGCCTGTGATTTATCCGGAGACATTGTTTGGGGCAAGTGAGCTATATGAATGTAAAAAAAAAAAAAAACAAACACTGACATCCGATAGCAAAGATGGACTTGTAGCCTGTGATATTCTGCAGAGACAGGAGAGAGAGAACTATCCCCCCCCCAGCCCCCCCCCCCTGTCAAAAATGGTGAGATAAAAACGGATGTACACCCCATGGGGGGGTTTATAGGGGCGAAGAAAGGTAAGACCCCAATGCAGGGGAAGAAAAAATGAAAACTACACTCCTGGGGTAAGTCTCATATTATAAAGAGAACGTTGAAATCTGTGATATATCTGGAGACAGTTTTAAACAGGAGTGGCAAGTGAGTTTCATGAAAAACACTGACATTGGATAGCAAAGGTGGATGTGAACCTATTCTGCAGAGACAGGAGAGAGTGGACTGTCCCCCCGTTTAAAAAATAAAAAGGGTGATATAGAAATGTATATACCCCATGGGGGGCTCACAGGAAGTGAACTAAAAATTACCACACAGAATCATTGAACCCAGACTGGGCCCTGGAACAGCTAACTGAATATACATAGGGATATTTTATTACATATTTTGCTATAGGACCCCGTCCCCTGCTGTCCCCACCCCCCCCCCTCGGTTAAAACGTGAGTACCTGTGGGAGCCTGCTTCTTTATTTGTGGGACGCCCCCATCTAAGTGTCCTGTATTAATGGTGTAAAGCCTATATGGGCCACCTCATTCTCGAGGGTTTGCCCTGCCGAAATTTTTGATTGGAATCGTGAGAATATAAACCGGTCGTAGAAAAGACTGCTGAAGGCTAACGCCCCCACCTAAATATACTGGGGCAGATAAGGGGGTAGGGATTGTTGGGGGGCGTGGAGACTCGTACCCCCCCACCACCCCAGGATATAACACCCAGTGACTAAGGATAAGGGGGAAAGAACAATATAAACAAGTAACTTAATATGACCGGCAGAGCTGCTAAAGTAACTGAACCTAAAACACCAAAAGAAAAAGCAAATTCAGGTACAATTAAGCAATATTTGGTGAAGGGCTTGAGCCCAAAGAGTCCAGTTATGGAAAAACAAGTCACGAAACAGGGAAAAAAGAAGGAGGGGAGCAAAAAGAAGGAGGAAATCCTGGAGGCCTCGGGAGGAAATACCAGTACACAAAGCGAAGTGGACAGTAGTAGGCTGGAGGAACAGAGGGAGAATACCCAAATACTAACCAGGACAATACTGTCAGAAATGTTGACGAAAATGGAGAATTCAATTAAAAATGAAATAGTTGCATTACGAACAGATTTAACACATGTGCTGACCCGAGTAGAGGAAGTGGAAAACAATACAGACAAACATACATTTGAAATAGCGGAACTCAAAGAGCAGCTTAAAACGACTAAAATAAATCAAAGGAGGACTCTGTATAAATTAGAAGAGCAGGAGAATCAGAGTAGAAGACAGAACCTTAGAATACGATCACTCCCAGAAGAGAACGGGGAAGACCTTACAAAAACCATTAAAGAATTATTTAATCCCTTATTAAACAAAACCCCAGAATGGGACTTGAAAATAGAAAGGATACACAGAGTCAGGAAACCTCAGCATTTGCCAACAGATACCCCTAGGGACATCCTGGTCAGATTCCAGAACTATGTAGAAAAAACAGAGATTTGGACTAATCTGAGAGGAAAACCCCCCCTGAAGTTCAGGGGAATTGAGCTTCAAATTTTTATGGACCTGTCTCCGGAAACACTTGCTAGGAGACGAATGCTCAGACCACTGTTAAACCAAATGCGTATAGAGAACGTAAAATATAGCTGGGGGTTCCCAGCTTGTCTGATAGGATACAAGGAGGGTAGAGCGGTAAGGCTGAGGTTCCCGGAGGATTTAATGGAGTTCTGTAAAAATTTAGGGTTACAGCCAATAGAAATCCCAGAATGGTTGGAAAGAGAAGGCCTCTGATGTGGGACGGGGGGGGGGGGCTCGGGGGAAAACCCAATCCTTGACCCGTGGGGGGGGTTAAGAGATAATGCAATATAATATAAATAGCCTTTCTTGCGGATGGGGTGGGGGGGGAGGGTAGGGGGGGGGAAAGGGGAGGAGAGAGATTATGACCGGAGCGGAATCCTCACCATCCGAGGGACCATTTCTGCCCTCCCCCCGCCACCCCTAAAGTGGCGGTGGGGAGGGGTAGAATGGGGGAAGAGGTCCAAGCCCAACCTCTGAGAAGGAAGCCCAGACGTTGAAAGGAAAATTTCTGATCAGCTAAGGGGCTGGAGGTCAGTATTGACCAAAGGAGGGATAGGAGGGGGGGGGGAGGTGGGAGGGGGTGAGGGTGGGAGGGATGAGGGAAGGGTGGGAAGGGGTGGGAGGGATGAGGGAAGGGTGGGAAGGGGTAATTGGGGGAGTAAGTGCCTCTCCATAAAAAACAAAAACAAAAGAAAAAACTCTAGATTAGGTTCCTAACATATAATGTTCGAGGTTTGAATAATCCTATTAAAAGACAAAAAATTTTAACAGAGCTTGAATACTACCAGACAGATATAGTGTTTCTCCAGGAAACCCATCTCTTCCAGGGAGCCAATATAAAATTATATTCCAAAAAATTTCATACTTGGATATACGCAGATTCAACTACTAGGAAGGCCAAAGGAGTCGCAATAGGTTTCTCGGAAGGAATCCAGTTTAAAGAGCAAGGGAGAGTTGTAGACCCTGAAGGGCGGTACCTTTTTGTATGCGGTTACATCAATGGGGTGCAACTCACTCTAGCAAATATTTATGCACCAAATAAAAAACCAATAGACTATGTCAACAAAATGATAAATAAGCTTGCTAATTTTGGACAGGGGATGATTATAATGGCAGGAGATCTGAACCTATGTATGAATTTAGAAGAAGACAGTACGTCACATGTAGGGGAGACGGGAAAGCAATCTTCAAACAAACTGAAGAAAACCCTACACCAAAATCAATTGGTGGATGTATGGCGAACGATGAATGTAAAAACACGTGATTATACTTTCTTCTCCCCCGTACATGGGACGTACACGCGTCTTGATTATTTCTTCGTGGATCATAATACGTTATCCAGGGTTACGGACTCTCATATAAAGATATCTACAATATCAGATCACGCACCAGTTATGATGATAATCGAAGAAATGAGAGTATCAGAAATGAACCTCTCCTTTAGAATGGAAGACACAGGTGCTGGCAATGCATATAGCAATGAATCTGAGAAAAATCCTGGACAGCCGCACTCAAGAAAATTTGTTGCCTTTATTGAGTCAAAAATCAAAAACACACAATCAAAAATACATGCCACAGCAGAAGGGAAGAAGAGCTGATGTGTTTCACACTACAAACAGTGCATAATCATAGCTTGTTTGTAGTGTGGGGTTAAGTGTGTTCCCTCAGCGTGTTCTAACTGTAGGGGGGGATGGGCTGCCTGGGACATGACAGAGATCACTGTTCCCGATGACTAGATCTCTGTCATGTTATCTGTCAGAATGGGGATCTGCCTTGTTTACAAAAGCAGGTCCCCATTCTGCCTTTGTACTAGGCAATCGTGGGTCGCCGGTGGACATCGAGTCCTCCCGAACCGCGGGCATGCTCATGCAGCATGCTCTAGAGCGCCCCACCCACCCCTGCGCGATCCGACTTACAATGGTGGAGATTCGCGCAGGGGAGCCAATCTACCGCTGTACAACTGCGGCGGGTGTTTGTTAAGCGGTTAAAAATTAAGCCTTTAGAATCACTTTAGTTTTATCAAGGCAGTTGTGTGCATTGTCTTAGGTTCAGATTTCCCATTCATAAGTAACATTTACAGTACATTTTTAAAATTTTAGACAGGATATTGCATTGCCGCAACTAAAACAAGGTTGAAAAATAATGCCTTAGAACAGTGGTTCTCAACCTGGATGTCGGGACCCCCTCGGGGGTCGAATGACGATTTTCCAGGGGTCACCGAATCCTGGGCTGTTCCTGAAGCCCTTGCTGCTCTCCCAGCCTCTTCGCAGCCGCCCATTCAGTTCACGGCATGGCTGGGGGGCAGAGACTAGAGGTCAGCTGACTGGTGAGGAATGTGAAGTGGGAGGGGCTGGAGGAGACCCTATCTTCTGATTTCGGCATAGGTGTCACTGCTACGAGACACCACAAAGTCGGAGACCCAATGAGTAACACTACCTGTGATTATAGTACCCACTACAGTTCTCAGATCAGAAGATGACCTTGATCAAGAGCACCTAAGTTGGCTGAT
The DNA here is from genome assembly GCA_028564925.1 of Lithobates sylvaticus. Classification (NCBI taxonomy): domain Eukaryota; kingdom Metazoa; phylum Chordata; class Amphibia; order Anura; family Ranidae; genus Lithobates; species Lithobates sylvaticus. The sequence goes on along the minus strand of CM053026.1, from coordinate 736,243,964 downwards.
CAGAATTTTGCCACTTTTGCCAACTCCCCACCAGCACTGCCACTCATTCCATTCCGCCCCAAACACTAAGGAGTAAGCAAAGTAATAAAAATAGAGAATACATGGAAGGGAGAGGCAAAGAGGGGGAGGAACAAAGAAAAAGTGAGAGAAAGAATAAGAGAAAAAACAAGAAAGATGGCTAGAGAGAGGGATGGGGAAAAAAATAAGAAATTAAGATAGAGAGAGATAAAAGGGAAACAAAGGAGAACAAAGAGAAAGAGTGGTACATCCTAAAATGTACCATAAGGGGTTTTAATACTGTACGAGTGGAAGGGACTCAGGGAGCGCTAAATATCTGTGGGTTAAGGGCGCAAATTACTTGTCTTGCCTTGGGTCGCTGACAACCCACGCTACGAAAATAATTTTACTGTTAGGGGTCCCCACAACTTGGGAAATTTTATCAAGGGGTCACGGCACTAAGAAGGTTGAGAACCACTGCCTTAGACCAACTGGTCAGAAGGACTGAGAATCATAATGTGCTGTGAGGAGCTCACTTAGGGCTTATCACTCAGATCTGGACTCTGCTCTATTTTTTAAGCAGAGAATGCCAGCAGAATCCCCAGGAACCAAAAATTGTCAATTCCTTTTAGTACATAAAGAGATTTTTTATACTTTGATAGGAAATAGCTAAATACTTTTCATTACCTTTTATTACCTTGTAACACAATGCATACCAATCGTAATGTGAACATGCTTTAGCTAGAAGACATTACCAAAAGCAACACCGGGTAAAGATCAAACAGGTCATACAATTCCGCTGAGTTACAAAGCGCCAGGAGGTATTCAGACGATTCACTGACAATGTGGACAAAGGATGTATTGTTACTTCTAGTTTTCAGCTAGCACTTTGATTTGTTTATAAGTAAATGTTCACATTTTATGTTTGAGTTGTTTTAATTATTTAAAATACCATTGTGGTTTAAAGGGCGTGCATTTTAATAGTTTTAAATGGGCATTTCAGTCATAGTCCTGGGTTGTTTGCCTGTGATTTAGCTGTACAAAAGCAAAAATTATAATATCTAAACGGATTCAATATTTAAGCTCTTTAATGGCTGCACTCTAGGTGGCACTTGACTACTATGCAGCACACAACAACTATTTCTGCACACTGACACTCTGGAGGGGTTTGAACCCCCTTGACCCCCCCCTTATCTATGTCCCTGACTATGAAGGGGTTAAATGTGTTCCCTAGTGTTTGTTCTAACTGAAGGGGGATGGGACTAGCTAGGGGAAGAGATAGATCGGTGTTCATACTTTGTATGAACACACGATCAGTCTATTCTCCCCTCAGAGAACCGGGATCTCTGTGTGTTCTCGCCGTATCACGAGCGATCATCGCCGGGCACTCGCATCGGCTCCGGGGCAAGCAGCGGGGGCACGCGCACGCCCCTAGTGGCCACAAATAGCGGCCACGTAACATAGCGATACTATAGAAAAATGCAACAATCAAAAGTCATATTTACATAACACTACCACCACTACAATTACATTAAAAACATGACACGTTGTCATAGCTGGCCTAGCAGCTGCTTGCACACACATATTGAGAGAACCAGAGGGAGATATTGAAGTCCAAGCTATACGGGATATTACGTTGATAAATGCAGGGCATTAAGTGCCAATAGAACCAACTAAATCCCTAACAGAAGAAAGGACGTAACTCAGATAAGGTTATTTACATAGTTAGTTACATAGTTAGCTAGGCCGAAAAAAAAGACACAAGTCCATCCAGTTCAACCATAAAAATAAAAGAAATAATAAATAAAAATAAAATATATCGTACAATCCAATAAACCCCATTCTATACCCACAGTTGATCCAGAGGAAGGCAAAAAAAAAACCCAAAAGAGCATGCTCCAATCTGCTACAGCTGGGGAAAAAAATCCCTTCCTGATCCCCCTAGAGGCAATCGGATTTTCCCTGGATCCACTTTACCTATAAATGTCAGTACCCAGTTATATTATGTACATTTAGGAAAGTATCCAGGCCTTTCTTAAAGCAATCTACTGAGTTAGCCAGAACCACCTCTGGAGGGAGTCTATTCCATATTTTCACAGCTCTTACTGTGAAGAAACCTTTCCGTATTTGGAGATGAAATCTCTTTTCCTCTAGACGTAAGGAGTGCCCCCTTGTCCTCTGTGTTGACCATAAAGTGAATAACTCAACACCAAGTTCACTATATGGACCCCTTATATATTTATACATGTTGATCATATCCCCCCTTATTCTCCTCTTCTCAAGAGTGAATAAATTTAGTTCCTCTAATCTTTCCTCATAGCTGAGCTCCTCCATGCCTCTTATCAGTTTGGTTGCCCTTCTCTGCACTTTCTCCAGTTCCCCCATATCCTTTGAGAACTGGTGCCCAAAACTGAACTGCATATATCCATTCCTGTGTGACATATAGTCCAGAACCAACCCTCTATGGTCAGATTGTGTTTTTGGAAATAAAAGTCCCAGATGGATCAGTTCAGTTGGATGTAAGTATGGGTGAGTTTAATATTGTTAACTGGTTGAGTCAGTGTCAGCCTGTATACCAGTGTTTCTCAACTCCAGTCCTCAAGGCGCCCCAACAGGTCATGTTGTCAGTCTTTCCATTATTTTGCACAGATGATTTGATCTGTTTCACTGCCTTAGTAATTACCACAGCTGTTTCATCTGAGGGAAATCCTGAAAACATGATCTGTTGGGGCGCCTTGAGAAGCACTGCTGTATACCAATCCCTATGGGATCAAGATACACCGTACTGCTCACCATACAAAGCATATGAGTGCATGAGGGCAGATGAGGTGTCTGAGTCAAGATACTAGGAGCCGTGCTGTGTGTGGTAAGCAGAAAGTAAATAGACCATACCAAGTCAGGGATAGATACTGCTCACCGTCCTCCATGCAATTAGTCATAGGTTAAGAATGTCCCATGTACAGATCCCCTGGATAAACAGCCCGCCATGCTGATCCCATAGTCTGGTTACTCCTTGGTGGGGGATGCGTCTGCTCACAGCTGGCTGGCCAGGAGGTTGACATCACATTGACGCATTTCCCCGGCCAATAGGATCGAGCTTCTTCAGAGCGATGACAACATTGTCATGTTTTTAATGTAACTGTAGTGGTGGTAGTGTTGTTTATATTTGACTATTGTTTAATAAAGCCGTGCACCTTTCTATAATACCGCTAGCGTCCTCATATAAGATATTCGTGTGGATCTGTAATCCTCTTCTTAATATGGCATGTATATGTGTCATGCTTTTAATAACAGAGAGTAAGGGAAACAGGCTGTTCTTTAAAATGCACTTAATGTAATACAAAATAAAACCCCAGTGGTTATTAAATACCACCAAAAGAAAGCTCTATCTGTCTCAGAAAAAAAAATGATATAAAATTAATTTGGGTACAGTGTTGCATGACGAAGTAATTGTCAAAGTATCACTGCACTGAAAACTGAAAAATGGCCTGGTAATGAAGAGCTATTTGTAGGCTAGTACTCAAAAGGTTAAAGAAACCATTGATGCCTTTTATTAATATATGGGAATTTAGGAGTCGTGCTGTTTCCACATAATTAACAGTAGCAAACTTCCATATTATAATGTATGTTTTAATTAAAGGAAACTATAAGGTGGTATAAAATGATTTAATCCCAGGGCTTCATCTGTTTTCTTAACACCAGCCCTGAAACCAGAGGAGATGCTATAGATCAGCCATTCTCAAGCAGGGTTCCTCCAGAGGTGGCTAGGGGTTCCTTGAGCTGTGGCTGATTTACCTCCTGTTTGATGGTGCCTACATAGTTCTGAGCCAATGCCACTTGGAGGAGCCAGTGGTATGACACCAATGATCTTTATAGCTCTCTGTAAGGGGTCTATTTTTACACTGACCACCAAAGTAAAGGGCATTGTTCCCACTGACCCCCAATAAATGGGTTTTATCAGGAGTTCCCGGAAGTCTGAAAATAATTTTAAGGATTCCCCTGGGGTAAAAAGGTTGAGAAAGGCTGCTATAGATACAAGGGCCCTGGTACAAATTTTGGACCAGGTCTTATTTTAGGCTGCATTTCCGCAGATAGCCTAGAAACCAAGTTGCCCGAAACCTTCAGGTAATTACTGTAGCTCAATGTTGCAGGTTCAAATCACACAATCTCATGTCTCTAAAGTACTTTCCCTGGATGGGGAAGGAGCTTGACCTTCAACTGCAGAGCAGTACCAAAAAATGGGCTAGCCCAGTCATGTGACATATATTCAAATTCAATTATTATTACAGGTATTGATACAGCACCAAAAATGTTTAATTATTTTAAAGGATGGTGTACATTCACACAGTCTTTGCCTCAGGTAGCTTACCACCTAAAGTCCCTATTTCACATGCATACCAGGGCCAAATTTCCTTCCAGCATGTCTTTGGAGTGTAGCAATAAACAAGAGTACCCAGAGGAAACCCATGTAAGCACAAAAAAAATATGAAGACCCCATACAGATAGTGTCCTGGATGGGATCCAAACACCTTAGTGCTGCAAGGAAGAAGTGCTAACCACCAAGCTGGCCACCCTTTCCATCTGGAAGAGCATCAAAGACATAGGTAAATGCATCAGCCTTGTGATGTCCATGTGCAACTTTGAAGGGAAGATATCAGAACCTCTATGACTTCTCTGTATTAAAGCTACCTGCCGGGCTGCTGTAGCATATCAACTAGCTTTGTCACACCCTGGAGCAGTACCCCCTACACGTTTTAGAGTTTATAGAAATAATATACACAACTCTGTACATCCAATAGGCAAGCTCTGCCTTATGCCCCGTACACGGTCAGACATTCCGACCACAAAATCCGTCTGATTTTTTCCGAAGGATTTTGGCCGAAACTTGTCTTGCATACACACGCTCGCACAAAGTTGACGGAAAATCCGATTGTTTGGAATGAGGTGACGTACAAAACGTACGACGGGACTACGTAGAGGCCAGTAGCCAATAGTTTTCGTCTCCAAATTTTTTCTGAGCATGCGTGGCACTTTGTGCATCGGAATTCTCTACACACGATCGGAAAAAGTCAGATGGGATTTTGTTGTCGGAAAATTTTAGATCCTGCACTCAGGAAAAAGTCAGATAGAGCCCACACACGATCGGATTTTCCGACAACATAATCCGATCTGACTTTTTCCGTTGGAATGTCCGACCGTGTGTACGGGGCATTATGGATTTGGGTAATCGTACGGCGTAAGAGGAAGCTGGTAACATGGACCAGCTGAAGATGGTTCCAAAGAGTGGAGTAGGAACTGCAGTACTGGTAGCGGCCCTACCAGTACTGCAGTTCCTACGCCACTCTTTGGAACCATCTTCAGCTGGTCCAGGTTACCAGCTTCCTCTTACGCCATACCATTACCCAAATCCATTAGGCAGAGCTTGCCCATTGGATGTACAGAGTTGTGCATATTATTTCTATAAACTCTAAAACGTGTATAGGCCATAACATTTCTCCCATTGATTAACCTTTAGTCTGATGATTCACCTTGCAGTAAATAACAGAAAAAATAAAAGTAATATTTCTCTTTAGACAAACGAGTTCTCAGGAAACATTTGAAAGTTGTTTAAGCAGCCATAACCAGCCATGACATGCTGGGCTCAAGCTGCCCTACAAATGAGCAAAAAATAAAACAATGACTAACAAACAAGCTAAGGGAATGGCACAATTAAGCACAAATGAAAAAAAATAAAAAAACATATCAGGAACCCATTGAGTTTTTTTACGTAAAATAGATAATTGTATTCTACAAATCAGATAAAAAAGCCCTTCAAGGATGAACGCTAGAAGAAAGTCTTTAAAAAGGACACATACAGTAGTACCTCACGTTGGGTTTACTCTACAAAAACATCATGTTTCAGCTGAAAAGTCTCCTTTTTAACCACTTCATCTCCTGAAGATTTACCCCCCCCCCCCATTTTTTGAGATACGGCACTGCGTTATTTAAACTGACAATTGCGAGGTCGTGCGATACTGTACCGAAAAAAAAAATTATGTAATTCCCCCCCCCACAAATAGAGCTTTTGTTTGGTGGTATTTGATTACCTCTATGATTTTTATATTTTTGCGCTATAAACAAAAAAACACTGGCAATTTTGAAAAAAAAAAAAAAAGTACTTTCTGCTCTAAAACATATCCAATAAAAAAATCGAATTTCTTCATAAATTTAGGCCAATATGTATTCTGCTACCAATAAGCCTTTATTAATGGGTTTGCACAAAAGTTATAGCATCTACAAGCTATGGGATATATTTATGGGATTTTTATAAAAAAAAAAAATTTACTAGTCATGCCGGTCTTATAGCGAGACTGGGTTATTGCAGCCGACAAATCAGACACCTAGCTGACACTTTTGACACTTTTTTGGGGACCAGTGACATTATTACAGTGATCAGTGCTAAAAATATGCACCGTCACTGTACTAATGACACTGGCTGAGAAGGGGTTAACATGAGGGCAATCAAAGGGTTAAATGTGTGCCTATCTGGTGATTTAGTGTAGTGGGGAGGTGCTCCCATTGTGTAAAATCAAAGAGGGAGTGAACCCCCCCCCCCCCACACCCGATACCTGATAGTGCAGGATCATGTATACATACATGATCCTGTGCAGCACGGCCATCCTGTAGCAGTAAATGTGCTATGGGGTGGCCGGCAAGTGGTTAAAGAGTGACTGACCTATAAAGGTAAAAATGTATCAGTGGATGCTTACTGGTCTGTGTAATGGTGCTTTTGCATTAGCACTAGACATGTGCATTTGTTTTCGTCCAAATGCATTTTCGTCCGAATTTCAGGTATTTTCGTTATCGTTTTAACAAACGATAACGAAAGTGCAGAATCCGAAAATCGAAAGATCCGACATAAACAAATGCTTTATTTTCGTTGTGACAACAGTTCGATATAGATAGGAGATTCGACGCTGAAATAACAATCTGTGTCCATTGAACCTGTGGTCGAATGTGCCTAACCTTAACTCTATTAGTCCAAGATTATTCTACATAGAGAGAAAAGATTTGACGTTGAAAGGAAAGATTCGACGTTGAAAGGAAAGATTCGACGTAGAAAGGAAAGATTCGACGGAGAAAGGAAAGATTCGACGCAGAGAGGAAAGATTCGATGTAGAGAGGAAAGATTGCTGCTGGAATTGGGTGGAATTGCAGCTAAACTATACAGAGTCATACAGTTTAGCTGCTCCGTCGAATCTTCTTTAAACTTTCGACAGACACCATAAACCTTCAATGACAGATTCGACCTTAATTCATTTGGATTTTCGGACGAATGCATTTTTTAACGAAAAACGAAATAAATAAAAACGAATTTCGTGAGTAACTAAATAAATGTATTTTTCGGACGAAAACGAAATTCCAAAATGAAATATTTCAGTGTGCACATGTCTAATTAGCACAGGCATGATTAAAAAGGACATACCAGTACAATATGTCAATTTAACAGTCAAGGAGATAATGAAACCCCAGCAGGCCCAGTAATTCTGCAAAGAACCCTCCATGAGCCTCATAGTTGTATGTTTCTAGAGCAAGACCAGGTAACAAGTAGAGGCAATTACTGACTTGGTAATGCCACCGGCCACCCGGGAAACATTGTCACTGTGTTCAGGGCTGGATTAACGTAGGGGTTATTGGAACTGCAGCTCCAGATCCCTACCTTAATATAGGCCCAGCGACCCAAAAACGACAGACTGCTCATGGAAAGCAATGAGCCAATGGGAAGAGATCTCCCCTGATGGGCCCTGCATTCCACATGCACTGCCTGGGCAGGGTGGTGGGAATGATAATGGGCACTGCATGAGCAGTCCTAACAGATACCTGGGGCACGCCAATGCAGGGCTCTTACAGAAGTCTGGGGTTTCCATAGTGTTAGGCCTGCGCAGCTGCACTCTTTCAGCTCAGAGTGCACGCCGATGCACGGCCCTTACAAAAACTTGGCAAATCAAATGCCAGGCTTCCCTAGTGTTATGCCTGTGCAGCTGCGCACTTTTGAGTTTGGGCGCATGCCAGCACAGGCTCTTGGAAAGCAGAAGGGTGCCCAGTAAAAGGTCCACCAAAATCCTCAGCACCAAGCACATGATGCTCTTAATCCGGCCCTGACTGTGTTTAAATCAACAAATCTACTCAGTTTAACCTGAACCTGAGGGTTGGGGTATTAGACTCTAACCAGATTTAGTAGACACATCTGCTTCTGGATAATGGCAGTCTTTTGTCCCATTGCATCAAACTTCAGTAGGTGTAGGTGGCACTGCAGTGAGCTCAGGGAAAGGGTGACTAGGGAAGGAGGGACATCAAGGGCCTGTAGGCTCTGATTAAAGGCTTTTATGAATATGTTTCACTATAATTGAGGTGGGAACCTTGTCTCAGGTCAGAGACTGCCACCCAAGGCAAATGCATTTCCAGCTGATGCAGTATTCAGACTTTGTGAAGTGATCCTATACAGGTATGTCTGAATGAATGAATGAATGATTTGTATAGCGCTACAATGCGAACTGAATCGCCTCAAGGCGCTGTATTGGTGCTTTGTTGTCACCCTTCTTAGAAGAGGTAGCTCTTGAGTTTTTTCCTGAAGGCCTGATGGTTTTCTTCCATGTGAATGTCGGTTGGTAGAGCGTTCCATAGCCGTGGTCCTTGAACAGCGAATCTCCGTTCCCCTTTTGATTTGTAGTGGGATTTGGGAATGATGAGGAGGTTTTGGTTAGACGATCGAAGACTGCGATTGGGTGTGTAGTGTGTTATGTCTGTTACAGATGAAAACAACAATGCTGAAAAATAAACCTCATTAAAAGAAGAGGGCATGAAAAATACTCAGCCAATGACTAAAAATGAATCAGGTACTTTTATTATAACTATCTAATGTTTAACAAGTCGGAGCTGTGGAACCAAGCCACCAGAAAAGACTAAACTGTCACTAAAGGGATTCCTGGCAGTGTATCCGCTTAACCTTGGCTCAGCAGTACAAACTTCTTAATACACACAGTAATCCCTTTAAGCAAAAGTTAAATCCTCAGGATGTCCGTGTGCACACTTTCATGCTGCTTTGGATGCAGAAAAGGCCAGAGAGACAGGCACGAAATTGATACTTTCTCCATGGGAAAATCTTGTTGCTGCCTTAAAAAATACAATGGAATAAAAAAAACAGCACCAGTTGCTGACTTTACAGTTGACCAGTCATGCACTTTGGCAATTCAAACTAACAATATTATGAGACGAAAATTTGACCTATAGTGAAAACTGCATGGCAAAATGGTTAGTAGATCCAGACGTATAAGCAACTCAAATGATAAGCAGATCTCAAATTTTCCAGCAAAAGTCTTTCCAACTCCGTTACTTAACTATTAGTCATTAAGGCTGGTCATCATCCTAAAAGACCGATAGAAGGACTTGGGAGTGGTGGGGCCCACCTTGACTTTTACTGAAAAAGTCAAAATGAGCATACGAGTTTGGATTTTCTGGACCCAAGAAAAAAAACGATGTGGGATTCCCCTTATCTAACCAGACCATTATCTAGGCATGCAGTCTGGGTGGTGAGGAAAGGGAGGGCAGCGAGCATGCATCTCCCACTTCCCATACCATATTAAGCCATATGTCGATCAACACTGCAAGGGGGGAGGGGGATAGAAATTCCTCCCCCTTGCAAAGTACCCTTGTCCCAATGTTGAGGGATAAGGGCCTCCATGTGCCCCAAAAAGGAGGGTAAAAGTAAAACAAGTAGTGACTTATCGGTGAAACTGGTAGCCCCAACATCAAAAGAGTAACCAGATTTCCATCCTCTCCAAGGGGAATGTGTACAGGGGTACAATTCCATGTACCCAATCCCAAGAGTTAAAAGTAAAAACAATAACACGGAATTAAACATCCTTTAATAGAACACAAAAACCTACTTACTGGCTTTTAGAATACAGCATCGATCATGTGGGGTTATTTACTAAAGGAAAATCCACTTTGCACTGCAAGTGCACTTGGAAGTAAAGTCGCTGTAGATCTGAGGGGGACATGCAAGGAAAATAAAAAACAGCATTTTAGCTTGCACATGATTGGATGATAAAATCAGCAGAGCTTCCACTCATTTCAGATCTACCTTAGATTGAGAGTGACTGCACTTCCAAGTGCACTTTCAGTGCAAAGTGGATTTCCCTTTTGTAAATAACCCCCATGGTGTCCATCATCCTGTCCTCTCACTGCTAAAAGACTACTTCCTAGCTCCAGTAATTCAAATTTACCAACGGGAATACCAAGTGACATCATTGACCAAATTTGGTCAATAAAATTTGGCCAAAAATGGTCAAGGACAGCACCCAGGATTCTTAGCGGTATTACCACAGTCTATCATTTGGAACTAGGAGTGTGACGTGTACAACTCAAAGAAGTTACCTTCAATAGTGTTCAGGATTAGGTTTGGGTTGTCTTATGATTTTAAGCCCGTTTGCTCAAACTGCCAACAAATTGAACAGGTGTTCAAGCAACGCTCTTAGCAGGTAAAACATTTTCTTCATGTGTATTTTGACTGCATCTTTAGCTGTGGTGCTATAATCATCCCTCAATAATGCCCCGTACACACAGTCGGATATTCCAATGGAAAAAGTCTGATCGGATTATGTTGTCAGAAAATCCGTTTGTGTGTGGGCTCTAGCTGGCTTTTTCCGTCAGAATTTCTGCCGGAAAAAAATTGAGAGCAGGATCTAAAATTTTACGACAACAAAATCCGATCAGACTTTTTCTGATTTCCGATTCCGACGCACAAAGTCCCACTCATGCTCATAAGAAATTTCCAGACGAAAGCTATTGGCTACTGGCCTCTACGTAGTCCCATCGTACGTTTTGTACGTCACCTCGTTCAAAACTATCAGATTTTCCGACAACTTTGTCTGACCGTGTGTATGTAACACAAGTTTCGGACAAAATCCGTCGGAAAAAATGAGACGGATTTTGTGGTCGGAATATTCGACCGTGTGTATGGGGCATAAGAAAAAACGTGGTTCCATGATTTCCATTTACAAACAAAATGTTTGCTACATGCTAGACATAGAACAGGTAGCTCTATCTGTGAGATTAAGCATAGCAGAAGCCAATAACAGATGTCTACAGGAGCTGGAGTGTTGTACATTGAAGCAGTGCAGCCTTTGCAGCAAATAGCGCTAGCCTTGACCTGGATGTAGCTAATAAAGGACGATGTGATGAGTGTGTTCCTGGAGCCTTGATACAGCACCGAAAACTAATAAAGAGAAAACAGACAGGAGATAAAGATTACAGTCGGCACAGCATCAGCATGAAGGCTCCACGTTAGCAGAGGAGGAGCAAGGCTGCTTTTCTTCATTGGAAGTAATAGAGGATAATACGTCTGTGTGTCAGGGGCAGAGTTGTGTGTGTTACAGCAATTTATAGCAGTCTGGCATGATGGGAATAGCTCAGTGTGACATCTCTGCTGACATGTGCCTCTCCAGGCTTACCTCCATTAACAAACTCTGCAGCAATAAACCCAAAGAGTCCCACAGATCTCTGTGATTTCTGGGAGTGGATTTCCATGTTTAATACTTTTTTTTCTCTAGCCTTCAAAAATAGGTTACAATACATTAACGGTCCTACAGATTTTTCCTATTAGGTATGTGTGACAGCCTACGCTTGTTTGAAATGCATAGATGCATTTTGGTCCTGCCCAAGAATGGAGAATTTCTGGGAAGACGTACGTCGTATAACACAAAAGTTCACAGAATATAAAATCCCAGCAGACGCATCTTTCTTCCTGTTACACTTGTCAAAGATCCCGGCCAAAACCTACAAAAAATCACTAGTATGACACCTATTAAATGCTGCTAAGACTTGAATACCCTATAAAGGATCAGCATCAAATGTAGAGCTTGAACGATTCCGCCACTCGCTGGTTCTTTTTTTTAAGGGCTTTGTTTGCCCATTTTTATAAAAAAAAAGTCCAACAAACAAAGATAGGTTTCCCTCCAGGACCGTTTTTAAGGCAGGGCAAAAGGGGCAGCTGCCCTGCGCCCCATCATTGTTGTGGGCCCAAAGCAGCTGCCTTATACTTGCCAACTATTCCAGTTTAAATTCCCTTATCCCTTGATTTTTTTTGTCCTGTGCTGTGTCCCGATATCTCAGTGTAAACTTATGTTGCTGCTGCCAAGCTCTGCCCTATTGCCATGTTCAGATGACCCACCTGCAGACCCTGTATTTACATGTTAATAACCTGCATTCATATGTAAATAGTGGTGGCAATAATATGTAAATAGTCGTGGATAATGGCATTCATATGTAAATAGAGGCGGCATTCATATGTATATCATGTCCCTCTGAGGTCACATCCACCATCACTTTTGTTGAATGCTGCCCACCGGGGAGGTAAAGGAACATGCTTGAAAGTTCTGCCTACAACTGTGGTCATTAAGCCGAACATCAGCCTGTTCTGCAAAAGTAAGCAAATTGGAGGTGGAATTTGTCTTCAAAATAACATGGTGCCACAGCACCCTGAATTTTGGTGCATGTGAATAAGCAGGCAGGCAGTGAGGAGATGATGTGCTGTAACCTTTAGCAACCAATCAGTGAGCAGTAATAATGTGCAGTAACATCTAACAACCAATTGGTGAGTGATATATATGTACAGTAATCTCTAGCAACCAATCAACAAGCAGGAGTCATGTGCTGAAACCTCTAGAAAATAATCAGTGAGCCATAATGTGTGCTGTAACCTCTAGCAGCCAGTCAGTGAGTGGTAATGATGTGCTGTAACCTCTGGCAACCAATCGCAATAGCTGCCTGATCTGATTCAGTAAACTGATTTTGAGTCTAGCCGCTATTTATTGTATGTCTCAAAGCATGTGGAGAGTGAAATTGCATGAAAGAGGGGGCCCAAGAAAATGTTTGACCAGGGTCCAGTCAATATTAAAGACGGCCCTGTTTCCCTCGCAGGGGTTTCAGCATTCCTTTTCATCAACAAAACTACATTCAGCCTAGTTGGCTCTCACTTGCAGCACTGTTGCTCTGGCCTTACACTCCAGGCCCTTGTCTGTCTCCTACAGACTTTTTCACCGACCACCTTGGTGCACACAGCTAACAGCCTCTTGCTGCACTGGCTCCCCCGTAGAGCCCTCCTGACTCCTGGTACTCAGAATTCCTGTCTGCTGGGGTGGAGCCCAGAACCATGGTCAGGTTACTACTAAAAGTCCAGAACACACCTGACCAATCAGTATGCTGGCTGTTCTCAAAATCAGGACCCGGGACTAGGGATTTCATCCCACCCGGATCTCTCAGAAATCCCTGAGCTCCAGGTCCCAAAGTGGACTTTACAAAGCACTGAGGAAACTGAAAGGCCAGTTTCCTCTTTATGTTACATGCTCCCTGGAGCCCCTCAACCCGTCTGGTTGAGAATTCTGGGTCACATCCTCCTTCTAGACCCTGGCAGGGCAACACTCTGCCACAACCCCTTTACTGGAAGCAGCAGTGTCCACCGACCACTGGGTGCTGGCTGAGAAAGGGGGAGGATATAAAAAAAATGGAGGACTTGATTCTCACTGCGCAACACAACCATGAGAAATACACAAAGACCTGGAGTCTTTGGAATATGTTTATTTACTCCGATGAGGGGACAACCCTTCAAGGGACATAGTGTTTCGGTGCCCTGGAACGGTAATGCCCCTCCATGCCCTCGCCCTGTCTCTGTTCCCTCTCTCCCATTTCTTTCATTGCTCTGTTATTACTATTTTTGTGTTTTTAAAGAAAAAGATCTGGGGAGGATCCTGTCATTTACTGTATTCCCATGTAAGCTGATATACATGAATATTTCATACATGCATCGATGATGTTCTCAAACACACTGTATTTCATGTTCTATGTCATTCATATTTTTGTTGTAATGATAGGTTTTCTCCCTTTGTGCGTATTTAATAAAAAAACGTATATTTGGAAAAAAAAAGAAAAGAAATGCATAGATGTGTTATTAAAGAGGACCAGTTGTAACTGGGCTTACACAAGAGCTTGACTAATCTAGTCTAGTCTAAAATTATTAAAATGTATTGCTGGTTAAAGTAATAGAGCACTGCCCCCTGTAAGGTTCTTGAGTGCCAGGTTATCTTCCCACTAGTGCAGCGGCAGCCAGGCAAACAGCAACCTTCACTCCTTCACTCCTCTGGCTTAGTTAACAGTCTAGGGGTTGCCTTTTTAAAGTTTATTACAGATTAACTTGGACAGGCTTAGGGAAGCTGTGGGATACTCCAGAACACCGAATAAGAATGTGAGGAACCTCTTCCCTTTGCACCTATTTCTTAGAACTGCCTGTTAAAGCAGAGTCCCACCCAAAAGTGAAACTTTTGCTTATCTGATTCCCCTCACCCTCCGGTGCCACATTTGGTACCTTTTGGGGGGAGGGGGAGTGGGTACCCGTTTTTGACAGGTACCCTGTCCCCACGTTTGTCGCCACAGGGTGGTACATCAGAAGTTTGGCCCCCCTCCTCTTTCCCCTGCTGCTGGGCCAGTAAGCGAGCACAGCGCTATTCGTGCATGCACAGTAGGGAGCCGGTTTGAAAGCCTCAAGGCTTCCCTGCCGGGCTCCCTTACCGGCAATGGCAGCACCCGAGAGCCGATGGAAACATCGACTGGGGTGCCAACATCGCGGGATTCCAGGACAGGTAAGTGTCCTAATATTAAAAGTCAGCAGCTACAGTATGGGTAACTGCTGACTTTTTGGAGGGGGGGGGGGGGGGTGAAACTCCACTTTAAGCAGTGGGACATAAAGTTGACAGCCCTGGGACACCATAAGTAATATTCCAGGCCAGACTAGCCTTAAAGTGGCTGTTACCTTTCAAAAGATTGACTGGCAGCCTCTCTATTTTATCCAGGCCTAATGCACTCTGTAAGTGATTTTTTTTTTTTTTTTTTTAAACAAAGCCTCTAAACACCTTTTTTGCACCTATATTCAGGCTGGTCACGTGACTCCCGGCCCCTCTGCTACTCTGATCCCTCTGACATCAGCCGCGGAGGCCACGTGGGCGCTCGGCCCCTCCCACTGTAGACCTGGATCAGAATAACCTGAATATAGCTGAAAAAAGGTATTTGGAGGCTTTGTTTAAAAAAACACTTACAGAGTGCATTATGCCTGGATAAAATAGAGGGGCTGCCAGTGACAATTATTCAACTTTTTTTAACTACTACTAGCGGCAGGAGGGGGGGGGGGTGGAGACACACACATGGAGCTGACAGAGAGCCAGGGAGGGGTGAGGGGGTCAGAGGAGAGCTGTGGATGACGGAGGCATGGTAATCGAACCAGGGTAATCAGGGCTCAGCAGCAATGATTATCGTGGTCAGTACACAGAGGGGGACACAGAAATTGGCAGGATCAGCCAGGTTTTTTACAGCTTAGAGAGAGGACGATTAGACAGCACAACCTGCTATAAGGGAACAGGAGCTCACGTTTTTTTTTGTTTAGGGTTACAAACACGTTAATGTTAGTTAACCAAGGGTTAACACCAGCAACAGTCACTAGGGCCTTTCTCTTAGGTCTGTGCTCACAGTTTTCGTGGGACATTGATTTCTTCCTCCAGACAGTCTCCTAGTGAAGACTCCAGACTGGATCCTGAAAGAAATCCCTCTTTTAACTCCCTAAGGATTTGCAGCAGAGTAGCCCCCTCCCCCCCAGCTATACACAGCTGGGACCTCAATGAGAATAGCAGAATCATCAGCTGGACTGCCTAGAAGGGCAGCAACATTTCTAACTGGGAACCTCTCTCCCTGGAGAAGATGAACCCTCCTCACTGAGGCTCTAAACTATTTATGCACTCTCCCAGCCACCATCTGGGCACCTTCCCCCAGGGATTGGTTGGAGCTGCATAAATATTCATACTGCTCATTTGATTCTCCCACCACTACATTCTGGTAGCCTCCAGAAGACAGGGAGAAGAAATCAAACTTGTAGCCTGTAAAGCCTAGAGCAGTCCAAAGCAATTACATGATGCTCTACTGATTACAGCAAGGCTACAAACTAAATGTGCCTAACCTAACTAACAGCTTATCTGGGAGGGTGCTACATTAAAAAAAATTACAGGAATTTGAAACTTTGGAAGTGTGAATACCTGCTATCCCCTGACAACTCATTTGTGGAAGCAAGTGTTGGGCTGCAGTTTGTCCACTGACCTGAAGGTAGTGCTGTGCCACTTCTCTAAACCAGCAGGAAAACATTGGGGACTAATGTGTTCTCTATTATGGACTCCAGCTGTCCATCTTGGGGAAGCCAGCATCTCCTATTGGAACAAAATGTAATTTTTGACACAGAAGTGTTTTCTATGTCATTCCAGTGCACCCAGAGTGTAGAATCAGTGTTAGGGAAAGGCAGCTGACAAAGAGGGGAGGAGCAAGTTTCAACTTATAGGACATATATTTTGCAAACTGTCCCTCCTCCAGCCAATCTGTAAGAACGTGTAGGGCCAGCATTCTGAGTACCTCTCCCAAGGGAAGGACTCCTCAGGAAACCAGTGGTCTGCAGGCTGATGAAAAGTGCCTTGCTGACAGATGTAGCACCTGTCTAGTAAAGCCCCATACACACTATTCGATTTTCTACAGATTTTTGTCTTCAGATTTACCAAAACCATATAATATGAGGTCAAACCTTAAGAGTTTCAATTTATATGCAATCAGGCAGGCCCTTGCACTACATGGTTTTGGTAAATCTGAAGACACAAAATATCGAATAGTGTGTATGGGGCTTTAGGCTGCTAGCTAGACAAATGTAATTTTCTTGCCCTACCATAATCAGTTGAGCAGCTTGTGATTACTTTGGGCTGTACTGTGTCTGACTGGTTGTTGGTTTGACTGTTGCCTTATGGAAGGTTCTGGAATGTAGTGAACTGGGAGAATTAAATACGCAGACTGAATATTTATGTGGTCCCAAGGTGCCCAGTAGGTGGTTCAGAGAGTGCATAAATATTGAACCCTGGAGCAGAGGGGTTCTTCTCCAGGAAGAGGAGAAAAATGTCTCACATTGATAGATGACTGGATGACCAGTAGCTCCCTCAAACTCAATGGATCGAAAACAGAGCTTCTGCTCCTCAACGCAAACCGAAATAAAAAAAAACTAAGACCCCATGGACACCACCCACCATCCTTGGACAAACCACCCTTCCAAGCACCAAAGCCAAAAGCCTCGGAGTCATCTTTGACTCAGAGATAACTATGGATGCACAAATAGGATCAGTAGTCGGTGGATCCCACCATCTTCTCTGCCTGCTACGCAGACTCATCCCCTTCATTCCAGAAAAGGAGAAAGCAGTAGTAGTTGGAACAATCATCAATTTGCGACTAGACTATGCAAATTCCCTCTACATAGGACTACCTGATTACAGATTACACGCCTACAAGTCGTCCAAAACACAGCAGCAAGACTAGTCACGGGAAAGAAACCCTGGGAATCCATCTCTCTATCCCTAAGGACCTTCCATTGGCTAACGGTAAAGCATAGGATCACATTCAAGAACCTCTGCCTCACCCACAAATGTACACAAGGAAACGCTCCTCAATACCTATGTGAGAAAATAAAACAATACATACCCTATAGCAGCCTCCGATCAACAAACCAAAACCTCCTTCTCATCCCTAAAGCCCGCTACAAATCCAAGGGAGAACGAAGATTCGCAGTCCAAGGACCTCGGCTATGGAACAACAACACTTTTCGACGTACTAGGTCCGACGGTCTTTCCGACGGACTTTTGACGGAGTTCCGACAAACTTTTCTGACGAACGGACTTGGCCACACACAATCACACTAAATTCTGACGGATTTACCAGATTGCATGCCTACAAGTCGTCCAAAACACAGCAGCAAGACTAGTCACGGGAAAGAAACCCTGGGAATCCATCTCCCCATCCCTAAGGACCCTCCATTGGCTAACGGTAAAGAATAGGATCACATTCAAGACCCTCTGCCTCACCCACAAATGTACACAAGGAAACGCTCCTCAATACCTATGTGAGAAAATAAAACAATACATACCCAATCGCAGCCTCCGATCAACAAACCAAAACCTCCTTCTCATCCCTAAAGCCTGCTACAAATCCAAGGGAGACCGAAGATTCGCAGTCCAAGGACCTCGGCTATGGAACGCTCTACCCACCAACATCCGCATGGAAGAAAACCATTGGGCCTTCAGAAAAAAACTCAAGACCCACCTCTTCTAATAAGCAGGACAACACAGGACAGACCAAGCGCCTTGAGGCGATTCAGTTCGCATTTGCAGCGCTATACAAATCATTCATTCATTCATCACAACCTGAAGGGCTGTTGACCTTCTGGGCAGCCCAGCTGTGCTTCTTCATTTGCTCATCGAGGTCCCAGCTGGGTCGACTGGGTGGGGCCTATTCTGCTGATATTTGTTGGAGCTGATTGAGGGATTTTTCTCTTGAGGATCTGGTCTGAGAGTCCACAAGAGACATGTTTGGCTGATACCGGAAGGAGGCATCCAAATATCCAAGGATATTTGTGAGTACAGACCCGTATGCAGTGATTGTGTGTTGCTGCTATCCCTCTGCAATCAGTGTCAGTGTGTGCTTAGAAGTGGATATTCCATATGGTGTCCCTGGGTAGCCCAGTTCATTATTTGCTGCTACAAGGACTGTGCTAGGAGTTTTGAGGAAGTGAGAAGTGTCCTCAAGCTGTTAATTTGACCTACAGGAGTACCCACAGTTACCATATACCTATCCAAGTTAAATAAACCATCAGAAAAAGGATATCCTTAGAACAGGCGTGTCAAATGTAATTTAATCACAAGCGACATAAGCATTTTGATTGCTCTGAGAGAGCTGGTTGTATATGTAAGACTATATAAAGTGGGTATAGAAAAGAATCACCCCCCTAATTGAACCACATTTTGTTGCTTTGCAGCCTGAAATGATGATGAACACAGTTTTCGTTTTATTCCACTGTTTTTACTAGTGCAACTTATAACATCCAAGTGAAAGATATAACATCAACATGTCAGAAAAAAGAAAAAAAATTCTAAAACAGGATCACTGAGTTGGAAAAAGGATCACCCCCACTTATGTTAGTATTTTGTTGGACCCCATTTTGCTTTAATTACAGCCTTTAGTCTGTTGGGATATGTCTCAACTAACTTTGCACATCTAGACTTTGCAATATTTGCCCCCTCTTCTTTGCAGAACTGCACAAGTTCAGTTACATTTGATGGTGACCATTTGTGGACTGCAGTCTTCAAGTCATTCCACAGATTTTAAATGGGGTTTAAGTCTGGGCTCTGACTAGGTCATGCAAAGACATTCACCTTTTTCTCCTTCAACCACTGTGTGGACATTTTTGCTGTGTGCTTTGGGTCATTGTCACGTTGGAAGGGAAACCTTCTTCCCATTGACAACTTTCTGGCAGAGGGCGGCAGATTTTCCTCAAGAATTTGATTGTATTTTTCCCTATCCATTTTTCTTCTATCCTGACAAGTGCTCCAGTCCCTGCTGCAGAGAAACACCCCCATAACAGGATATTATTACCTCAATGCTTTACTGTAAGAATGGTGTTATTTGGATAGCGAGCTATATTGGATTTCCGCCAGACATTGTTTGGTGTTGAGGCCAAATAATAAAATTTTAGTCTAATTTCACCACCTTTAAACTTACCTTGAAGATTCTGGGGCCACATGGAAAAAGGTGTTGTGGTCAGATGAGACTAAAATTGAATTATTTGGTTCTGCCATGGAATTCCATCTGAACAGTCTCCAATAGGTTTCTTGGGGATGAAATCCAGCGGTGTATGACCCTTCTTTTAAACTGGCATAGAATTCTAGATGCCTGGAGCACCCCATACCCCTTTACATCAGATGTCAAGAGCCCCCCCCCCCCCCCACCACCAGAAGTCAAGAGACCCCCACCCTCCCTTACATCACAGTGAATCCCCCTTACCTTCCGCTGCTGCCTGGAAGTAGCTGGAGGCAGAGCTGTAGGGGAGGTTCGGGGGGCCACATGAAATGGCCTGGAAGGCCGGATTTGGCCAGCGTCCACACATGTCCTCTAGACCAGAGGTCTCAAACTGGTGGCCCTCCGGCTGTTGTGAAACTACAAGTCCCATCATGCCTCTGCCTGTGGGAGTCACGCTTGTAACTGTCAGTCTTGCAATGTCTCATGGGACTTGTAGTTTTGCAACAGCTGGAGGGCCACCAGTTCGAGACCCCTGCTCTAGACTGTCTAGTGATCCAGAAGAGTCACTGTGACTGTGTTTTTGGCTGCTAGTACACTAACTGGGGAAAGAACCTTGGGACCAAATCAGCAGGCCCAAATAAGCGCTACACAGATATTATCTTTCTGCCTGAAAAAGAGATACTCACTAAGTATACAATGTTGTTTCTGTAGACTGCTTTATTTGTGTGAACATTGCATTTCTGCAATATACAGTCTAATTGAAGTATCAATGTGTGTTGACTCCTTCCAATTTTAAGGAATGATAGTTAATCTGACTTAAATAAAAGCCCATTGACACTCTTTCACTCTCTCATCTCCATACAACACATCTTCTGTAAATAGACCTTATTTTCCCCTCCGCACCTCCTGATAATCATTTTATAGAAGCACATTAGCTAAAAGCATCTGCACAGCCTTCACGTTGAACTATCTGTGCTGTTCTCTACATACTCCCATACTTACCATTTTTTTAGAGAACAGAAGATATGATAAACATTGTTTCCATGCAATGCTATTCGCCGTAAATGTAGAACTTAGTTGACTTCATTTTCTTATTTCTCCTTGACGTTTTTACTGTTTGACAACTTATCTTTTGATACAGCTTTTGTTTTCACCATTATGAGATTATGGCTCACTTTTGTAAGTCATGGACCAAGTCATGGATGCTTTTCTGGGGTATTCAGGTGTTACAGAACACCAAACTCTGGAAATACTGTTTGGAGGAACGTTAACAACTACCTTGAATTCCATGAACAAGTCTCAAGGGAAGCAGGTTAGTCTAAAGGCCCGTACACACGATCGGACTTTTTGACAACCGACATGCAAATTAGCTGGTTTGGACCAACATCCGACCGTGTGTACGCTCCATCGGACCAACTTTTTCCAGGTTTCATCGGACTTTTGTTGGCTGTGTGAACAGACCAACTTTCTGCCAACAAAAGTCTGATGGACCAAAGTCCGACCGTGTGTACACAAAACCAACAGACTTTTGTACAAAGTACAAACACGCATGCTCAGAACCAATGCAAAAGATCAGACAACAATATAGACGTTGGCCAAAGGTGGCGCTGGAGTATTCGAACGTCCTCTTTTGAAGTGTCATCAGTACGTTGAAACGTCACTACGTTCATGTTTGTTGCCTAAAAAGTCGTGTGTGTATGCAATACAAACTTGGGGCCAACGCCCTTTGGACAAAAATCCACGGGAAAGTTGTTCCACAGTCCAATCGTGTGTATGAGGCTTAATATGGAGTATATCTTTATTTTTATTGTTTTAGACAAATCCAATATAAAATCTCAGGTGCTACTTCTCCAATTACATTTAAGATGTATTCATTCTTTTGTATTGGGCACACGGCTGGTTCACGAAACCCAATCAAAACCATCCCAAATCTCCATGAATCTCCATGTAAAATATTATCCATCTCACCTTCGACAATCCAGAATACTTATATGTGAAGAAATCACTACACATTATACACTTGTTAAAGCGGAGTTCCACCCTAAAGTGGAACTTCCGCTCATCGGAACCCTCCCCCCCCCTCCGGTGTCACATTTGGCACCTTTCAGGGGGGTGCAGATACCTGTCTAAGACAGGTATTTGCACCCACTTCCGGGCATAGACTCCCATGGGAGTCTATGCCTCTTCCTGTCCCGCCGCGCTGTCTGCTGGGACACACACGGGTCCCAGAGACAGCGCGGACGATTCCCATTGCACTGCGCGACTCGTGCATGCGCAGTAGGGAACCGGGAAGTGAAGCCACAACGCTTCACTTCCCGATTCCCTCAACGAGAATGGCGGCAGCAGCAGCTGAGAACTGAGCGATTTCTTGGCTTTGGCTGCCGACATCGCTGGACCCTGGAAGAGGTAAGTGTCCATTTATTAAAAGTCAGCAGCTGCTATATACTGCTGATGAGAAAAGGAATATAGCAGTTTATATTTACTAAAACGATTGCATTTCCGTGTTCTGTGTACCGTGGGAGACCAGATATAGTGAATGCAGGGTTTAGTAACACTTTAAATGGAATATGTCTTGTAAAATTACTTAATTTTGAAGTTTTGCATTTGAATATTTAACATCTGTAGACAGCAAAGTACTGTAGGTCTTTATGCTTCTGCTTTGTCATGTTGTTTCTATGCTGTGAAGCATAAGCCTAATGTATATGTGCTCTTAGAATAGGAGTGGAAAAAAAGCCTAAAGCCTAAACACACACACAAGTGGATTTTCCGTCATAAAAATCTTGGATGTTTTTTCCGACGGAATTCCGCTCAAGCTTGGCTTGCATACACACGGTCACACAAAAGTTTGCTGAAATTTTCACCGTCAAGAACGTGGTGATGTACAACACTACAATTAGCCAAGAAAATTAAGTTCAATGCTTCCGAGCATGCGTCAAATCGTTTGCAAACATGCGTAGGAATTTTGCACATCGGAATTGCTACAGACGATCGGAATTTCCGATCAAAACTTTTTCCGACCGAAAAATTGAGAACATGCTCTCAATCTTTTGCTGGCTGGAATTCAGGCAGCAAAAGTCCGATGGAGCATACACACGGTCGTAATTTCCGACCAAAAGCTCTCATCGGCCTTTTGCTGGCCGAATTTCCGATCGTGTGTACGCGGCATAAGTCTTGCTTGCACCCCCTGTTCCTACCTTTCCTGCCTAACTTGTACACCAGCATCCTTTACATGAAGATGTACCCAGCATCCTTCACATGAACAACCCTTGTGGCTCCATCCTGTCCATCTGACCTTCAGCCTCCAATCAGGTAAGGCTTACACCCCTTTCATATTGAGCCTACATTTAACCCTTTCCTGACCTATTCCTCCCTTTAGTCATGCAGACCCTCCACCCATTTGCTCTTCTCCAGGTCTTACTTTATGTTTGTCAGATGCATTGTTATTTATTGTTTCCAAAGTGAACAAAGTCCTTTCTTGTATTAAGAGAGGTATGGACTCCAGAGAGAGAGATATCATTTTGCCCCTGTGCAAATCATTAGTAAGACCTCATCTGGAATATGCAGTTCAGTTTTGGGCACCAGTTCTCAAAAAGGATATCGGGGAACTGGAGAAAGTGCAGAGAAGGGAAACCAAACTGATAAGAGGCATGGAGGAGCTCAGCTATGAGGAAAGATTAGAGGACCTGAATTTATTATCTCTTGAGAAGAGGAGAATAAGGGGGAATATGATCAACATGTACAAATATATAAGGGGTCCATATAGTGAACTTGGTGTTGAGTTATTCACTTTATGGTCATCACAGAGGACAAGGGGGCACTCTTTACGTCTAGAGGAAAAGAGATTTCATCTCCAAATTCGGAAAGGTTTCTTCACAGTAAGAGCTGTGAAAATGTGGAATAGACTCCCAAGATCAGGTTCTGGCAAGCTCAGTAGATTACTTTAAGAAAGGCCTGGATTATTTCCTAAATATACATAATATAACTGGGTACTAACATTTATAGGTAAAGTTGATCCAGGGAAAATCTGATTGCCTCTCGGGGGATCAGGAAGGAATTTTTTCCCCTGCTGTAGCAAATTGGATCATGCTTTGCTTGTTTTTTTTTGCCCTCCTCTGGATCAACTATGGGTATAGGGTTGGGTATATTTGATTGTATGATATTGTTATTTATTTATTTATTTTTATGGTTGAACTAGATGGACTTTTTTCAACCTGACTAACTATGTAACTATGAAACTATGTTATA
Organism: Lithobates sylvaticus; assembly: GCA_028564925.1. Lineage (NCBI taxonomy): Eukaryota > Metazoa > Chordata > Amphibia > Anura > Ranidae > Lithobates > Lithobates sylvaticus. The sequence continues at coordinate 736,220,045 of CM053026.1, read as the reverse complement.
GACATGTGCACAATAGAAAAATTTGTTTATTTCCGTTTCGTTTCTTTCGTTTCCGTTGATTTGTAACGATTCGTAAATTCGCAAGTCGTCAGTGTTCGTAGTTATTTTTTCGTTGATTCGTTTTTCCGTTAGTTTAATTTTTGTTTATTCGAAATTCGGACGCATTCATATTTTCGTAGATTTAGTTACATTCGTACTTTCGTAACATTGTTTTCGTAGATTCGTAATCGGAGCATAATTCATAATTTTATGTAATGTGTATGCTATTATTACATTTTAAGAGACACGGAAAATTACGAATCGAAAAAAAAAAGTTATGAATGTATGAATTTTTTCGTTCAATCCATTCGAAGCACGTTAAGCAGCGCCATTGTAAGAGACACGGAAAATTACGAATCGCAAAAAAGTTACGAATGTACAAATTTTTTCGTTCAATCCATTCGAAGCACGTTAAGCAGCGCCATTGTAAGAGACACGGAAAATTACGAATCGAAAAAAAAAAAGTTACGAATGTACGATTTTTTTCGTTCAATCCATTCGAAGTACGTTAAGCAGCACCATTGTAAGGGACACGGAAAATTACCAATTCAACAAAAAAATAAAAGTTACGAATGTACAAATTTTTTCGTTCATTTTGATTTTCGTTGTTCCTGTTTTCGTTTTTCGGATTTTCTTTTTTCGTAGTTTCGTTGTTTCTAATTTGGTTATTTCGGATTTTCGTTGTTTTTCGGATTCGTTCGATTCGAACATTCGTTAAATTTTTTTGCGAATCGTTCGTTCATTCGTACGATAACGAATGAACGAATATAACGAATTTTAACGAAAAACGAAAAAAAAAAAAAACTAAACAAATTGCACATGTCTACTATGTTACTTGTTTCCAAATGTAGGCCACATGTCTTGAATAAGTATATTGTCTTCAGTAGAGTACATTGTCATGAATGTTCTACACTTTAATGCATACTGGAGTTTGGTAGCGCTGACCTGGGGCTTCCCGTTAAAGGGAATTAAATGGAGAACATCAGAAATGCAACAGATCTGAACACAATGGAGCGAGTTTGTAATATTTCTCTATGGGATTTCTAGACAAGGGATATGATGAAAAATATCATTCCCCCTACACCGCCTTTATAATGTATTTGGCTCATCTAAAGTGACTCCAATCAATCAGACGACTAAAATAGACTCTGGGGCCCATTTAGCTACTTGGCTCTTTTGCCAAAACACTGCTTAGGCCCCAGAAACCAATTTAAATCATTACTCTGATGGTTTGTCTCTGCAGGCTGGAGCTCTTTTTATAACAGCGGAGGTAACTTTGTGCTGCCCGCAAAATCCAAATAGATATTTTTCTGCATAATCTAAAATACACCAGAAAAATGACAGCTGGAGTCTGGTTGCTATAATAAGGTGACTACGTGTGTTAAACAGGCAAAGCCAGATCCTTGACAAGGTAACCTAGGCAGGAGCTTGTGGCCCAGCATGTGTCCAAGGGGGGGGCAGCTGCCACCATTATTATCTTGCAGTAAACCAGGGGGATAGTGCACCTGGGCAAAGCTGTGCTCCGGAATATCAAACACCCATATGCAATGTAATAACATGTGATTATAATCAACAAAATCACTCCAAGCAAAATAATATATGTAAATGAAATGAAAACATGATGGCATATAATTAAAAAATAAAGAAAAGAAAAAAGTCCATTAGTGTCCATTAAAGGCTGGAAGTGTGAATCCTAGTAAAAAAAGACTCGGACTGTGCAGCGAGGAATCACACCAAAAGACCACCACCGAGACTGAAGAGTGGAGGCTTACCAGGTGTAGTTGACCCTCCCAAAAAAGGGTCTCAAAACACATGTAATGATCCACATATAACCAGTGTTGGTCATCTTACTTTAAAAAAGTAATTAGTTAAGTTACAAATTACTTCTCCCAAAAAAGTAATTGAGTTAGGAACTCAGTTACTACATTGGAAAAGTAATTAGTTACTTAGCAAAGTAACTGACTTTTTTTTTTAATATTCTTAGGGGCGGGTCTAGTATTACTGTAAGCAAGGGGCGCGTTCCCCCCCTGCACGTCTATTTCCCCTCTGTACCCCCCTGCACGTCTGTTCCCCCCAACACATATATCTGTTTCCCCTCTGTACCCCACTACACGTCTGTCCCCCCCCCCCCACACACACATATATCTGTTCCCCCTATGTACCCCACTACACGTCTGCCCCCCCACACACATATATCTGTTCCCCCCTCTGTACATCTGTCCCCCCCAAACTCACGGATCAGATCGTTGCTCGGATCAGAGTCACGGATCGGATAATTTTTCGGATCAGCAAATAATAATTGAATTTGCAAAAACCTTTCCACCACCATAAAGCCCCCACTGTAATATCCACAATCTTCCCCACTGTAATATCCACGTCATCTCCTCAACTGTAATATTGGCTGAGTATAGCTGGGTACGGCTGAGCATGGCTGGGTACGGCTGGGTAACGCAGAGTATGGCTGGGTATTACCGTGTATTGCAGAGTATGGCAGAGTATTGGCAGGGTGTTGCAGAGTATTGGCAGGGTGTTGCAGAGTATTGGCAGGGTATTGCAGAGTATGGCTGGGTATTACGGGGTATTGCAGAGTATGGCTGGGTATTACAGAGTATGGCTGGGTGTTGCAGAGTATTGCAGAGTACTGCAGTGTACTGGCAGGGTACTGGCAGGGTGTTGCAGAGTATTGCAGGGTGTTGCAGAGTATTGCAGGGTGTTGCAGAGTATTGCAGAGTACTGGCAGAGTATTGCAGGGTGTTGCAGTCTATAACCGCACAGTTGTTCGAGGGGTCCCAATAGTAGGATGAAATCATCTCACAACTCCCAGGATTCCACACAAACAATCCACGTTTGTTATATAGGGAAATTAAAGACACCTCCCATAGTGTAAAATTGTATATATGGTGACGTTTAATACAGAAAATTGCACTTACAAGATTCCAGCATTATGCAAGCCATTCAAATTCACATGTATTCTGTCTTTCCCAAAACTAAGATGGCCATGGCTCAATCGCGCATGTGCAGTGGCGTGTATTCTGGTTCCACCCTATGTGTTTCGTCCCCTGATGATGTCACCTATGGCGAAACGACGCCGGAACAACTGTGCGGTTATATGTTGTGGATCATTACCTGAGGTTTGAGGCCCTTCTTTGGGAGGGTCAACTACATCTGGTAAGCCTCTACTCTTCAGTCTCGGTGGTGGTCTTTTGGGGTGATTCCTCGCTGCACAGTCCGAGTCTTTTTCACTAGGACTCACACTCCCAACCTTTAATAGACACAAGTGGACTTTTTTTGTATTTTTAATTATATGCTATCATGTGTTCATTTTATTTTCATATATAATTTAGCTTGGAGTGATTTTGTTGATCGTAATCACGTTATTGCATTGCATGTGGGTGTTTGATATTCATGCGCTGCACTGTTTTATTTCTAATCTGTATATACCTAGTATTGGGGTATTGTGCTAGAAAAAATATTTATTAAAAATAAAATAATGTACTCACAAACGAGTTATAAAATCAAACAGATAATGCAAAGTCCATCATTGGCCTCATCCAGCAGGATCTGCTGGCCAGTAGACTTGGGTGAACGTCCAAAGTAGGCTGACACGTTTCAAGGGTGGCCCCTCTTCCTCAGAGCTCTTTGGTGTCCTATGGGCCTGTATGACTCCTGACCCTCTGGCCGGACAGTGCTGATGGGCCCTGTGCTGATCACATGCACCCTCGCAAGTAAAAAAAAAACTCTCTAGCAACAAACACCAAACTGAGCATGTGCAGAGTGACTCCAAAGGCTCTGTTCTATCAGGAGATGGATTGGGGACAGTGGAAGAAGGGAAGGATCAAAGAAGACAGGATTAAACAGCCTTTTTACACAGTGCAGAGGATTAACCCCTTAGGTTCCACAGTGAGTATAACAAGCATGCTTTACTGCATATACAGACTGATTTTACTGTTGTGGGGTAAGTAACACTTTAACTATAACCTATGATTGCAATACAAAAAAGTATTCATGTTGGCCTCAGCAGGATCCTACTATAATTTTTCCAATGCATCTTAGAAGAGGAAAGTTTCAGAACATAATGACTTTTCTGCTCTATAAAGATGCTTTAAAATAAGTAACACGTTTTATTTGCACACAACTCCATGACATAACTGTATAACCCAATCACCCAAACAAGTCCAGATGATTTCTTTCCACTTTCTATAAAATGTAGAAATGGTTTGTTCTCGGCATATTAAAGACATATTCAGAAAGCCGGAGAGAATATTGTTTCCCAAAATCAATATTTTCATTTTCTAGCTGTTTTACAATTTTTTTTCCAGAGAGTACAGTTTGCATAATAAACAGTTAGAAGAATCAACACCGGTAAGCGTCAAAAGTTTGTTATAGAGCAAAGCTATAATCTTTATAAACTCACAAGGTTCCTAAATTTCCTCTTAGGGCTTGTTAACATGTGCGGCGGGGACATCTGAGTGTAGTGCTACCCCTGCAGGAGCCGCTGATTTTGTGTCCTCGTTTTTTTCCCCCCTGTGTAGCGGTAGCCAGGCAAACAGCAACATTCATTCATTACCTCAATAAACAATCTAGGGGGTTGCCTTTTTTCACGTTTATTGCAGAGTAACTTGGACGGGCTTAGGGAAGCTGCAGGATACTGCAGAACACTAATGCCGCGTACACACGATCGGACTTTTCGACGGACTAGGTCCGACAGTCTTTCCGACGGACTTTGCAGCGGAGGTCCGCCGGACTTTCAAACGAACGGACTTGCCCACACAGGATAAGGAAGTTCATAGCCAGTAGCCAATAGATGCCCGTCGGACTAGAACACAGACGACTGAATTTTTCGACCGGACTCGAGTCCGTTGGAAAGATTTGAAACATGTTTTATTTCTAGGTCCGTCGGACTTTTGGGAAAGAAAAGTTTGGATTTTTTGGACTGATTCCGGTCCGCGGGACCAAGTCTGCCTTAAAGTCCGATCGTGTGTACGCGGCATAACAGGAGTGCGAGGGCATTTTTACCTTTGCAGCTGCTTCTCAGAACAGTCCCTTAAAGTGGTTGTGCACACATGTCATTTAGTAAATCTCTTTGCCTTCCAAATCAGGCAAAGAGTACTAAATGAAATGTGTTTTTTTTTCCACTTACCTTGTAATCGCTGACGTTCTTTCCTCTGTCTCTTCGGCGGTGGGCGGGGTCTCTGCGTCGATCCTCGTCACGCCGCACTGTCTCCTGGGATCTGGTGTCATTGATCCCAGGAGTCAGTGCGGACATATTCCGAAATCTCGCGAGATTTCGGCCACATCTTCCGAAATCTCGCGAGACATCTTGCGAGATTTCGGAGAACGTGAGCTGCACTTTGCCGTTACTGCACACGCGCGAGATCGGCGCAGTAACGGCGGTGCATGCTGGGCCATCTGAAGTGCCTGTGTGGTTTCACATGCCCACAGGCAAGATGGCAACCAGCAGGAAGTATTTTTATAACTTATTTTAGATGACGAAAACCGGCAGCAATGAGATAGTGAATCGGAACATGTGAGTACTTAAAAAACATCTTGTAATCCATTGCATTCCACAAAAAAAAAAAAAAAAAAACGACAGACAGTGCAGAACCGCTTTAAGCAGTAGGACATGTGGACAAGTGGACAGCACTGGGACACCATGAGCAATAGTCCAGGCCAGACAAGCCTTAATATTAGTGCACCAGGTGTTAACAACAGCAAGAGTCACACGGATCCTTCTCTCAGGTGTGTACTCAGAGTGTCCCTGGGGTTTGGATGTCTCCCTCTCAGGCAGACATTCTCTTCAGTGAGCCTCTAGACTGAATCCTCGGTGAAACCCCTCTTTTAGCTCTCTAGGAACTTGCAGCAGAATAGACCCGTCAGGCATGCACAGCTGGGACCTTGATGAGACAGGCAAGATCTTCAGCTGTACTCACGGGAATGGCTGGCAGCCCTTCTGGATGTGAACCTCTCCTCCTGGGGAAGAACCCTGCACTCTGAGGCTCCAAACTATTATGCACTCCCCAGCCACCATCTGAGCACACCTCCCAGGGATTGGCTGGAGCTGCATAAATATTCAGGCTGAATATTTGACTGTCCCGCCCACTACATTCTGGACATCTACAGAAGTCAAAGGGGAGCAATCAAACTTGCAGCCTGCACAGCCCAGAACAGCCTAAAGCAATCAATAGTGCTTTGCTGAGCCACAGAACTAAAAATGCCTGACAAAACCTAGCAGCCTATCTGGGAGGGTGCAACATCAGCGCGGATCACTTTTCAGAGGTGTTTAACCCCCTAGCGCGTTGCAACCGCGTACAATACATTAGACATGTGCATCGTTTTCATCCAAAAAATTAATTTATTTAGTTACTCCCGAAATTAATTTTAATTTTTTTCGTTTTTCGTTAAAAATTGCATTTGTCCGAAAATCCAAATGAATTAAGGTCGAATCTGTCATTGAAGGCTTATGGTGTCTGTCGAATGTTCAAAGAAGATTGACGAAGCAGCTAAACTGTACGACTCTGTATAGTTTAGCTGCTCCGTCAAATCTTCTTAGAACTTTCGACAGACACCATAAGCCAAAGATTCAACGTTTGTATGTTTTTCGATGCTTTGTCGAATCTTTGTCGTTCATGTTGAATGTATATAGTTCAAACAGAAAATGGACTGGTGATAGTGATCACTGATCAGACAGGTAACAAGATAGGGTATATAGAATCTATATAGAATCTCAATCTATAATAATAAATCCCCCCCCCCCACAACACGGGCAGCCTCTGAGGCTATCACAACACTAACAACACTAGTATCGCTATCAAGTTCACAACACTAACACAATAGCAGCAGATTATTATGAAAAAGTTAAGTTGAACTGTAGCTTGCTTCACTATTGTTCTGCTGCTGTGCTTATGCTTAATTGCTAAATAATTCAGGTTCTCTGACGAACGGACCAGCTAAGATTGACTGTCTTCTGAAATGATTCAGTGTGTGTGTCTCTCTCTGCTAGCAATCGTAAGTGAAAGTAAGTTGGCTGTACATGTGTACTTAGTTCTGGCTATTTTACTGCTCCTCCTCTTTGGTTACAATCAGCCAATAACATTCATCATCATCATTATTTTTTATTTTACTTCCCCCACCCAATTCCTGCAGCGATCTTTTCTCTTTATGTCAAATCTTTTCTCTTTATGTCAAATCTTTTCTCTCTACGTCAAATCTTTTCTCTCTATGTAGAATAATCTTGGACTAATAGAGTTAAGGTTAGGCACATTTCACCAAAGGTTCGATAGACACAGCGTCATGTCGTAGTGTAGTCTGGTTATCTATGGGCTTTAGGAGTTAAAAGGGTCCTCCATTATCAGGGAGATACAGAAACATATAAAGCCACTTGAAGAATTGGTTTTAACCATATCAAATTTGGTTTCACAAATTTCTGTATATCCTTGATAAAGGAGGACACTTTAAACATCCAAAACACATTGACGTTTTATGACACAAGAGTCGACATCAAGGGTTCTAATCCTTCTTTGCTATATCTAAAATGAAAAATAAATACTCTTTAACAGGTGACCCTTGAGTGGTACTTGTGTGCTAAGAACTCACCTGTCTGTAGCAAACAATAACTTTTTAAGTCCATTTGGAGTACCTTTGCCTATATACACACACAAGCCTTTACTATGTCAACTATCTCCATTCCTCAACATCATGAGTCTCCTGCTGCCTGTCCCTGCTTAGGATGAATGTCTGAGTATAGGTATGCCTTCCCAGACCAACCAGTAGATTAAGGATTTAAAGAGTACCTGTAACCTCTTTAAAAAAAAAAAAGACATCATGATGAAGTTTCTACTCTTACAGTGAGGGAAAAAGGGGCAAGCTTTCCGAAATTAGGTTCAGAGCATGCTCCATTTCCAGGAGACCACTGGCCCCATAGCAGTTGCTACCTTGCCTAACCTTCTATCTAAACCCCTGTATCTAGAATCAGCCTCATATAGTAACTCACTGAAGGAAACAAATCTTATCAGAGAAGGTCATCCTTAGCCATTCAGCAATTTTTACTTAAAACTACAGAAGAAGCCCAGAGAAGCTTTTCTTCCCCTACAGAGGAAATGAGACAGAGAATAAAACTGCAGCTCATCCCGTGAGGGTCATGAATAATACATTCAGCAAGAAATAGGATTGTTCTTTCCTACTTATTTTACTAAGATCCCAGGATTTAATGCTTGATTTGTTTTCAATTCCTTGTATCCATCCTCGTGCTATGTATATGTACTGGGACTTATTTGTGCTGCCACAAACTGGGATTTATTTAGTTTCCGAGGGTCAGTGAACATGGAGCGTTATTTTTACAAACTGGTATTGAACAGGAAAAAAACTGCATTAGAATGAGAACTGCATAACAATAGGCTACAGACAGTGCAAGGTTTTCCTTTCTTGTTGACTGTTACTGTAGAGATGCTAAGTTCATGTTTTTTTTCTTCTTTGTCAATTTAAAAGGAAATGGCAGATATTTATTACCACAAAATGTACAGTGCATAATGTCAGGTAATGTGCACTTAGCCTTTATTTTTCCAATTGGGAACTGCAGCAATGACCAGGGTAAAGAAGCACATAGATAGTAGATATTTCTGATCTTTTTGTTTTCAGCTGCATTGACTGATGTTCATGGACCTGCCCATGGCAGCCTCGGAAAAGTGTTCTCAGGAGACCTAAACTTGGCACAAATTCAGCTTTCTTCCCCAAAGTAAACCCAGCGGTGGGACTGTCTGTGAAATCCTCTTCTATTGGCCAAACAGGAATTATTATGATTATTATTATTAGTAGTATACAGTATTTCTATAGCGCCAACATTTTGCACAGTGCTCTACAAAGTGAGGGCAAACAATACAGTTGCAATACAATTCAATACACGGGGAATAAAGGGCCCTGATCATCAGAGATTACAAGGGAGGGTCAAGTTATACAAGAGCTAATTACTTTGGGGGATGAGCTGAAGGAGAAAAAAATATGTTTTTTCAACCCGCGGTGGTTCGCAAAACACCTAACTGTACAAAAATATGCATGTAAAAAACATAAACAAAAAAGTGCACTTAGGGGTGTGTCTCTAGTCCACCTCCTGAAGAAGTAGCACTCTACCCTGGACCCCCTCTGCCCCTGGGGTGCATGGCTCCTGACAGGGGCAAAACTCAACTTGTTCCACCTAGCCAACTCCAAGGGGGGCACTGACACACATGCCCTCTGACTTCCCAACCCATGGTCAAAGCAGGTAGCACCACTCAACCCTGGGCGGCACTTGGCCCCTTTAGAACCTTCCACACCAAGGGAGCTCTCCCATCCCACATCTTAAGTGGTGCACGCTGATTCGGTTTCCTCGCCTATCGGGAAGGCTCCTCAGGACCTCCATCATACCAGCAGAGGTACTATACAGCCAGCCAATCCTGCCAGATGGCCAGAATGACAGAGTGGCACCCTTGCTGGTCACCGGTAAGAACAGATATTACACTTGATCATAGTTAGGTGTAGGTGGGATATGTTTCTCTAAAGAGATGGTGTTTCAGGGATTGCATAAAGGTGGATGAAGTAGGAGATAGTTAGACCTGTTAGGGTAAGGAGTCCCAGAGGATAAGAAAGGCTCCAGAGAAGTTCTGGAGGAAAGCATGGGAGGAGGAGATGAGAGAGCTAGAGAGCAGGAGGTCTTGGTAAGAGCGAAAAGAACGGTTTGGTTGGTATTTTGAGACAAGGTTAGTGATGTGGCTGGGGGAGATGGCTTTGTAAGTTGTTGTTAGCATTTTCAATTGTATTCATTGGGTGAGTGGAATGCTGGAGCGACTAGAGAAGCCTCACTCACACATTTTAACATGGATGAATCACTGAGATACCTGTTCAGGCTCAGGGAACCCCTGCTAATAATTGTGTGATGGTCACTGGAAAGAATGCCTCTTTACATTTATGGTCATTGGGAATAATCCCCCCCTTACAGATAGATAAAAAGATCATTGGTGACAGTGGTTACTCATCTGAAAGCTGGAAATAGCCAAGGGAACCCTGGCCCTCTCTGGAGGAATCCTGGTAGAGAAAGACATGACTAGAGAATTCATGTTTGCACAGAGACTAGGACAAAAGACATTATGAAAAATGTGTAACATACATGTCTATAGGACCATTTACTATGTCTATGATCGGCTTAAAGTGGCCTTACAGACCACTTTGACCTACAGGTAAGCCTAGATTAAGGCTTACCTGTAGGTCCAAGAAATATCTCATAAACCTACACGGTTAGGAGATATTTGCAAAAAGACAGGCACCGCTGTCTACTGCGCATGCGCCATAGACAGTGGCGCGCAGACGCACTGAGCTTGCCGCTGCTAACGGCGATATGTCGTTAGTGGCGGCTACCATGCGCATGCACGGGAGTGACATAATTGCGGCTCCAGTCAGAGTGCCGGAGCCGCGATACCCGGAAAGAAGATGGACACTCCGTGGAAGAGGGGACAGCAGTGACATTGCTGGCTCCTGTGTCAGGTAAGTGACACATAATGGGCTACTATTCGATGTATAGTAGCCCATTATGCTTTACCTTTGCAGGGAAGCAAAGAGGAAATAAACCCATCAGGGTTTACTTCCTCTTTAAGGGGAACATCTATGTGCAATTAATGCTGGACTGCAGATATGACTGACCGTAGGTGGTTGCTCGCTTGGCACCTCTTCCATTTACAGAATGCCTTGTATTATTTTTTCCACTGAACACAAAGCGTTCTCTAATTGTGAGAGTTGGAGAGACGGTGCAGTGACATGATCTCTACATCACCGATTTAGAGAATGCCTTGTATTCATTGAAAAAATACAGGGTGCACTAGGAATGGCAGCAGAGCCTGGTCAATGTACAGTGGCAAAGCTGCTTGCCACAGGACTCAGAAGATCACAGCTATCACTGTAATAGCACTGATTAATAAAGTGATTGTCAGCTTCCATGGCGGCCCCTCTGGTGTGACATATGCATACCTAAGTTTGTCCAAGCTGGACATATGTAATCATGCAGTAAATATAATGCTTTAAAGCTTTAAACGTTGGAAATAAGAGCACTGGCAAATAACTCACAGTCCTTCCAGACCCGATATGTACAGCAAAAGTGAATTTCCGTAGAAGCAGAATGTTGTTTGAAATGTCCAGCTTATCAAAAATGAAAAGCAGACAGACAGGAAAGTCTAGCTTGCTGCCAGATCTTCACTTTTTTTCCTCCTTTTTTTTTTTTTTTTGCTTTATGATTTTGTTGTTACTTTAGAAGTTAATAGACACCAAAGTTCAAGCTTCTGACACTGTGTTTCCAGGGGCTAGTAGCTTTATTTAGGCACAGAGCAAACATATCATCCCTTATTGACTATGGTACTTTTAGAGAATGTTTATGACAGAAAATACACTATCTCTATGTTCCCAAAGAAGTGCTCGACCCCTATCAGGGCATTTATAGGTCTAGTGGTATGGGGTTAGGAAAGCCATATCACCCTCCTGGCTCTAACCATCTCATATGAAGGTTTTATAGTTTCAGAGTGGGTAAGGTTGAAGACGCTAGTCCATCCAATTCAACCTGCGTAGGTGTATGCGTGTGTCAATGTCAATAATCATTTCCCATATCACTGTAGGTTGTGTTCACTAAGATGCAAGTCCAAGAGTCTTTTAAAGCTATCAATACTTCCCGCTGACACCACCAATTGTGGAAGAGAGTTCCACATGGTTATTGCCCCGACAGTGAAAAACCCCCTGCTTAAGGTTAAACCGCTCCTCCTCCAATCTCATTTGGGGCCCTGTGTCTTCTAATGCCGCGTACACACGAGCAGACTTTTCGACGGACTAGGTCCGTCGGTCTTTCTGACGGACTTTCGACGGAGTTCCGACAAACTTTTCTGACGAACGGACTTGGCCACACACAATCACACTAAATTCTGACGGATTTACCAGATTGCACGCCTACAAGTCGTCCAAAACACAGCAGCAAGACTTGTCATGGGAAAGAAACCCTGGGAATCCATCTTCCCATCCCTAAGGACCCTCCATTGGCTACCGGTAAAGAACAGGATCACATTCAAGACCCTCTGCCTCACCCACAAATGTACACAAGGAAACGCTCCTCAATACCTATGTGAGAAAATAAAACAATACATACCCAATCGCAGCCTCCGATCAACAAACCAAAACCGCCTTCTCATCCCTAAAGCCTGCTACAAATCTAAGGGAGAACGAAGATTCGCAGTCCAAGGTCCACGGCTATGGAACGAACATCCGCATGGAAGAAAACCATTGGGTCTTCAGAAAAAAACTCAAGACCCACCTCTTCTAAGAAGCAGGACAACACAGGACAGACCAAGCGCCTTGAGGCGATTCAGTTAGCATTTGCAGCGCTATACAAATCATTTATTCATTCATTCAACGTGATGACGTACGACCGGACTAGAATAAGGAAGTTTGTGGCCAGTAGCCAATAGCTGCCCTAGAGTCGTTGTTTGTCCTTCGGACTAGCACACAGACAAGCGGATTTTTCGTTAGGAACTGGGTCCAGCTGAGTTCTGGTGGGAACATTTTTCGACAGCAAAAGTCCGATGGAGCCCACACACGATCGAATTGTCCGACGGATTCGTTCCGTCGGACCTTTGCTGTCAAAAAGTCCTCTCGTGTGTACACGGCATTACACTCCCGGAGACTGAATCTTTTTCTTCCTACTCTGGCATCATCATTGATATATCTGTATATCGCTATTATATCTTCTCTCAAGGGTCTCTTCTCCAGGGAGAATAAGTTTAGTGCTTGTAGTCGTTCCACGCAATTGAGGTCCTCAAGTCCCCTTATTCATTTTGTTGCCCTTCTCTGCACTTTTTCTCGTTCCAGCACATCCTTCCTGACGATTGGTGACCAGAACTGGATGGAATACTCCAGATGTGGCCAAACCAGTATTATCGTTTTATCCCCTTTTTTATGCATGCTGATAGTCTGCTGGCTTTGCTTGCTGCAGCTTGGCATTGCATTCTATTGCTCAGTCTTCTACTAGGACCCCCAGATCTTTCTCCATCCTGGAACCCCCAGAGGTTCTCCCCCTAGTGAGTAATTTTCATTTTATATTTTTAGCCCCCAGGTGCACTACTTTACATGTTTCAACATTAAACCTCATTTGCCATGTAGTTGCCCACCCTTATATTTTATTCAGGTCTTCTTGTAAAGGTTTTATGGTAGAGATAGATATGAAACCCTTTGTGAAAAGCCATAAATGGTTAATAGACATCAACAACATCATTAGATGAATTTGAATTCTCTATGCATTTCATTGAACCATTAACTTCTTCAGGAGTGGTGAGGAGATATTCATTAAAAGCAAAATAAAAAGTGTGACAGGTGAAGGCATCAGCCTGAGAAGTAATGAGGTCTGCAGAACCAGGCCTCACCCTCAAAAAGAAAGGATGTCGCGGGGGGGGGGGGGGGGGGGGGGGGGGGGGGGCATCAATGGATACAGTAATATCAGGTATAGCTCTTATGTCTTGATTATATAGCAAAATTCACAGTAAAACACAAAAACACAGGTTATATTTCTTAATTCATAATTGCATAGCACAATTCACAGTAAAGCATAAAGGCATCTCAGCAACTTCAAAGAAGAAGACTGCCTCCACAAGACCCAACATGGACTCCTTAAAAGTCTGACTTCCTTATAACCAACTCAGGTGCCCAGCTCAGATGACCCCCCCCCCCCCCCCCAGAAAAAAATAAAAAAACACAAATGGCAGTGTATGTCCACAAGCTAATCTTAGCCTATCACTTCCAGCAGCCTATTGTCCAGGTTCAGCCCCTACAAGATCTGGTTCTTTAAGTAGACAGCATCTGGTGCACAATACATACCACCAAGATGCTCCAGTAAGGAAATACCAGCAATGGCCCTATGGAGAGTACAACACAAAGGAAAGCCACAAAAGAATGTCACAAAGCTCAAATCATCTCACCACTGGTTTCTTGAGCATGACAATGAGATCACTGTACTAGAATGGCCTCCACAGTCACCAGATCTCAGGCAAAGCACCGGGCCCAGACGGGCTATCAGGAGAATATTATAAACAATACTCCCCTCAACTTCTACAACACCTAACTGAACTTTTCAACAACAACGCTGCCTCCTCTTCTACTCAAAATCTATGCAAAAGCAATAGCTACGAGATCCAGATCATGCCCACCCTATACATAACGACCCTCACAAAACAGCCTCAGATGCTACCAGACGGAGATCTCAATCTACAGGAATACTTTACTCTCACGCGGCCCAACCTAAAAGACTGGCTCATGAGCACCCCCCTAGGCACTCCAATCCCAACCTCCATCCCTCCAACTATGAAAGCCTCCGTTTACGCTTGGAAAAAGCTAACAGCTCTAACAAACCCTTCCCCACCCGCCCCCCATTTTAATATTCCTCTCGGAACTCTATCATTCTTATCGCCAGACCTACCAATCGCAAGTTGGACCCTCAAAGGGATCCGCTCCCTACAGGACCTCATCCAAGGCGACCACCTCAAACCTTTCCCACTACTTCAGACTGAGTACGACATCCCTATCTCGGAACACTTTAATTATTTGCGTATTCACCACTGCCTGCACACTCTATCACTCCCCCTATACACTGTTGATGTTATATCCTGGGACTACCTTACCAACCCCACCTCTAGAAATAGAGGCATATCCCATTTCTATAATCAACTACACAGTAAAACCGACTTTACCAAACTTGACCCTCATCGCAGATGGGAAACAGACCTCGCACTCACATTCTCTCACTCTCAATGGCAAAGTGCACTCAAGTCTATCTACAAATCCACTAAGTGTGCTGCCCTATGGGAACTCACACAGAAAATCTCACTACGGTGGTACCTTACACCATCCAAACTATCCTCCTTTGACCCCCGTAAACCCTCCACCTGCTGGAGGTGCAATTCAAACGTTGGAGATATGCTCCACATTTTCTGGGCCTGCCCCAAAATACAAAACTACTGGACTAACATATTCCAGCTCATCACAAATATTTCCAAGCGCGCTACCCCTCCGTCACCGGCACTTGCAATCCTTAATCTAACTATTGAAGACCTTCCCTACCCCTCAAGATACACGACAACACACATTCTTCTTGCTGCAAGACTTAACATCACCAGACACTGGAAATCTGATGCCGCACTGACATTATCCCAAGTCGTTGACTTGGTAACCCTGCATCACAGCTACGAAACAGTGACGACATCCAACAATACTCAATCCATCAAAACAGCCCTCCACTGGCAACCCTGGACTAGCTGGACATCAGCTGCTACTAGTTCTTAATGACTTCAATACATAGACCGACGATTTCCTCTTGACCGAGCAACACTACTGGACCCTCCCTTCCCTTACTTTCACCTAGACTGCCTAATTACATACACCCAACTACTACTGAATTTTTATATCCACACTTGCACCTGTCCACTCCTGTGGCACTAATGAACCCATTTGGGGTGCCACTCGAGCGGCCAGGTTGTTATACTGGAAAATATTTCTACTTGTTCGACCTTTCTACATGTTAATTGTTAATACTGCATACTGTTTGTTATCTGCTACTGAACAAGTGTTTGATTGTTCAACCCAACTTTCATGATACCTTCAACGTCGATGTGCGACATACAATGTTTAATTGTACACTGTATTTTTCTGAAAAATTAATAAAAAACTTATTGTATAAAAAAAGATTGCCTTTTTGATGTCAGAGGTCAGAGGAGAATGGGCAGACTGATTTGAGATGATAGAAAGGCAACAGTAACTCAAATAAGCACTCGTTACAACCAAGGTATGCAGAATACCATCTATGAATGCACAACACATCGAACCTTGAAGCAGATGGGCTACAGCAGCAGAAGACCACACCGGGTGCCACTCCTGTCAGCTAAGAACAGGAAACTAATGCCGCATACACACAAGCGGATTTTCCGTCTGAAAAATCTTGGATGGTGTTTCCGACGGAATTCCGCTCAAGCTTGGCTTGCATACACACGGTCACACAAAAGTGCGCTGAACTTTCGACCGTCAAGAACGTGGTGACGTACAACACTACGATGAGCCGAGAAAGTTAAGTTCAATGCTTTCGAGCATTCGTCAAATTGTTTCTGAGCATGCATAGGAATTTTGCGTTTCATAATTGATACAGACGATTGGAATTTCTGAAAAATTGAGAACCTGCTCTCAATCTTTTGCTGGCTGGAATTGCGATGGAGCATACACACGGTCGCATTTTCTGACCAAAAGCTCTCATCGGACTTTTGCTGGTGGAATTTCCGATCGTGTGTACGCGGCACACGGCATTCGCACAGACTCACCAAAATTGGGCAATAGAAGATTGGAAAACCGCTGCCTGGTCTGTTGAGTCTCGATTTCAGCTGCGACATTCAGATTGGTCGGGTCAGAATTTGGCATAAACAACATGAAAGCCATGGATCCATCCTGCCTTGTATCAATGGTTCAGGCTGGTGGTGGTGGTGTAATGGTGTGGGGATATTTTCTTGGCACACTTGGGACCCCTTAGTACCAATTGAGCATTATTAAAACACCACGGCCTACCTGAGTATTGTTGCTGACCATGTCCATCCCTTTATGACAACAGTGTCCCCATCTTCTGATGGCTCCTTCCTGCAGGATAATGCACCATGTCACAAAGCTCCAATCATCTCACCACTGGTTTCTTGAGCATGACAATGAGGTCACTGTACTAGAATGGCCTCCACAGTCACCGGATCTCAATCCAATAGTGCACCTTGTGGTGGAACGGGACATTCACATCATTGTGTGATGCTATCATGGCCATATGGACCAAAATCTCTAAGGAATGTTTCCAAAAATTTTGATGAGGAATTAAGGCAATTCTGAAGGCAAAAGGGGGTCCAATCCGGTACTAGCAAGTTGTACCTAATAAAGTGGCCAGCGAGTGCATCTGTGCCTTATTAATACCGAAAATAACCTAAGATGTGGCTAAGGTCTATTAAGCCCCGAAATACACCACCTTCCAAGCCCAAGCTACAAATAGGCTTTGTCAGAGCCCGGCTTGATTATGCATAATAATATTTCTCTGCAACTATGTGGGATTAGAGGAAATCTGAAAACTCTCTGTTTCAGCTTGGCTGCTTCCATTCACAGCTGACTGAATACAGTTTAGCATCTTATACAATAAGAACGCTGCCAGTGCCAGAGTGGTTACATGCCATTACATAGTTAGTCAGGTTGAAAAAAATGACACAGGTCTATTGAGTTTAACCAATAGAAAAGTGAACAAATAAACCTCCATATGCAGAACCCTATACCCACAGGAGGTCCAGAGGAAGGCAAAGAAAACATGGTCCAATTTGAAATCCTTCCTGATCCCCTTTGATAATCAAATATTCCCTGAGTAGGGATGGGCCCGGTGTTCGATTCGAACCCATGTTCGAATCGAACATCGGGTTCGCCCGTTCGGCGAGCCCAGCGGCGGCGGCCTCGCATATTATGTTTCAGTGTCAGCGTGTCAGTGTGCTGCTGACTGCTGAGAAAGTGAGAATATGTGCTCTATTTCTGGGGATTTGTGTGTGCGTGCTGTTAGTACAGCATTGCAGTATCACATCTGGGAGGTGTCTATAGGTGGCCTGTGAAGGGGGGAGGTTTCCTGTGCTTAGAACTGTCCCTGCAAAAGGTGTCATTTTTGCAGGAAAAAAGCTATTAAAAGCACTCGCGGCTATGAATTGATGGCTCCTGTAACACAGCGTGGGGGTCCCCCCAAATTAAAAAAAATGACACAGGGTCCCCCTCAAAATCCATACCAGACCCTGAGGTCTGGGATGGATTTTAAGGGGAACCCTAGCCACAAAAATGGCGTGGGGTCCCCCCAAAATCCACACCAGACCCTTTTCCGAGCACGCAACCTGGCAGGCCGCAGGAAAAGAGGGGGGGACGAGAACGGCCCCCCTCCCGCCTGAACCGTACTAGGCCACATGCCCTCAACATTGGGAGGATGCTTTGGGGTCTAAAGACCCCCAAAGCACCATGTTGATGAGGACAACCGTGCCCGGTGGTTGTGGGGGTCTGCGGGCGGGGGGCTTATCAGAATCTGGAAGCCCCCTTTAACAAGGGGCGGGCGGGGGGGATAAAAGACCTGTCAGACGGAGCGAAGCCTAACAAGGGGACCCCCAGATCCCGGACCCCCCCCAGAGGATGAAGAAAGAAGATTTTAATAAAGGAATTGTCAAAGTCCGTCTCCTGTCATTTTTACAATTTTTGACACTTTTTTGGTGAAATGGTAGGGGTAGTACCCCCTTACCATTTCACACAGGGGGGGGCCGGGATTTGTTAAAGGGGGCTTCCAGATTCCTAAGCCCCCCGCCCGCAGACCCCCACAACCACTGGGCACGGTTGTGGGGACGAGGCCCTTGTCCTCATCAACATGGGGTACGGTTCAGGCGGGAGGGGGGGGCGCTCTCGTCCCCCCTCTTTTCCTGCGGCTTGCCAGGTTGCGTGCTCGGATAAGGGTCTGGTATGGATTTTTTTTGGCTAGGGTTCCCTTAAAATCCATCCCAGACCTCAATTTGGGGGGACCCCCCACGCTTTTTTTTCATTTTTTCTATTTTTTATGAATGACTTTTTTTTATGAATGACTTTCAATGAATGACTGTTACGGGAGCCGACAATACACATTAGCCGCGAGTGATTTTAAATAGCCTTCTTTCCTGCAAAAATGACACTTTTTGCAGGGACAGTTCTAAGCACAGCAAACATGCGCCCCTTTACATGCATACTATAGACACCCCCCCCAGGTACACTTTTATTGTTTTAATTCAAGCATTATTAAAATCACTCTCCTGAAAAAACGTCCGTTTTAAAAAAAAAAAAATTATTAGCCTTTAAAATTAGCACTTTTGATTTCGAACGTTCGCATCCATTATATAATAGGGTTCTAAAGCTCGCACGGACTTTAGGTCCGTTCGCGGGTTCTGTGCGAGCCGAACGGGGGGTGTTCAGCTCATCCCTATCCCTGAGTCAACAATCCCTGGTTTTATTACTTATAAATATTATTAGCCAGTAATATTATGTGCATTAACCAGATGCTGAACGCCCCATGTACATTGATTGTGGCAGGGCGACCGCTCTGGGCAGAGTCACGTACCTGTACGTGATCCTGCACTTTTGGGTCTGGGGCGGGCATGCGGCGATGCAGGCAACCAGCTCCCGCTGTGATTGGACACAGCAGGGGCCAATCACCGGGTCTGGCGGGATCGTTCGAGAGACAGACAGAATGTAGACAAAGCACATTGCCATTCTGTGACAAGGGAAGGCTGTGATCCTGTATTTCTGCTAAGCAGGAACACAGATCTCTGCCTCCCCACAGTACAAGCACCCCCCCCCACACAGTTAGCAATCACTCCCTAGGAACACATTTAACCCTTTCATCGCCCCAGATGTTAACTCCTTCCCTGCCAGTGTCATTAGTACAGTGATAGTGCATATTGTGTAGCACTGATCACTGTATCGGTGTCACTGGTCCCCAAAGCATGTCAAAAGTGTCAGTTAGGTGTTCGATTTGTTTGCCACAATGTCGCAGTCCTGCTAAGTCATTGATCGCCGCCATTACTAGTAAAAAAAAAAATATATATATATATATCCCATAGTTTGTAGATGCTATAACTTTTGCGCAAACCAATCATTTTTTTCCTAATGGGATTTTTTTTTACCAAAAACATGTAGCAGAATACATATTGGCCTAAATTTATCAAGAAATTCGATTTTGCATTTTTGGAAGGTGGATGATTCTGGCAGCAGCATTCATGATGGACTGAAGTGGGGATAGTCTATTTAAAGGTAAGCCAATGAGGAGGGAGTAGCAGTAGTCAAGGCGAGAGATAACCAGGGAGTGAATCAGGAGCTTTGTGGTTTCATTGGTTAGAAAGGGAAGTAGTTTAGAGATTTTGCGGAGGTTGAGGAGGCAAGCTATGGAAAGTGATTGGATGTGGGGCCGAAAGGAGAGTTCAGAGTCCAGGATAACATCTAGCATGCTGGCATGTGGGGATGGGTGGATGGTGGTGCCATTGCTCTTGACCAGGGATTTTCAAACTACGGCCCTCCAGCTGTTGCGGAACTACACATCCCATGAGGCATCGTAAAACTTTGATTGACATTGACAGACATGACTAGGCATGATGGGAATTATAGTTCCTTAACAACTGGAGGGCCGTAGTTTGAAGACCCCTGTTCTTGACAGAGAAGTCAGGGGAAGAGGCACGTGGGGGAGGAAATATTATAAGCTCGGTTTTGGACAAGTTGAGTTTGAGGAAGTGGCGTGACATCCATATAGATATGTCTGTTAGTAAGTTAGTGATGCGGGAGGAGACTGATGGAGTGAGTTGAGGGGTGGAGAGATAGATTTGTGTGTCGTCAGCATAGAAATGATATTGAAAGCCATGAGTGGCTGACTCAGAAAAGAGGTGTAGATTGAAAATAAAATAGTTGGTAATAGGGGTGGGAGTTCATCTGTTTTACCATACGGTATTCATTAAAAATCTAGTAGCCCGGTAGTCTCTGTCTTCACTACTTTAAATTTACAGATAATGGTCAAGAATGAATCAAGTTGGAATTTCTTATCTCTATAATTGTTATAGGTCAGAAACTTGGATAGCAGCAAAACCAATGCATGACAGCCAAAGAACTATTCCTTTTTTTTTTTTTTTTTCAAAGGAAAGGTCATTATTAACAGATGTAGTATTTGTGTTTTGCCTGGAGTGTTCCTTTATTGGAATCTTGTTTCCCCTTCGTCCTCTTCTGGCTCATTCGGTTTTGTAAAGGTCTATTTCAGTATTTCATCATCACAGAGAGCAGAGCATCTGGGTTTCGGAAAGCTCGACGGGTTTAACAAAGGCAAGTCTTCAAAGAACTTCAATATTGGCTCTTACCTGGCTGAGTTCGATAGCGGCTGAAAAAAAATCATTAAATTTTGACAGGCGTTATATTGCCCGTGTGGGTGGACTGACTGGGCCCTTTTAAGATTGACTGGAACAGGTGTCTGTTGACAATTCATTTCACACAATCAGAGGTGGGAATCTTCTTTCGCCAAAGACTCAATTGTTCCATTTTACCGTTTGTGTCTTATCACAATGGGTCTGACATGCACTGACGATAATCAAATGTAATCAGCATAGTGTCGGGGTCAACGGCTTGTTTAAAGTTGCAGTAGGCAAAAAGGCGGTGGAGCGCCGAGCGTGCTTCAGACTATGTGCTTCATGATAACTGGAGGAAGAAAGTTAATTCACGGGAGAACAATGTTTGAGCAATCACCGTTCAAAGATTCACCTGGAATAATCAGCTTCACCCGGAACAGCGGGGGAAACGCCAATTTCTTAACACTACGATCAGAACAACTATAACTGGAGATTAAAACAAGAATATTTTAAACTGTTCTTTAAAAAAAAAAAAAGACTACAGCTTCATAACATGTTTTAATTACTTATGAACACTATTTTTCACATTTTACACATTTCACATTGCTCTCAGCTTGCAGACCATTCTAAGCTTTAAATTGAGAAAGCCCAGAACGACATGCATGCTTGTTGGCAGCCTTTGCATGACTGGCTAAAACAGACTCTTCATTCTGCCTGACCTAAAGACCTGGACTCAATAAGATTTGCTATGTTATAGGAAATATCTAGAAATATTATTAGTGCCTATTCAAAACCCTTTTGACTTCCTCCGAATAAATAGCAGCGCACCTTCTGGTATATAGGTGTGTCGAGAGCTGCAGATCAAAGACACGGCTACCCAGTGGCGTCGCTAGGGGGTGGCTTTTGGGGCTATAGCCCCGAATGTTGGGCCCATAGCCCTGAGTCTCTGCAGGGTTGGCTCTCTGGGGACCCTGATTAAAGGGGAGGCTCTCTGGGGGCCGAGATTTAAGGGGGAGGCTCTCTGGGGACCCTGATTTAAGGGGGAGGCTCTCTGGGGACCCTGATTTAAGGGGGAGACTCTCTGGGGACCCTGATTTAAGGGGGAGGCTCTATGGGCACCCTGATTTAAGGGGAGGCTCTCTGGGGACCCTGATTTAAGGAGGAGGCTCTCTGGGCACCCTGATTTAAGGGGGA
This sequence comes from Lithobates sylvaticus, assembly GCA_028564925.1. Classification (NCBI taxonomy): domain Eukaryota; kingdom Metazoa; phylum Chordata; class Amphibia; order Anura; family Ranidae; genus Lithobates; species Lithobates sylvaticus. The sequence continues at coordinate 736,197,882 of CM053026.1, read as the reverse complement.
GGCTCTCTGAGGATATATATATATATATACACACACACACACACACACGTATATTATATACATGTGTATCCCCGTCCAAGCGTATGACTTTCTTTACTACACTGCCATGGGTTCTAGCCCCAGATCTTTTGTAGATCTAGCAACGCCCCTGCTGCTACCTCTGACCAGTGTTGCCAACCGTCAGTATTTTTACTGGCAGCCAGTAAAAAATCAGCACTTTTCACCTGCCAGTAAATGCCAGTAAGAGGAAAAGGTTGCCAGTAAAAAATGGCTGTGACACCTGGCCCGAAACCATCCGAGTGCCTGCTACAGTGTGTTCGGGCGGTACCGGCAGTGGGCGCATCTGGCGGAGGTGGTGCCTAAGCGTGTTGTGTGATGTCATGATGCAAGGAAGAGCAGAGTGGCCAGAGCCTAATTTGCAGGTCTGCAGGACGGGAGCAAGGCAAGCCCGGGAGTAGGACTGTTAGTGCTGTTTGGACTGGAGTGGATTGAAGAGACCACCTGGCATGGAGATAGACTATTACTGTGACTCAGGAGGGGATGTGTTGGTGATCTGTGCTGCTGCACACTGCTCAATTTTATGTGTGTGTGCCTATCCATTCCAATTTCCTGCCCTCCTGAGTCCTGTCCCTGAGCCACTTACTTACAATATTGAAAATAAAATAAGAAATTTGCTGTAGTATCTACCTTAAATCATATTGCTAATTGCATATGGTACTTATTTGTAGCCTAAATACTGAAATTTGCATTTAAAACTGTAATTTTGTAACTTTTCGAAATGGCAGTAAAAACTTGGCCGTGCCAGTAAATTTTGGGTGTTGTGTCAGTAAATTTCAATCTGATAGGTTGGCAACACTGCCTCTGACTGCCAATCTCAGGAGATTTGGCAGTTAGGAAAGGTAATGTCACTACTGTGCTGCTCACTGTTCTACTTTCTGGAGGCTCTGATACGAGTAAGCATAGCCCTGCTTCTACCAAGATTGCTGCCTTCATACAGAGGTACAGTGCAAAAGCCATGGTAAGTGGGTAGTTATTTACATACACAATATTACCAAATGTACTGGGACACCTGCCTTTGCACGCAAATTAACTTTAATGGCATCCCAGTCTTAGTCCGTAGGGTTATATTGAGTTGGCCCACCCTTTGCAGCTTTAACTGCTTAAACTATTTTGGGAAGGCTGTCCACAAGGATTAGGAGTGTGTCTATGGGAATGTTTTTACCATTCTTCCAGAAGCGCATTTGTGAGGTCAGGCACTGATGTTGGATGAGAAGGCCTGGCACGCATTCTCCGCTCTAATTCATCCCAAAGGTGTTCTGTCGGGTTGAGGCCAGGCAATTTTCTAAACCCCAAAACTCGCTCCTCCATGTCTTTATGGACCTTGCTTTGTGCACTGGTCCAAATCATTTGGTGGAGGGGGGATTATGGTGTTTTTCAGGGGTTGGGCTTGGCCCCTTAGTTCCAGTGAAGGAAACTCTTAAGGCGTCAGCATACCAAGACATTTTGGACAATTTCATGCTCCCAACTTTGTGGGAACAATTGTTGGTACAGCAATCTCCCCTGCTGAGCTATTGTGTTCTGACAGGGAAATGGCCATTGGCTGAGAGCGCTGACCAGGAGCCGGCCGGCAGACCATCTTCAGTCATGAGCCGGATGGCCAGCTTCTGTCTGACCGGCTGCCATACACACGAGTCGAATGATGGCCAGTTTATATTGAACTTGCTGATGCTGGACGACATTGGGCCTGTGTGTATTAGGCTTTAGTGTATTTTATGTGTGGCCCCAGACAAATTCTCTATTTCCAATGTGGCCCAGGAAGGTTCAAAGGTTGGACACCTTTGTTTTACAATTTATGTCTCCTGACTGCTGAATTTTCCACGTACTAGAGACTGTATTTCTATTGGTTTAAACCAGCCTTTCTCAACCGTTTTAACATGGATAAACCCTTAACATAACTTTCAGGTCACAGGAAACCCCTGCCAATAATCATTATATCCACCGCTTATGTGACATTATTTGAACCATAAGTTGTGGATATGAGAATAAATAAAAGAATAAGGAACATGGTGAATTTAGTATATTTTCAGCAATAATAAAATTAGGCAAATCATATTAATGACCAGAAAATAGTCGCAAACTGTGAAAATGTTTGTGCTCCCTCACATTAACCGCTTCCCGACCGGCGCACGGCGATGTACGTCGACAGAATGGTACGGACAGGCAAAAGGGCGTACAGGTACGTCCCCTTTAAGATTGCCGTCTTGCCATCGCACGCGCCGGACAGGACCCCGTGAGTCCGGTCGCGGGTCCCGCGGACTCGATCGCCGCAGGGATACCTGCAATCGTCTCACGGGATGGCTGAACGGGGAGATGCGGAAGTAAACAGCATCTCCCTGTTCTGCCTAGTGACATTGATCTCTGCTCCCTGTGATTGGAGCAGAGATCAGTGTTCACTAAATAACAGCCAGGCCCCCCACAGTTAGTAACACGCCCCTAGGAACACTTAACCCCTACACTGCCACATGGTGGTTAACCCCTTCACTGCCAGTGTCATTTACACAGGAATCAGTGCATTTAAATAGCACTGATTGCTGTATAAATGACAATGGTCCCAAAAATGTGTCAAAAATGTCCGATGTGTCCGCCATAATGTCGCAGTCACAATAAAAATCGTGGATCGCCGCCAAGTACTATTAAAAAAAATATATATTAATAAAAATGCTATAAAACTATCCCCTATTTTGTAAACGCTATAACTTCTGCGCAAAACAATCAATAATCACTTATTGCGATTTTTTTTACCAAAAATATGTAGAAGAATACATATCGGCCTAAACTGAGGAATAAAAAAAAGTTTTTTTTATATTTTTGGGGGATATTTATTATAGCAAAAAGTAAAAAATAGGATGTCAATTTTGTTTGGGAGCCACGTCGCACGGCCGCGCAATTTTCAGTTAAAGCGATGCAGTGCCGAAACGCAAAAAGTGGTCTGGTCTTAAGCCAGCAAAATGGTTCGGTCTGAAAGTGGTTAATGATCAGTGGAGAAGCATCCCCTTAAATTGGTGGTCTCTGGAGTAGAGACCCATTTAAATTGGTGATCAGTGGAGAAGCATCCCCTTAAATTGGTGGTCTCTGGAGTAGAGACCCATTTAAATTGGTGATCAGTGGAGAAGCATTCCCTTAAATTGATGGTCTGTGAAGAAGAGACCCACTTACAATGGTGGTCAGTGGAGAAGGACTCCATTACACTGGTGGTCATTTGGAAGAATGTTCCTTTACAGATAGCTGAAAAGCTCATTAGTGTCTTTGATAGAACACCCCTGGAAGACATTTGGACATTTGGAAGGTTTGGTGCTCTAAAATCAGATCTGAGCCTTTCAAGATCTTCTCACTCCTGTATTATTCCATCTACATCACTACATCCCACCACTGGCCACAGCTCAAGGAGAAACTGTGCCTTAAAGCAGGCCTTACTTTAAAAACTACTCAAGCTTCCTCCGAAGTATATAGTAAGCTGCACATATCCAGTAAGTGAGATCACTTTTATCCTACAAAGGTTTCATGTATATCAGTCCACTATTCCTTGCTACTTTGTTGGTTGTATCTATGACTTTAAGTTTGAGGAAAGAAAATGCAGTGAAATATGTAATATAGTGACATTTGTCTGCATTGGTAATTAAACTACGCTCAAATTTAAGGTAGCTTAAAAGGACTTATTTTTAAGTGATGTATTAATACTACTGGAATATGACTTTACATGGAGTTCAATATGTCACAGGCATTCTAATACTCTGTCACATGATACCGGGCTATCTGAATGACTCTAAACAAGGATAAATTGCACACGCGGAGGCTGCAAATGGACAAAAGAGAAAGCAGCAAATGGAAAAAGCATTTATCTTGTTACTCCTCTTTGTCTTGTCCGATCTCTATTGAAAGTTATGTTTTTCTGTGTTCTGCACATCCAGCTGATAGGTATGAATTTTCTAGGATCGTTCACAAAGGCCGAGGAAGATCTTACAAAAGGAAAAAATAACCTCCGATATGTAACAGAAATGAGCTTCAGCTTCCATTTTTAAAGGTTTGATGAGATTTGTAATATACGTATAAATATATATATCGTGGCAGGTTGAATACACCGCTTGGATTTGTGATTTCCTCTGACAGCGGAAGTCAGTATAATGTTAGAAGTGAATACAGGGTATGTCAGGGGTGCTGCATGAATCGTGGCTGCCCATGTTGGCAGCAGCCACCCTTCAGTTACTTGAACTGGCAGACTGAACATTGACATATTGAAGACAATATAAAAGAACTATTTATTTAAATTATTTCAAACACAGGAACCTTCAGACATTGCAGCATGCTCCAGCAAGGCCATCTGGGCTGAGAATTTTTCTCAGGGCTACAGACTCCCTGACCCCCCATATGGCTGTGCTGGGTGCCTGAGTAGCCAATCATCAAACGCTAGTGTAGCCAGGTGCTGGGCTACAGCAGTATGGAGAAACAGATAGTGCCTTTTATGCTTCTCTCCCTCTACTGAGATACAAATTTTAAGCTGAACTATTCTCCTCTGGCCAGAAGGGGGAAATCTATAGCCAAGCAAGCCCATAGACGTCTATGTAGAGCGCTGAGAATCCTGGGATTTGTAGTTGGAGCCAGCAGCCATATCATGGGTTTGAAGAAACTCCCTACACTACAGATCCCAGTAGACACTGTGCATTAGGAGGAGTGGAGGGATGATTTTTATTAAACTGCCCGGGAAAGTTCTTCCACTTGGCACCAAGGGGGTTCGAGAGAGAGCACCTCTGTCTGAAAAATTCACCAGCTAGCGGAAGACCATACCAGCAGAGATCTGAGACTGGAAGTGAGGACACCCGGGGGGCAGCACAGCCAAATTACCTTGAGCCTGTGCCGAGACTATACCTTACCTATACTGTACCTATACTGCATGTAGGTTGTCTGGGACTGTTTTTAAGTGCGCCAACACTCTTAAAGAGCCCCAACAATAGCTTGCAGAAGAACATATCAAAGGATTGTCCCTCCCATAATAATTATTCTGTAAGCCCCCTTTGTTCCCCCTCCCCTATGCTACCATCCTTGACAACAAAGCATGAATACAGCGCCTTGAGGCGATTCAGTTCGCATTGTAGCGCTATACAAATTATTCATTCATTCATTCATCCTCCTTTTCTGTTTGGATTAAGTCTAGGACTAGCATTACCACTATAAATGCACTCTAGCAGTATAGTTCCAGCACTCGGTAGATTAAACTTTACTACTGCTCACTGCTGCACTTGAGGTGGCACAGGGAGACTGAAAATGTTTTTTTTAGGTGCTCGTGATAAGTTTTTAGTAAAGGTCATGGGTGCTCATAGTTTTGACATTGAAAGTCTTTCACCACAATGTACTAAAATGGGATGAAAATTAACATACCAGGATTTGATCACAATTCAGGGTTTCTAATAGCAGATCACTTTATAGCTCAAAAATAGCTCTCAAAATATGGGACGATGACAGAGAATATAGCAGATGACGGAGAATCATGTCTCCTGGTACTTCTGGACCTCAGTGCAGCATTTGACACAGTCGACCACAATACTCTGCTCATATGCCTCAAAGAAGTAGCAGGAGTTAAAGATGCCGATCTACCATGGTTCGCCTCCTTCTTAGGTAATCGCTCTCAGACAGTGAAACTAGGAGCCTTCACCTCTGAAACTCAGGAAATTTCGTATGGAGTCCATCAAGGATCACCCCTGTCACCCGTGCTCTTCAACATTTACATCCGCCCTCCCCTCAAAATCATCAGGACAACGGAACTATGCTTCCACTCATATGCAGATGACACTCAACTGTACTTTCGCATCACCGGACAAAACGATCAATACCAAGAACTAGAAAAATGCATCACATTGATAGATGACTGGATGACCACAAGCTCCCTCAAACTCAATGGATCCAAAACAGAGCTTCTTCTCCTCAACGCAAACCAAAATATAAAAACCAAGACCCCTTGGACACCACCCGCCATCCTTGGACAGACCATCTCCCCAAGCACCAAAGCCAAAAGTCTCTTTGACTCAGAGATGTCAATGGATGCTTAAATAGGATCAGTAGTCAGTGGCTCTCACCATCTTCTCGGTCTGCTACATAGACTCATCCCCTTCATTCCAGAAAAAGAGAAAGCAGTAGTAGTTGGAACTATCATCCATTCCTGACTCAACAATGCAAACTCCCTCTACATAGGACTACGCAAATACCAGATTGCACGCCTACAAGTCGTCCAAAACACGGCAGCAAGACTAGTCACCAGAAAAAACCATGGGAATCCATCTCCCCAGCCCTAAGGACCCCTCATTGGCTAACCGTTAAGGATCGGATCACTTTCAAGACCCTCTGCCTCACCCACAAATGCACACAAGGAAACACTCCTCAATACCTATGTGAGAAAATAAAACACTACACCCCCATTTGCAGCCTCCGATCAACTAGCCAAAACCTCCTTCTCATCCCTAAATCCCGCTACAAATCCAAGGGATAACCAAGATTCGCAGTCCAAGGACCTTGGCTATGGAACGCTCTACCCACTGACATCCGCATGAAAGAAAACAATCAGGCTTTTAGGAAAAAACTAAAGACCCACCTCTTCTAACAAGCAGAAGCATAGGACGGACCAAGCGCCTTGAGGCGATTCAGTTCGCAGTTGCAGCGCTATACAAGTCTTTCATTCATTCATAGCAGAAAAGTACATAGGCAAACAGGGCAGCTCCAAAGAAGTAGATTATCCCCTAATAGCCAGTGGTCATCAAGGTATCTCTAAGCAACCAGCAGTACTAGTAGCAATTTTTTCTCCCTAGCAATATGGTCCAACATACTGTACATCAGTTGAGTTGAGTGTGTGTAATGAAATTCGATTCTGGTTCAGTAGGCTAATAATTAATCTCTGCCTCTACCAAGCTATTTGTGACAGTGCCAGAGGTCACCAAGTGGTGGGGTCAACAAAGGCTCACTGTATTCTTAATTGTACCATTCACACATGTCTGCTCCAACACAACACGCTCGCTGTATAAGTGAACTGAAGTTTTATTTTTTTATTTTTTTTATCTTGCATCAACTCACCTAAGGCCACACTTTGCTCACCCCTACAGAATCATTGTCATACTAATTATGCCACCTGTTAAAAGAGCCTATATAGGACTGGCGATCTTTACTTAATAGACTCCTTCAAACTATCTGTCACAAGAGCTAATGCAAAATGTGATGCAAGAACTAACCAGAGCAACCTTTTATAGTGAAAGCGGTGCCTTGGCTGAAACAGATAATTGTATTAATAAAAATTCCTCCCCATTATATAATTAGGGTACTGAAGTTTTGTGATGGAGATTTGAACACAGAATGAACTGGCTTCATGTAATCCGACCATCTGAACCTAGGACAGCTCTGCACCATAGATAGAAATGTCTTCTGCAGCTTCAGCCTGTCCTCCCTTGTCATTGCGTTACACCCGGGAGCCAGTTCACTGTCCGTCAGCTATTTTGGGACTGGACTGTGGACAGTGGGAGTAAAAAATACCCCTAGAAAGGATGCACTGCATCACTTGAAGTAAAAAATGCCCAATGACAATAATTACTTGATGTCAGAGGGAGAAATAGTGCCACGTGGTTGGTATTAGTGGGAGAAATAGTAGCCCATGTTTGCTGTCAGCGTGAGAAAAAAAAACGCCCTATGGTTGGTGTTGGTGGGAGAAAGAGTACCCTATGGTTTGTGTCAGTGGAAGGAATAGCACCCCTTGGTTTGTGTCCATGGGAGAAATAGAGCCCCATTGTTGGTGTCATGCGGAGAAACAAAGCTCCATTGTTGGTGTCAGAGGGAGGGAATAGTGTTCCATTGTTAATATCAGTGAGATGCATAGTGACTCATTATTAAAAGGCTATAGTTTTTGTCAGTGGGAGGAATAGTGCTCCATTGTCAGTGTCAGTGGGAGGAATAGTACACCATCAATAGTGTCAGAAGCAGGAATCGTGCCCCATCATAGATGTTAGTGTGAGGAATAATCCCCAATCCTTGGAATCACTCGGAAGGATAGTGCCCTTATTACTGGTGTCAGTTGAAGGAATACTTCCCATTGTTGGTATCAGTAAGAGGAATAGTGTCCTATTATTGTTGTCAGTAGAAGCAATATTGGTGTTAGTCAACGGAATAGTGTCCCATCATTGGGGTGAGTGGGTGGAACAGTTCCCCATCACTGGTGTCATTGGGAGGAATAGTGCCCCATACTTAATGTCAGTGGAAGGAAAAGTGCCCCATGTTTGGTGTCAGTGGAAGGAATAGTGCCCCATGTTTTGTGTCAGTGGGAGGAATAGTGCCCCATGTTTGGTGTAAGTGGGTGGAATAGTGCCCCACGTTTGGTGTCAGAGGACGGAATAGAGCCCCATGTTTGGTTTCAGTGGGAGGAATAGTGCCCCATGTTTGGTGTCAGTGGAAGGAATAGTGCCCCATACTTGATGTCAGTGGAAGGAATAGTGCCCCATGTTTGGTGTCATTGGGAGGAATAGTGCCCCATGTTTGGTGTCAGTGGAAGGATTGGTGTCCCATGTTTGGTGTCAGTGGAAGGAATAGTGCCCCATGTTTGGTGTCAGTGGAAGGAATAGTGCCCCATGTTTGGTGTCAGTGGGAGGAATAGTGCCCCATGTTTGATGCCAGTGGTAGGAACAACGCCCTATTGTTGCTGCTGGTATTAGGAGACCCCCAGCTCAGTAGTCACTTCTCTACTGGCTGGATGACATTAGGATTGGAACTATGCAAGCACCATCAGGCTAGGGATCACTCCACCTAAAGTCATCTAAGGGATCACTCCACCTAAGGTCACCTAAGGGATCACTCCACCTAAGGTCACCTAAGGGATCACTCCACCTAAGGTCACCTAAGGGATCACTCCGCCTAAGGTCACCTAAGGGATCACTCCATCTAAGGTCACCTAAGGGATTACTCCATCTAAGGTCACCTAAGGGATCACTCCATCTAAGGTCACCTAAGGGATCACTCCGCCTAAGGTCACCTAAGGGATCACTCCACCTAAGGTCACCTAAGGGATCACTCCACCTAAGGTCACCTAAGGGATCACTCCACCTAAAGACACCTAAGGGATCACTCCACCTAAGGTCACCTAAGGTCACCTAAGGGATCACTCCACCTAAGGTCACCTAAGGGATCACTCCACCTAAGGTTACCTAAGGTCACCTAAGGGATCACTCCACCTAAGGTTACCTAAGGTCACCTAAGGGATCACTCCACCTAAGGTCACCTAAGGGATCACTCCACCTAAGATCACCTAAGGGATCACTCCACCGAAGGTCTTTTGAAGAGAATTCCGTCAATCAGCATTAACTGCCACTCTGCATTCAGCTGCTGTGGCATACAAGGAGTAAGCCCTGCATGTGGGGTCTTCCATGGCATGCAGAGGGCTCTTACTTGCCCCTGGGCAACAGTCTGAGGACCGCTGCACATATCATTCCTAAATGCACAAGCCAAGTCACTGATATCTATGGGGAACAGTATTTAAAGCAGACTTTGGTGACATTTTATTGAGCAGTAGTTATCCACATAAGAGTATATTTATATTTTGTGTACACACTCCCATTTAATAAAATGTATAATTGCCTTGGTAGACCTAATCCATATATAGTGTAAACAAAACCCTGCATTAAAATTTATATCAGCAAGCTGATATTTAACAGTTTTATCATCTTAAAACTCCCAAAACGCTCGCTATCAGCTAAATCTAACATTTACACAACAAAGGCAGTGTATAATTAAATAAATCCTATCCAAAAGATGTTCTTGGATTCCAAGAGCAAATAAAATGAAAGTTTTTTTTTTATTATTATTAAACAGACAGAAAGGCCAGGGTGTCACAAAATAAATCGCAAGCGCTGTTTATGTCTGTATAAAAGAAATACACACGGTCTGCCAAAGGAATTTTGAGCAAATATTGTTCTAGAAGATCAAGCCACCGTGTCAAATGCTAACAGTTGCTTTCTATCAAGGGAAAAAAAATATAGTAATTCTATTGGTGGTGAAATGAGAATTCAAGAACAGTCTGTTGGTGTCCGTATTAATGATAAAGTTTATAACAAATAAAAAGTTAAAGACTGCCAATAAAAAAAAAAAAAACAATGCACCAACATGAACATGGGAAAAAGGAATTTGTACGGTATGTCCCGTCTTGATTTCACAAATTGGTTGCATGGCAGTAGCCTCCCTCGGGTTGAATGAAAAATGGATGCTTGTTCAGACTCTTCACTTTACAACCACAAGGGTATTAAACTTGCTTAGCTTTGGAGGCCTTAAGGTATCTGTATGGGTAACATGTAATGCAGTACAAGGTTCCATGAATAAACTGTGAATCAAATGGATAAGTAAGGCTAGAGATAAGGTACAGTAGCTCCTTTGTTACTATATACACTATATTGTCAAAAGTATTGAGACACCTGCCTTTACATGAACTTTAATGTCACCCCATGCTTAGTCCGTAGGGTTCAATATTGAGCTGGCTTCTGTACTTCTGGAAGAATGGTCAAACATTCCCATAGACACACTCCTAAACCTTGTGGACAGCCTTCCCAGAAGAATTGAAGCTGTTATAGCTGCAAAGGGTGGGCCAACGCCATATTGAACCCTACGGACTAAACTGGGATGCCATTAAAGTTCATGTGCGTGTAAACGCAGGTGTCCCAACTCCCAACACTTTTGACAATATAGTGTATCTTTTGGCACGTACACACGATTGGACTTTTCGGCTGGACTTTCCAGCAGAGGCTTTTCTAGTCCACTTTTCCGGTGGACTAGATCCGGCGGACAATCCGCCAGAGTTTTGGCAGAGGTCCGCCGGACTTTTACAGGAGTAAAGTCCGTTCATTTATAACGTGACTCCAGGTAGACGGGACTTTTAAAAACTTGTGTTGTGTTTTTTTGTTTACACTTTTTTCACCAGGTGAATGGGTAGGGGTACTTCGTACCCCATACTCATTCACATAAGGTGGGGGGCCGGGATCTGGGGGCCCCCTTATTGAAGGGGGCTCCCGGATTCCGATAAGCCCCCCGCCCGCAGACCCCGACAACCAACGGCCAGGTTTGTGGGGAAGAGGCCCTTGTCCTCATCAACATGGGGACAAGGTGCTTTGGGGTGGGGGGGCCGCAGGGCCCCCCTTTCCCCAAGGCACCCCCCATGTTGAGGGCACGCAGCCTGGTACGGCTCAGGAGGGGGCGCTCGCTCGTCCCCACCCCCTTTACTGACCGGTCAGGCTGCATGCTCGGATAAGGGTCTGATATGGATCTGGCCTGATATGGAAGGGTCTGATATGGAAGCCGTTTTTTCGGCGTAGGGATTCCCCCTTTAAATCCATACCAGGCGACGGGGCTAGCGAGGTGTCAATGTCGGCATTGACTTCCTTCGCTAGTCCCATCTACCTGGAGTCACGTTATCAATGAACGGACTTTACTCCGCGTGTCGGCAAGTCCGTTCATTTCAAAAGTCCCGCGGACTAGCACACAGACGGCCGGATTCAGTCCGGCGGATAATTTTGAGTCAAAACTTCTTTCTAAGTCCGCTGGACTTTTGGGAAGAAAAAGTCCGCCGGAGCCCACACACGGTCGGATCGTCCAGCGGACTCTAGTCTGGCGGACAAACCCGCTGGATAGTCCGATCATGTTTACGGGGCATTTTAGTGATCTAGGAGAAGCTTTCACAAACTGGTTGCATGGCAATAACCTCCCTTTGGGTTGAAAGGGTTTTTCCATCTTGAATTAAAAGTGGATGTTAATTCGTACTCCTCACACTAGAAACAGAAAGGTTTTAAACTTCCCAAAGCAAGCTTTGGTGGACTAAAGGGGACCATATGAATACCTTTTATCTACAGAGGAAAGTCGTTTCATGCCTTTTTCAGATAACTTCCCTGTGTTTGGCGCCTCACTGGAACATAAATATGCTCTAAAATGAAATGGCTGAATAGTGACCTTCTTCACTACCCATGTCTGTCACCTGAAAATCTAGAACTCTCATGCTGCGTACACACAATCGTATTTTCCACCAGAAAAAGTCCGATGTGAGCTGTTGGGCAGAAATTCTGACCGTGTGTAGGCTCCATTGGACTTTTGCTGGTGGAATTCCCACCAGCAAAATATTGAGGGCAGGTTCTCAATTTTTCGGTCGAAAAAAGTTCTGATCGGAAATTCCGATCGTCTATACCAATTCCGACACGCAAAATTCCTACACATGCTCGGAAACAATTCGACGCATGCTCTGAAGCATTGAACTTTATTTTCTCGGCTCGTCGTAGTGTTGTACGTCACCCGGCTTCTTGACAGTCAAAAGTTCAGAGAACTTTTGTGTGACCCTGTGTATGCAAGCCAAGCTTGAGCAGAAAAAAAAACATCCAAGATTTTTCCGACGGAAAATCCGCTCGTGTGCATTAGGCTCTATTCACATCTGTGTGTTGCAGTAAGCATTGCATGCCTTAACATAGCCTTTTTTTTTTCACAATCAAATCAACACAGCCTTTTTCAACCAGGGTGGGGTGCCTTCTGGCTTCTTCAAGGGTGCTTAGGCGAAATGCCTTAAAAATTCCCCAAACATTGTCAACAAGCCAGCGAGTAAATTAAGCCTGCATTTTTTGATAAACAAAGCCACAGGTTTTTATGATGCATGGTTGCAGCCTTGGGCACCATGTGGACCAGCCACTGGCATCCTAATAATCAATTATGTCATCAGCTGATAGGGAGGCACCTGCACAGTATTCTTGTTTTCCCCTACACAGTCCAACTTTATCAGCACTGGGGTCTCGTTAGCAGAGAGAGGGAGAAAACATGATTGAGAAAAGAAACGCTAGAATACTAGTCAGTACCAGTTTTCTAATGTGGAGGAATAAAACATCTCCAACGTTGGGTGGCCCACGTGACAATGTCAAGCACAGTGCCTTTGGTTTCCTGCACCTAGCCCGTGCAACACAAGACACTTATGTTTTATTTCACTATGTGGCACAGATGTTTCCAGGTTGCTTTGGCAAAAAATAATGTGTAGGTCTGTTAAAGCTTACTTTATGATGTTTTGCCAACCCATTCAACAATAATTGGCCGTGTTAATGCAAGGTAATGGACATGACAGCACATATACGTAAACAGTGCAAACGGGACCTTACTAACAATTTCCCACCAAACAAATGCAAAATGATGGGAACTCCTCCTTGTAGACCTATCCTAGTGTACGGCACACCATCATGGTATCCAACTTGATGTAAAAGTGCATTGTTGAGCATTGTAGTCTCCTGTAGTAAATCAGACTAACTCTCCACACTCTAGTTGACCCCGTGCTAGATGTGCTATGCTAGTCACATCACTGTGTATATGTAAGACTTTACAACCACTTTAAATAAAGCCACCGTGCCCAACACACAAGCATCCACCCAGCTTTACCCCAATCAGTGGTAAGGGCAGGTCCCCATGTTACTGTTAACCACTTGACCTCCTGAAGATTTCATGATACGGCACTACTTTACCTTAACTGATAATTACGCAGTCATGCCATGCTGTACCCACATAAAATTTCTGTAATTTTTTTTTACCACAAATAAAGCTTTTTATTTTTTTGCCCTATAAACAAAAAAAGACTGACAATTTAAAAAAAAAAAAAAAAAAACAATTTTTTTTTACATCCTGCTATAAAACATATCCAATAAATAAATGTAATCTGTATTCTGCTACATGTTTATGGTAAAAAAAAATCCCAATACGCATATATTGTTATAGCATCTACAAACTATGGAATACCGGAATTTTTATTTACTGTATTTATTGGCGTATAACACGCACATTTTCACCCTGAAAATTGGGTGCAAATAGTGTGTGCGTGTTATACGTTGATACTGCAATTTGGGCTGCCTAGGAGGGGACAGGGAGGGGGGCGGGACGAGCGCCGTCAGATTACATACAGCGAGAATCTCCTGTTTACTCGGCGGCCTCTGTAATAGGAAGTCCTGTCTCCTGGGCCGGCATTGGACCAGTGTTCTGTCTATCATAGAACTTTGTATTAAAGAGGCCGCCGAGTAAACAGGAGATTCTCGCTGTATGTAATCTGACGGTGCTCGTCCCGCCCCCTCCCTGTCCCCACGAGGCAGCGGTAATCAGAGGCGAGGCTGCAGATGGGTATTGATCAAGCTGCAATGATAGGCATATGTGAGGCTGCAGATGGGCATTGATCAGGCTGCATTGATGGGCAATTGTGAGGCTGCAGATGGCAATGGTGAGTCTGCAGATGGCATTGATCAGGCTGCAGATGGCAATGGTGAGTCTGCAGATGGCAATTGTGAGGCTGCAGATGGCATTGATCAGGCTGCAGATGGGCAATGGTGAGGTTGCAGAGGGGCAATGGTGAGGCTGCATTGATGGACACTGACCCTTATTTTGCTTCAAAGTTCTTTATTTAAAATTTACGTTTTTTTTCTGAAACTTCCCTCCTAAAATTAAAGTGCGCGTTATAAGCCGATAAATACGGTATTTCTTTTTTTTTTACTAGTAATGGCGGCATTCAGCGACTTATAGCGGGACTGCGCACAATCAGACACTAACTGACACTTTGTGGGAATCAGTGACACTAATATAGTGGTCAGTGCTAAAAAAATATGCACTGTCACTGTACTAATGGCACTGGCTGGGAAGGGGTTAAACATCTAGGACAATCAAATGGTTACCTGTGTGCCTAACCAGTAATTGTGTTTACTATGTGTGCTGCTTTTAGTAGGGGAAGACATGGATTTGAGTGGAACACAGAATCCATACCCCCCCCCCCCCCGTCAGAATGGACCTCTGTTCTGAGTCTCTGCCCAATGATCATGCCCAATGGGTGCCAGCAGACATTGAGTGCAGATCGGCTTCTGCTGTAAATATTCACGGCAAACGGGGCACGCTAGCAGTGTGCATGTGCCCCCTGCAGGTGGAAGTGCGTATATCTACGTGATCTGATGCACACCTGTCGACCTGTAGCAGTAAAACTACTATAGGGCGGTCAGCAAGTGGTTAATATACCCTGTGAAATAAACCTGCCACCTATTTCCACATGCATACAGGTTTGCTTAGTTCTAGAACGTTTCATTTATTTGGACCAGTCTGCATCAGAAACTTTACCCAGAGAAAGTCCAGGGTACAAGACTTCTACAGACAAGGGTGACTACCACCCCATTACATGCCGAGCACACACTTGGTTTCAATTCTCTGCTATCAGCTGTGATCTAATGAATAAGCAGAAATTATAGTTTTTGCTAAGGAAACACCCCTCATTATTTTATTCATACTGTGTCACTTTTAATAAGTGATGTATAATTTAGAATAATTGTCTTTATATCAGCAGAACACACCTGGAGTTGTACAAGAGACAAAACAAGATGACGTTTGTAGAAAGGATACGTGAGTTAAAAAAAAAAAAAAAAAGAAAAACAACAATCGATCACACTGTGCAGGAAAAGATTGAGCAAACATTCAGTCATTTATTTGTGCTTCTCCCTTAATTATAAGACAATTATGCAGCATGATTATTTTCTCACAAACAAATGGAGGTAAGCGCCCTAGCATTCAGCAGCATAAGAAAAGGTTTGTTGCTTCTGTTGCTTGAGAAATAAAATATCTATATTTTTCCCTTTATTTAGAGAGTGATTTTTTATTTTTATTTTTTTTGGTGGAGTATTAAGATTGGTTTAACCGCTTCAGCCCCAGAAGATTTTACCCCCTTCCTGACCAGAGAACTTTTTGCGATTCGGCACTGCGTCGCTTTAACTGACAATTGCGTGGTCGTGCGACGTTGCACCCAAACAAATTTGACGTCCTTTTTTTCCCCACAAATAGAGCTTTCTTTTGTGTTATTTGATCACCTCTGCGGTTTTTATTTTTTGCACGGTTTTTTTATTTTTTATAAACAAAAACATTTTTAAAAAAAAGCTATATTTTTAACTTTTTGCTATAATAAATATCCCCCAAAATATATAAAAAATAAATATTTTTTTCCTCAGTTTAGGGCGATACGTATTCTTCTACATATTTTTGGTAAAAAAAAAAATCGCAATAAGCGTATATTGATTGGTTTGCGCAAAAGTTAGAGCGCATACAAATTAGGGGATAGTTTTATGGCATTTTTATTATAATTTTTTTTTTTTTTTAGTAGTAATGACAGCGATCTGCAATTTTTATCACGACTGCGACATTATGGCGGACACATCACGGACACTTTTGACACCATTTTGGGACCATTGTCATTTATACAGCGATCAGTGCTATAAAAATGCACTGATTACTGTGTAAATGACACTGGCAGGGAAGGGGTTAAACACTAGGGGGCGATCAATGGGTTAAGTGTGCCCTAGGGAGTGATTTTAACTGTGGGTGGATGGGCTACAACTCACATGACAGCGATCACTGCTCCCAATGACATGATCTCTGTCATGTCACAAGGCAGAACGGGGAAATGCCTTGTTTACATAGGCACTTCCCTGTTCTGCCGCTCCGTGACACGTTTGCTGAGAGACCAGCGGACATCAAGCCTGCCGGTCCCGCGGGCACGGTTACGCTGTACGTGGCGGGCGCGCATGCCCGCTAGCCCCGCCAATTTAAGGGGACGTACAGGTAAGCCCATTTGCTGACCGCTGCCATTGTGCCGACGTATATCGGTCGGCAAGTGGTTAACAGGTAACTTCACTTTTGTGGGGAAAAAAAAAAATAGCAAATAAAAAAAAATAATATAGTGTATACGATTGCGACACAAGTCATAGTGTAATTGAATGTTATTAAAAATTACCTTTACTTTTCAATCTGCAGCCGCTGTAATTTTCTGAAAATGCAATGAAATATGGCTACCTAGAGGTGTTCTGTACACAGAATGTGTACTGACCGGCCCCTAGAAACATCATTTGCTGCTTGTATGATTGGCCCACCAATTTTTCCTGAAGTCTACACTAAGATACAAGTCAGATTTCAGGCATCCCCTGCAACAAAAATGCCATTTTTGGATAGTTACTCCCAATAGGAAATCACAACTATTTTTTTTTTATTTGTGGTTGAACTGGATGTCTTTTTTCAACCTAACTATGTAACATCTAAAGGGATGCAGACCCTGCAATTCTCCTCATTAGTGCCCTGCAGGTGCACAGCTGATTGATAATTATGAAACCACTCCCATTAGGCTCTCTTTCACACATGGATACAGAAAAACACACAGGGATTTCTTAAGAATAACAAAATGTAGGAATCTACAAAAAAGTTTATTAAAAATTATGTAATGTGAGCAGATCACCCAGAGGGGAATGTTTTTTTTCAACAAAATATACGCTTTAATCTTTTTTGGCACAATAGGGGACCCAGGATAGTTCAAGGGAGCTTTTGCAACCCTCAGGAGCCATTTCTAGCCAATTGGGCTCATAAAAAACCATTGAAACCCACCATAATTTCCTTTGCCAAAATGGTGAAAAGTCAACGTGCTCTCCTTATTTTGACACTTTAATTAAATTTTACTCATTCTTATTCACTTTACAAAGTGAATTGGGTAATCAGAGTCAGAGCAGCTTCATCTTCTTCACTAACATTCACTTCGCACATTGAACATTCACTCTAGTGGAAAACAGCCTGCAATGTTTTACTAATGATCCAAATTGGGCCTAATTGACTAAAGAGAAATGCAAAAAAGAGTAGGGCAAACTGGCAGCAATTGATGGTTACAGTGGCTGCTCTTGATGGCGCACTGATGGCAATTTATGGGTACAGTGGCTGCTTTTCATGGCACAGTGGCTGCGTTTCATGGCACAGTGGTGGCAATTTATGGGTACAGTGGCTGCATTTGATGGCACAGTGGCTGCGTTTCATGGCACAGTTGTGGCAATTTATGGGTACAGTGGCTGCATTTGATGGCACAGTGGCTGCGTTTGATGGGCATAGTGGCGGCAATTGATGGGCACAGTAGCTGCATTTGATGGGCACATTGAGGCTGCAATTGATGTTTTTTTTTTTTTTTTTTTCAGTTTGCACCCCCCAAAAATTTTGAGCACCAGCCGCCACTGTTCGTAAGTGTAACTGCCGCCTGTGCATGGATGTGAGATGTTCCGGGTGCTTGTTTTGTTATGTGGTGCGTAGTACGGCAGTGTGGGATGTGTCCGGAGGTGCTCAAAAGGTATCCAGGACCAGCGTGGAACACAAGTGGCCGGCATTTGAGACCGTTCGTAAGTAGGAGACGTTCGTAACTCGGGGACTGCCTGTACACATATAAAGCTTTTCAATGCTTTATTCAAAAAAAAAAAAAAAGTTTGTTCTACTGTACATTATATATCATATGCAGATTTTCATCCAATGTGTCCAGTAGATGCATCATTGAAAAGGTGGACATGGTTCCAAGAAATATGTTGGGCTATTCATAGTTTGAAAAAAATGTAAATGGCAGAAAAACTCTTGTAAAAAAAAAAAAATGAAACATTGAAAAGCTTTCATTGAGTTCTTACACACTACAAAAATCCCCCCACTTTTCCTACACTCACCGACCACTTTATTAGGTACACTTGTTCAATTGCTAGGTAACACAAATTGCTGATCAGCCAATCACATGGCAGCAACTCCATACATTTAGACATCTAGATGTGGTGAAGACAACTAGCCGATACTCAAACCGAGCATCGGAATGGGGAAGAAGCTAAGAACAGGGAACTGAGGCTACAATTCGCACAGGCTCACCAAAATTGGACAATAGAAGATTGGAAAAAAGTTGCCTGGTCTGATGAGTCTCAATTTCAACTACGACATTCAGATGGTCGGGTCAGAATTTGGCGTAAAAAAAAAAAAAAAAAAAGCATGGATCCATCCTGCCTTAGTGGTAGTGGTATAATGGTGTGGGGAATATTTTTCTTGACACACTTTAGCCCCCTTAGCACCAATTGAACATCGTTTAAATGCCACAGCCTACCTGAGTATTGTTGCTGACCATGTCCATCCCTTTATGACTACAGTGTACCCATCTTCTGATGGTTACTTCCAGCAGGATAATGCACCATGTCACAAAGCTCCAATCATCTCACCACTGGACAATGAGGTCTCTGTACTCCAATGGCCTCCACAGTCACCAGATCTCAATCCAATAGAGCACCTTTGGGATGTGGTGGAAGAGATTTGCATTGTGGGTGTGCAGTCACCAAATCTGCAGCAACTGTGTGATGCTATCATGTCAATATGGACCAAAATCTCTGAGGATTGTTTCCAACACCTTGTTGAATCTATGCCATGAAGAATTAAGGCAGTTCTTGAAGGCAAAAGGGGGTCCAACCCGGTGGCTGGTTAGTGTATATATTAGGTTATTTTTACATAACTATATAGAGATATAGATATGCACCAAGTAAACTATTCCCATAATGTTTCAGTTGCTTTGTCTTTCATGGGGCTTTTTATTTTGCTTTGCTTTTATCTTTCTGTAAAAGTCAGCGTTAAAAAAATCTCAAACACGTTCCAAAAAGAATCTCAAACCAATTTTTCTGTGAAAGAACGTCCATATACACCAACCCTGAAGGCAAATGATTTACCTGCAAATATTAGTATATGTGGCCAGTTTCAATGTCAGTAGTGATTATCTGAGTTCTGTCTTGCTTCAGAACTAGAAAGAATTGTCTGCTTCAAAATAATATAATAATAAATGATTTTTCTGCAAATAAAATAATATAAATTATTTATCTGCAAATTTTTGTATATGTGGCCAGTTTCAATGTCAGTAGTTATTATCTGTGTTCCTTCTTGCTTCAGAACTAGAAAGAATCATCTGCTTAGAAATAATATAAGTTCTAAACTCTACAGAAGTCGGTAACAATCCACTCCCGAATTGTGGCAAGTTGTCTAAGGTAAAGGTCTCTCCGGGTCGTAAAACTGACAATAACTTTTTTGAAGCTGCTGCGACATTGGCTGTGGTGGATTATTTATCTATTTTAGCAGCTTTGGAAAAATAGAAACACATAAGGCTGTTTGTCTCAGCTAGATTGACTTGAGTCCTCAGACTAGAAGGGCGTGAGGAAATACGGGTCATGGAAATATACCGAAAGATTCTTAGATTGCCAGTGCCGGGATGATTGCTAAACTGCTTTAGAGATGAGGCTGTTCAAAGGCAAACTCCAGACATAAATGAAAATGATCATGAAAAATATTGACATTAAAATGTCAGTGTCACTAGCGAGTTCTGGCACAGGAAGACTTTTTGTGTTAAAGAACGGTCTTTTTGATCAAAGAAATTATTATTGTGCCAATGGTCAACATACATAAAATACAATGAACCACACAGGAAAAGTAGCCCTAGGGGAGTGATGGCAAACCTTGGCACCCCAGATGTTTTGGAACTACATTTCCCATGATGCTCAGTGTAGAGGAGCATCATGGGAAATGTAGTTCCAAAACATCTGGGGTGCCAAGGTTTGCCATCACTGCCCTAGGGAATAAAGTACATAGTAACCTTCAATATGAGTGCCAATCTAGCCACCTTTTTCCCCCAATTAAGGTGCCTGAAAGGAGTTTCAATACGCATGAACCATCTACGAGGGACCTATTGTGGCGAATTGTGGAGAATGTACAGTAATTGAGGGGACCAAACCATTTTTATTAGGTTGACTCTACCAATAACCGATAAAAAGGAGTTTAGACCATACATTGCATTTATCTTGCCGTCGTTTAATCAAAGGGAGCAGATTAAGTTCCAAGTATTTGTAGGGGTCTGGAGAGATTTGAACTCCTAGGTATTTAAAGCAGATTACCAAGTTCAGAGAACGGACACATTCTGGCAATGAAGATCTCAACTCATATAGGGGAAGTAGGACCGATTTGCTCCAATTTATAGAGAAGCACAGAAAGGGTACCAAAATGCTTTATAAGGGGCATTACATTTATTAAGGAAGTTTTAGTGTCACCTAAGTATAGCAGGGTATCGTCTACGTACAATGATATTTTGTCCTCCCTAGGTCCCCTGATGAAGCCTATAATTTGTAGGAAAGCTCTAATTTTTGCTGCTAGAGGTTCCAGAGCAAATAACATGGATGACACCCCTGTCCTCCTATAAAAGGTGAAAGGAGCCAGTCAGGTCCCTATTGATCCTTAATTTAGCTGTGGGGGCTGAATATAACAGCTGTACCCATTTGATAAAACGAGTGCCAAGACCAAAATATGGCAAAACCTCCCAAAGATAGGGCCATTTGACTAAAGCTACCCACCGTTTATACAAAGTTATTGAGGCATAGACATGTGCTATTTATTTTGTTACAAATCAAAATTCGAATTCAGCTTTCGGTATTCAGAGATTTGGATGTATCAGAATTTCAAAAATCACAATAGTAACGAATTTCAACAAATCCAAAATAAATTATAAGTAAACAAATTGAATTTGAATTTGGAAATACATTTGAATTTGGAAATACATTTGAATTTGGAAATACATTTGAATTTGGAAATAAATTTGAATTTGGAAATACATTTGAATTTGGAAATTAATTTGAATTTGGAAATACATTTGAATTTGGAAATAAATTTGAATTTGGAAATACATTTGAATTTGGAAATGTATTCAAATTCAAAATGGAGGCAGATTGCAATAAATACAGTAAGGAATAAAAATGAAATAAGATGAAAAAGTAAGGTATAGAAGTGAAATAAGGTCATGATTCCTACTTAGGCCGCTATATAGAATGAATTCAAATATAATAAAACAGAATTGAATAGAATAGAAAAGAATAAAACAGAAAATAAAAGAATATAATAAAATATAATAGAAAATAAAAAAAAGAATATAATTTGAGATAATAGTATAGAGCAGAATAGAAAATAAAAGAATAGAATAGAATAAAACAGAATAGAATAGAAAAGAATAGAATAGAATAAAATAAAACCAAATATAATACCTCTGCACAGGATCACGTGATCCGGCTCTTACGCAGCGGCGGCACCCGCCCATCCTCCAGCAGAGAGGCAGAACAGCGTTCTGCCTATGTAAACAAGGCCGATTGTCATTCTGTTAGTAGGGAAGGCATGGATCCTGTGTTCTTGCAAAGCAGAGACATGGATCCATGACTTCCCCAATAAAAGCACCTCCCCCATAGTACACAAACACACTGGCTAGGCTCATAGGTAACTCTTTGATCGCCCCTTATGGTAATCCCTTTCCAGCCAGTGTTATTAGTACAGTGACAGTGCTTTTTTTTTGCACTAATCACAGTATTAGTGTCACTGGTCCCCTAAAAGTGTCAAAAGTGTCAGTTAGTGTCCGAATGTCTGCCGCAATATCGCAGTCCTGTTATAAGTCGCTGATCGCCGCCATTACTAGTGGAAAAAAAATAAGATGCTGTAACTTTTGCGCAAACCAATCTTATACACGTACTGGGATTTTTTTTTTACCAAAAATATGTAGCAGAATACGTATTGGCTTAAATTTATGAAGAAATTCAAATTTTAAATTTTTTTTGTTGGATGTGTTTTATAGCAGAAAACCAAAAAATATATATATATATATATATATATATATATATATATATATATATATTTTTTTTTTTTTAAATTGTCGGTTTTCTTTGTTTAAAGCGCATACAATAGAAACGGCACAGGTGATCAAATACCACCAAAAGAAGGTTCTATTTGTGGGAAAAAAGCACATACATTTTATTTGGGTACATCGTCACACGACCGCGCAATTGTCAGTTAAAGTACCGCAGTGCTGTATCACAGAAAATGGCCTGGCCGTGAAAGGGGGGGGGTAAATCTTCCAGAAGTCAAGTGGTTAAAGCGGAGTTCCACCTAAAAATTGAACTTCCGCTTTAAGTGCTGGTGACCCCCTGACATGCTACATTTGGCATGTCATTTTTTTTTGGGAGGGGAGCGGGTACCCTGTTTTTACAAGCACCCAGCTTCCACTTCCTCCCCTGGAGCTGCGGCGCTAGAAGGAAGATCAACCCCCCTCCCTCCCTGCAATCTTCTAGGACACGTCACAGGTCCCAGAAGATTGCCCGGCCATTCACATCGTGTAGCACGGCTCGTGCATGCGCAGTGCGCGCCCGGCTCGCGCAGGGCGCGCCCGGCTGTGAAGCCACAGCCGGACACCCACAGTTAGAATTCCGGCGCCGCGGAGAGGAGGGGAGAAGAGCCGGGCTTCGTATGCTCACATTGCTGGAACGTGGGACAGGTAAGTGTCTGATTATTAAAAGTCAGCAGCTAAACTTTTTGTAGATGCTGACTTTTAAATGGGGGGAACTCCACTTTAACCGCTTCCCGACCGGCGCACGACGATTGTCTCACTGAAAGGCTGAACGGGGAGATGCGGAAATAAACAGCATCTCCCCGTTCTGCCTAGCAACTAGTGACACCGATCTCTGCTCCCTGTGATTGGAGCAGAGATCAGCATTCACTAGCTCACAGCCACGCCCCCCCCACAGTTAGAAACACGCCTCTAGGAACACTTAACCCCTACACTGCCACCTAGTGGTTAACCCCTTCACTGCCAGTGTCATTTACACAGGAATCAGTGCATTTAAATAGCACTGATTGTTGTATAAATGACAATGGTCCCAAAAATGTGTCAAAAATGTCCGATGTGTCCGCCATAATGTCGTCACAATAAAAATCGCCGATCGCCGGCATTAATAGTAAAAAAAAATATATTAATAAAAATGCAATAAAACTATCCCCTATTTTGTAAACGCTATAACTTCTGCCCAAACCAATCAATAATCTTATTGCGATTTTTTTTACCAAAAATATGTAGAAGAATACGTATCTGCCTAAACTGAGGGAAAAAAAAGTTTTTTTATATATTTTTGGGGGATATTTATTATAGCAAAAAGTAAAAAATAATGTGTTTTTTTAAAAATTGTCACTCTTTTTTTATAGCGCAAAAAATAAAAACCGCAGGGGCGATCAAATACCACCAAAAGAAAGCTCTATTTGTGTGGAAAAAAGGACGCCGATTTTGTTTGGGAGCCACGTCGCACGACCGCGCAATTGTCAGTTAAAGTGACGCAGTGCCGAATCGCAAAAAGTGCTCTGGTCTTAAGCCAGCAAAATGGTCCGGTCTGAAAGTGGTTAAGATACAGATAAGGATTAGTGGAGTTTAAATTAATGCTGTAAAATGAGACAAATTATTTATATCCGTAAAAAATCTAATTTTTTTTTTCTTTTTTGTGGAAGCCAAAATTAAAACTGATAGAGAGATGACAGAAGTCATCAAGAACTTGATTCTGCCATTGTCAGAGCCACAATAGGCCAAATATAATGGGGGAAAAAAAGCTAAAATTATGACAGTTAATGGAGGCTCTGACCATACAAGTACTCATTACAACAATTGCAGAATCATTGATGAAACATTTAGAACTGATACCATTTGCCGGGAACACGCTGAAACTTTTAAAAAAAATAAGGGGGGGGGGGGGGGGGATCAGCAATGATGTGTTACATCTCTGCTATTATTGCCCAGCAAGAGACACCCGCTTTAAATATCATTGCAGGTAAAGACTGTGCATGGCGTGTCAATTTTTGAAAGATAAATTACTGTTATCATATTCTAAAAATTGTTACAGCCAAATGCATCATAGATTTCTTTTGCACCAGAGTTCAGATACACCATGAGTGGTGAAGAGGATAATGCACTCGACGGGCTGTAATTTTCTGTCATTTTACAGCTTCTGTCAGACATTTACCACTTGGCTGCCGCCACAATTTTCCCTTCTTTTTCTTTTCTTTTTTTAAGTATGTTACATGGAATACACAAACCAAGAGCATTGTATTTGGCCTTTGGTCTTGATACTGGGGATGATATACTATAGATCAATAATATGATGTCAATGAAGTGAGAGAAATAGGGTGACTGCTACTGGTGACCTTCTTCCGAAAAATGCCACTTTCCTTGTTTCAGTATTATCTAAGTTAATGACCTTGAATAAGCATGCTATAAGTCAGGGCTCAAAATGCCAAGTCCTGAGCTACTAGCCAAGCCTCAAGGGTTACTCGCCACCAGTTGCCCTACCCAACCCCTAACCTGCCCTAATTCTGCTCCTAAACACGCCCTCATAAATTATCTCATGAAATGTTTTATGCAGAATTAAGTTAATAAATATTAACAACGACTTTATGTGTTCCCATCAGTACAGCCTCACCTGTGTCCACCAATGCAGCCTGTCCGTGTCCACCAATGCAGCCTGTCCGTGTCCACCAATGCAGCCTGCCTGTGTCCACCAATGCAGCCTGCCTGTGTCCACCATTGCATCCTGCCCATGTCCACCATTGCAGCCTACCATTGTCCACCAATGCAGCCTGTGCCTAATAATGCATCCTGCCCGTGTCCACCATTGCAGCCTGCCATTGTCCACCCATGCAGCCTGTGCCTAATAATACATCCTGTGCCCACCAATGCAGCCTGTGCCCACCAATGCAACCTGTGCCCACCAATGCAGCCTGTGTCCACCATTGCATCCTGCCTGTGTCCACCATTGCAGCCTGCCATTGTCCACCAATGCAGCCTGTGCCCACCAATGCAGCCTGTATCCACCAATGCAGCCTATCCCCACCAAAGCAGCCTGTGCCCACCAATGCAGCCTGTGTCCACCAATGCAGCCTACCTGTTGGGATTTTTCAATTTCTTAAAATTGTCTGGTTATAGGATCTCTGTCCCTATTTCATCTTTTAGCTGTAAATATACCATTTTCGTGAACATAGATGTGCGTGCACTATAAAATGTTTTGAATTTTGAGTTTCTTAATGTACAGTATATATGTATGTATATGTAATGTAATGCCGCGTACATGCGATCATATTTTCCGACGGGAAATGTTGGATGTGACCTTGTTGGCTGAAAGTCTTACCGTGTGTATGCTCCATCGGACAATTGTTGTCGGACTTTCCACCAACAAATGTTGGCTAGCATGCTCTCAAATTTTCCGCCAACAAATGTGTGTTGTCGGAATTTGCGATCGTGTGTACACAAGTCCGTCGGACAAAAGTCCAAAGTACAAACACGCATTCTCGGAAGCAGAAGCGGTCGGTCTTGTAAACTAGCGTTTGTAACGGAGAATTAACATTCGTGACGTGGCAAATAATGAAATCTCGAAATGCAGCGCACAATTCTCTTCTTCTTTAATGGAATAATAAAGATGCTAATTCGCTGGTGATACTGATGGAGTAAAAGAAATAAACAAATTTTCAAAGGCTTTTTTTTTCTAGTGATATCAAGAATAATATTATTATGCTTTTTCTTTTTTTTTTTTTATTTGTGCAAGTTACCACAACACCATTATCCCGTAGTTTTTAAGAAAAAAAAGATACAACTATGTTGGTGTCCCTTGTCAATTTTACATTGTATTTTTTAAAATGTAACTGTCTACTCCCAAACTGTAATTTGAAGTAAAACACATAGAAAAGTATTATTCTCCACAATTTTTTTATTGTGCATTAAAAAAATAAGAAAAATAAAATTAGACATGCTATCTGCCAATAGAACGTAACCAAAAAGTGCATTGTATGCATCCAAAAATATAGAAAATATACCAAATCAAATCATTATTAAACCAAAAAAATAATGTCAAAGCAATAGCTCCATGGCCAATAATAAATAACACGTTATCTCCTCCGATTCCACAACATGTCTGGTTGATGAACGGCTGTTCAGAAAAGAACTGAAAAGCACGAATCAACACTCACCAAAATTCTACTAACACGAAATTAGCAGAAGGAGCCCAAAGTGTGCCGCTAAAGAGCTGAAAAAACACGTAGTACGTCACTACATTCGTAATTGTTGGCCAACATTTGTGTGACCGTGTGTATGCAAGACAGGTTTGAGCCAACAACCTTTGAACAAAATTCCACGGTTTTGTTGTCGAAAAGTCTGATTGTGTGTACAAGGCATAAGAGTAAATAACCCCCCTGAGGAAGACCATAAAAGTACAGGTCGAAACGTGTCGGGGTATCTATGTGCCTGGCATTCTGTAATGTAATGTTTTGCTCCACTGTATCAACGTCGCTATTCATGATGAAATGTGTATTGTATAACCAAAGCTCATGTTTTAAATCATACATGCTATTGGAATTTCATATGCCAATAAAAATAATTTTACAGTTGCTTCCTTTTTTTTTTATACATGTTTTGCTGCTGTAAAATCCCTTGGGGGAACTTTTCCATACTGCATTTTTTTCAGGGTGTGCAACCTCTTCATTTCTAAATGTGTGATTTATCTATTTCAATTTTTTTTTTTTTTTTTTTATAAAAACATGGTATACTTACCTGCTCTGTTCAATTGTTTTGCACAGAGCAGTCCCAATGCTGGCTCCTCCCCCCTGCTGATTGCCCCCAATAGCAAGCCTCTTGCTATGGGGACACTCGTGCTGGCTCGCTCCTTGTCCATTCACACACAGAGCATTATTTGCCCATTATATCTCTCTCCTCTCCCCTGAGAGAACCGGATTTGTGTGTTTACACACACAGATCCCAGGGTTATCGCTCTGTCACAAGCAATCGCGGGGGCCCGGCGGGCACGCACGCGTATCGGCTCTGGGGACACGTGGCAGGCGCATGCCTCCAGCGGCATGCGCACGCCTGCTGTGTCCTCCTAAAAGAGCGGCATACAGCTACGGTGATTTGCCCAGCCGAGCCAACCTGCCGCCGTATAACTACGGCGGCTGGTCGTCTAGTGGTTAAGACATTTGTTGGGTGAAAAGCGTTGGTGTAGAAGGTGGACAGGTGAGATTATATGTTGTAATTCCTCTACTTTTTTTAAAGTTGGTTTCACAGTGGTGATCATCAGTGTGCGACCCATTCATTTCTACTTTCCCAGAATTATTGATTGATTGGTAGCTTATTCAGGTATCCCATCCAAAAAATAATTTACAAAATTACACTACAGACCTTGTTGTCCATAAGCAAGGAAAAAGAAGTCAGTAGACTATTACAGCAAATAATGTTTTATATGCAACTATTTAAAATTTATTTTAGCAATGTGGATTAGACATGTGCAATTCGTTTAATTTTTTTTTTTAGTTTTCCATTAAAATTCGTTATATTCGTTCATTCGTTATCGTACGAATGAACGAATGATTCGCTAAAAATTTTAACGAATAACGAATTATCGAATCGAACGAATATGAAAAACAACGAAAATCCGAAATAACCAAATTAGAAACAACTACGAAAGAAGAAAATCCGAAAAACGAAAACAGGAACAACGAAAATCAAAATGAACGAAAAAATTTGTACATTCGTAACTTTTTTTTTTTTGTTGAATTGGTAATTTTCCGTGTCCCTTACAATGGCGCTGCTTAACGTGCTTCGAATGGATTGAACGAAAAAAATCGTACATTCGTAACTTTTTTTCAAATTTGTAATTTTCCGTGTCTCTTACAATGGCGCTGCTTAACGTGCTTCGAATGGATTGAACGAAAAAATTTGTACATTCGTAACTTTTTTTCGATTCATAATTTTCCATGTCTCTTACAATGGCGCTGCTTAACGTGCTTCGATTGGATTGAACGAAAAAAATTCATACATTCGTAACTTTTTTTTTTTTTTTTTGCGATTCGTAATTTTCCGTGTCTCTTACAATGGCGCTGCTTAACGTGCTTCGAATGGATTAAACGAAAAAATTCATACATTCGTAACTTTTTTTTTCGATTCGTAATTTTCCATGTCTCTTACAATGTAATACTAGCATACACATTACATAAAATTATGAATTATGCTCCGATTACGAATCTACGAAAACAATGTTACGAAAGTACGAATAAATCAATCTTACGAAAGTACGAATGTAACTAAATCTACGAAAATACGAATGTGTCCGAATTTCGAATAAACGGATAAACGGAAAAACGAATCAACGAAAAAATAACTCTTACGAAAATACGAATCGTTACGAATACGAACACCGACGACTTACGAATTTACGAATCGTTACAAATACGAACACCGACGACTTACGAATTTACGAATCGTTACAAATACGAACACCGACGACTTACGAAATTATGAATCGTTACGAATCAACGGAAACGAACAGAAATGAAACTAAACTAAACAAATTTTTCTATTGTGCACATGTCTAATGTGGATATAAAAAACAAAAAAAAACAGTGTTTTATTAAATAGTTGTGTTGTGGTATTGTGAATTTTTCGTAAAATAATTTAGCAAAATATCTTAGAGTCAAGCTTTAAATAAAACAATCCCAACGTATTGTACAACAGGTAGCCCTTGATTTAGAAAAACTTACCAATTTTCTTGTCCTGCTTTGGAATCCCAGTTGAGACAGGAAACTGTGTGCAGGTGGAGTTATCCTTTAAGCACAAAAAAATTCATATGGCTCTGGGCCATGTGGAAAAACACCGGTGACTGCTCAATTTTTCTTTTCTCTTTTTTTTTCCATGATCTGGCCAATGCTTGTTCATCCAGTTATAACACAAGTCTGCATTCAGCCAGACCAGCTGGTGTTGTCTTATTGAGGTGATGCATGTAAAAGGGAAACTGATGTATTGTTACAAACACGGTAAAAAGAAACACCGCCAGGCGACAAAAAAAAAAAAATCCTTGCTTCCGTCAAAATGACATTCACTCGATTCCTGAATGCCGAAAATATCCAGGGCTTCTTCCTGCATAGTCTGACCTTCTTTTGTGTTTCATCCAAGCATGTTATCAAAATATTGTGTATTAAATCCCTTGACGTTTGTTCAATTACTGTACGATCTTCAATTTGCGGCCACAGGCAGCCATCTTTAACCGGTACAAATTGAGGCTGGCTGAGATGGAAGTCACTTTTTATTATAAGCTATGCACTCCGGGAGGAAGGGGTGACACAGGCCATTATAATGAAAATACAAGTCTAGTTACTGTGATTATAATCACAGATGCCAAAGAAGGTAACCGAGAGTTGGTGAAAAATGAGCCTCCTCTAAAGATTGTTTTCCGTTTTCTACAGCTTTGCCTTTTTCTGTACGACACTCATTTTGAGTATTTTGGTGTGCAAGTGTAACCTTACTGAACCGAAGAAGGCCTAACTCAACTATCAATGTGCTTAAAGTGGACCTGTCATGGGATCTAAATGATAGACATGGGCGCCGTCAAAAAATGAGTTTTGTTTCGTTCCGTTCCGCTTCGTATAAAAAAAAAAATTGTATTTTGGAATTCGTGTACGAAATTCAATTTTCGTTAGATTCGTAAACTTGTCGTTAAAAGTTCCTTATGATGGATTTATCATTATGAGGGGTTCCCACCATCCCTGTGCTGTGCTGACTTCCTGGGTTTTTAAACTTTAGTTTTGTTAATTTTTGGTTAAAATAACTAAAGTTCATTATGATGAATTTATCATTATGAGGGGTTCCCACCTCTGAGTGATTGGTGAACAAAACACCAGTCACGTTTTCTGTTAATATGGATCCGAAATTCGTAAACTAAATTTTGTACAGAATTTGTATGCATAAAAATTCGTATTTCGGATTTGTACGAATGTACGAGTTTCCCGGAAATTCATACGAATTTTTGATTCGTACGAAACTAATCGCACATGTCTACTAAATGATCAAACCATCCAAAGTACTTTTGTAAATGTACAAACTATACAAAAGTAGGGATGAAAAAAAAAATTAAGTTTTAATTTCCCCGAAGCTTCAGTGAAAATTGGGAGATTATAACAACATTTTGTTATTTTTAAGAAATGCAATAGGGATAAATAAATTTAGTTTTTTGGGAGCAATGGCTCTTGAGGGCTATGGAAGCCTATTTCAACTATCCTCAATCTGTTCTTGTGCCAAAAAGTGACTCATGGTCAGTCTTTTTATTTTACACGTATACAAAACAATTAAAAAAATGCAAGTCTCAAAAATACATTTTTATAAAAAGAAAAAGTAAGGCTTATGCCGAGTACACACGAAGGGACTATCCCGCGGGATTATCCTCTGGACTGAAGTGTCTTAAAGGGTCTTAAAAGGACTACAGGGCTGGAATGGAGGGAATGTAGAATAAAGTGTTACTAAACCCACAACAGTAAAATCTGTCTGTATATGCAGAATAGCATGCTTGTTATACTCACTGTGGAACTTAAAGAGGAACTGCAGTCTGCTCACATAAATTGTAATAAAAACATATTTGCCATTCTGAAGCTTCCCTCCAACCACTTTGCATATTATTTTATATAGACTGTGATTCTGTACTTGCCAAATGCTGCAGAAATCTTCCACCACTGAGTCTGGCTGCAACCATTTTTATTGTGGGCAGCTGAAGTTGCTGCTTGTTCCCTTCCTGGATTTACACAGGCACACAGAGGCACACTTCCAGCTCTGCAGCTCTCATTGGCCCTCTTATGACTCAACCCCTCTCCCTTTCCTGGCAAACTCCCACAATATTGAAAGAGAGAGAGCTATGCATGATGTCTAATGCCTAGGCTAATGACCAGACAAGAAACAGGAAGTGGGCTGTATAAGGTATTTGCTGGCAGAAAAAAAAAAGTTTTACTATCCAAAGTTAATACAACAAGGGCAGAAGATTTATTAGATGGAAAGTTGAAAAAATGACTGAAGGTCCGCTTTAAGTGATTAATCCTCTGCATTGTGTAAAAAGGCTCTTTTATCCTGTATGCACAGATCCTCCCCCTTGTGCAGGGTCGGTCTCCCCGGGCAATGCCAGATAAGACAGAGTCACAGTGGTCCCCCTGCACATGCTCAGTTAGGTTTCTATAGCTGTAGAGAATATTTCCTTGTTGAGCTAAGCTTTTCAGGTCACATGACATCACACATGTGGGTGTGTATACAGATCCTAAATGACAGCCCAGTCCCTCCCTCCTCCTCCATGCCAAGTAACTAAAAAAAGAACACAGTGGGTGGGATGTCACATATTGATTGGTGGATGATCCGCCTCCCATAACAGCATGAGGACACAGGCTGTAGTGCAAATCTCCTCCTACCTGAACACTCTGCAGTTTATCATGTGACCGAGATCAGCCAAAAAGGTATATAGTGGCAGTACTTTAATGTAAAAACAAGATTCGTAAGCTGTGTGTGGGGGGGGGGGGGGGGTCAGATTAACTATTTTAGTAACACTTTAAGTAGGGAAAATATAAAAACAAAGATAAACATATATAATAAAAAAAAAAAAAAAAAAAAAAAAACAATTTCAGGCTGCTACACCTTCATAAAAACATGAAGAGGAGAAAATATGTCATAAAGTATCCCTTTATTAGAACAAATAATAAAATAAATGATAAAAACACCCATCACCTATGTGGTTATGCCACAATTGAGTTCATAAATGAACCCAGATATTGAATATTGGAATATTGATCTGTCTTTATTTGCATTTTCCTCATTCTGAGGAAATATGATGCAGTTGCTGATATGACATCCATCTCTCCACATCCATAGTAGTCTTCCACCATTTAGGATAAACAGATGACCTGATGGAATATAAATATCTATATAATCTTTTATCGCTTCATTTCTCACACATGTAATAAAGCTCAAGTTCCCCAGATGGAGAACATGCAGTTTATAATCCTCAGATCAAAAATGAATGTTTGGGTATATATTGCTTGTTGGGTAATGTTATGTCTAATAAAATATACATAATTCATGGTTTTCCTATATATAAATCAATGTAGCCCTATTGATCAGCAAAATTCCAGGGAGAAAATATACCCAGAATCCGAAAAGTACAATGTGCAGGGAAAGGTGTCAGTAAACAACTGGGTTCAGCTGCTGTAGAAAGTTATTCCCATTTATTTCATACAGATTGGGGAACAATAGAGAAATGACGAGTGTAATTAAATCATTCAGAAGCCTATTCAGAAAACCTAAACCTGTCAATCAGCCAGCCTTTGTAAAAAAGTGAAGCCGCTGAATTTGTTCTGATTAACACTAGCTCTGAGACTCTATGCTTGACTAGGCATCAGGCAAATACATTAACTGCCACTTCAGGTAGGAAGAGTACAATGGAAGAACTCCGGGCTAAACAAAAACTTTTCTATCGCTATAGCCGAAAAAATAACTATTTAAAGTTTCTGCAGTTTCACGTCCGGTTCTGGCGCCGCATGTGAGGACAGCGGGACACATCGGCTCTGTTCCAGCCCAGCCACAAA
The DNA here is from genome assembly GCA_028564925.1 of Lithobates sylvaticus. Classification (NCBI taxonomy): domain Eukaryota; kingdom Metazoa; phylum Chordata; class Amphibia; order Anura; family Ranidae; genus Lithobates; species Lithobates sylvaticus. Next base: position 736,164,750 of record CM053026.1, on the reverse strand, counting down.
TGGCATACAAAACCTGGCAACGGTCCGTCAATCATCCGCAGCCGCCACGCGCTGACCCACTCTCATGTTTGAGAAGTTCCTCGCCAACTCCCGCTCCAGGTCTCTGACTCCCACTCGCACTGTACCACCGAGCCTTCTCTCTGATGGGGATAAGATGGCCGCGGGACACAGTCAGGAGACAGAGAGCGTGGACATGCTCCTGCTCGAGCTGCAAGAATCTCCCCACCCTGATGCTATTACTAAAATAGCACATGCAGTAGCAGCCCTAATACTCCCCACCTTCACCACAGCAGTAGACTCTGCTGTGGCTTTAGGAATCTTACAGCTCCGGAAAGAACTGGGGGAGCAGGCACGCAGACTGACTGACACTGAAAACAGGCTCTCAAATCTAGAAGATGACGTTTTTCAGAACAATGGCACTCTCCAGCAGCACTCTCAAATCCACACCATCATACATGATAAACTAGAAGAGCTAGAGAACAGACCCCGAAGAAATAATCTGCGGATTATATGATTAACAGAGTCTCATCAAGCAAATTCTCTGCTCCAACTCTGTGCTTCCCACATACCAGAAGCTTTAGGCCTCCCAAATCCATGCGTAGCCGAACGAGCACACAAAATGGGAGCGTCAGACCCAAACCGTAAGTCTCCTAGACTAGTGATAGTGAAATACTTAAACTATGCTGACAGACTGGCTATCCTTCAAACGTTCCACAAGACACGCGCAGTTAAAATAGATGGGCAAAATCTCTTGATTTTCGCTGACTACTCATCAGAAGTTTTTGTTTCCGATTTGTGCAGAACTCTTCAAACAGGGCCTCCGTTTCACGCTGGCATTCCCTGCCACGGTGAGACTACAAGCCCCAAATGGAGATCAACTGACATTCTACACCCCAGCAGAAGCGGATTCCTATCTCCGCTCCCAGCTGCAATGCTCAGGTCTTTCTAACCCTCCTTCGGAATTCTCGCTTACAGAATCCAGGGAGCAACGCAGCCCCAGGAAAGACCCCCCCAAGCACCTACGAGCCAACCATTCCAATGGCACAAACAGAATGGGATAACCACCAATCCTGATTCTACCGGGCTTACCCAACTACAACAACCCAGCTCACTAAAGTCAGCTAACATCCACACTATACCGAACCTACTGTATGCAGGGACTTCTGTTACTCTGTCCCATGGTCCCTTTTCTGGCTTACCCAGGTTACTGGTATAGTTTCACCACAAGCGTTATCATCTAATTTTCTAGGCGATCGTCCCATTTAAATAACCCTTAATCGAAGGGCTGTCGCCTGGCTTCTTGCTCAATCACTGGGCTCATGGTAACACTGTGTAGTGGGAGATACATACATGCGGAAAAAAGTGAAGTCGAAAGCGATAACTGTAGTTATGTGTTGTTTTTTCTTTTATTGCACTAATGTCATGTTTCCCCCTCTTCCCCCTCTACCTTTCCCCTGCAGGACTCTACTTATGTTCACTCTCCATCAACACCACTACTTTCTGAACTGTAAGTGCCCGTATCATTCTATACACTGCCCAGATGATTCTTGACCTAGCAAAATACACCACCGCGTTACACACATATGCAAATAGTCTCCTGGAATGTTAAGGGACAATCTTTCTACATATCCCTATATGTGGCTGACACTATAGACACCTCGCAAGCCAAACACACTCAAACTGCCTCAGATATCCTCAGAACAACTTCTCGCTCTCAACGCTCCCATCTCTCAGAGAGAGATAGAGGATGCTATCAAAACCCTAGCTAGCAATAAATCACTGGGGCTGGATGGACTTTTAGGTGAATTCTATAAACTGAGTCGAGAATTTATACCCCAAACCTTAAACAAGGTATTTAATGGGATATGGGAAGGGGGAGGATATCTTCCATCGGGACATCAAGCCTATATCAAACGAATAGCTAAGAAAGGGAAGGATCCCACGGAACCAGGCTCCTATCGCCCCATCTCACTACTTAATGTAGATTCCAAACTACTATCTACTTTAGATGTCGAAAATTTGCTCATTCGGGACACTTTCATTGCATGGAGAGATGTAAGAAAGCGCTTGGGTGTCTCCCTGCACGTCTCGTTACATCTACCGATACTCGCAAATCCTATAATATCGCAGACCACCCACCACAAAGCATTTCATTCAAAGACCTAACTAAAGTAGCCACCCCGTATGACATGCCCAGCAGACGCCTCAAACCCTACCGAGCAATTGCAGCTGACTTTGACCTCCCTGACCACCACATCTTCCACATCATGCAGCTTTCTGCCTTTATAAACAAAATATGCCCAAAACCACAGATCAGATTCCAAACTACTTTCATTGACAAACTTGTTGAGACTAGAAGTATATCCACGGCGAGATCTGTCAACCTCTGATACCATTTTTCATCATTCCACTGGAAGGCACAGCTGCAACAGCCTGGGGAAAAGACCTTTCTCTAGTCAACCCTCCTCATCTACTATGGAGAGGATACAAAACTACTCTAAAGCTAACACCAAACAAATCCTAGCGGGAAACTCAATTTAAACTGCTCCATAGGGCATTGCTACCTTATTTCATCCCAAAGGACTCACCAGGGGATAAGCTCTGTCCACTATGCAAAGATAGAAGGCCATTGTTTTTTGGACATGTCCATACATAGCTACATACTGAAAACCAGTCAAATCTTATGTTTCAGGTGTGACTCAAGTCAGAATACCATTGGACCCCATTCTCATGCTATTTGGATGTGATCAAACCACCTCAGCTTTAGAGGCTCATACCTACTCCCAACCCAGACACCTCCCAAAATGGACACTGCTTTGCCTACTTACGGCTAGAAGAGTTATTCTCAAACATTGGATATCACCTCAACCTCCATCTGTCTCGGAGATAAATAAGGAATTAAAACTCCTGCTATATAGAGAACTACTAGAGGTATGGTCTCACACATCAGGCTCTGAAACCCATTTCTCCCAACAATGGCAGGCATTCATAACTGCAACCTTTCCGACTCACGAACAAGTGTACTTACGATCTACCTACCTCTACGAGCTAAGCCATTCTGCAAGCCATGAACTTAAATCTGACCCTACCGGATACCAAGGATAAGCAGCCATAAGACTCCTGCAGTCCCCTTCTCCGCCCCCCCCCCCCCCCACTCTCTTGTTGTGCATAACATTTAATTCTAAGTTCAATCAGTTCACCCAAAGGTTTCAATACCATTTTGTCTGTTTAATACCAGCCCTAATTTAGTATTGTTAGGACGCTGATCCGAGTGCTCCGAAACCCGGAGGGGAGTAGGACGGTGAGGTCTCACTTATCCATTCAAGCTTCCTCTTAAATCACTGCAGGTTAGGTTATCTAGTTTATATGATTGGTCAGTTGCATCCATTCTCTCTTTCCCTAGTACCAAAAACCCCTAGATCAGGACCTTCCTCCTACTCCTCCTTCCCCCCCCCCCCCCCCCCCATCCCCCACTCCGTTTTGTGTTCTTTTCCCTATGATCTCATTAGTTTAACTGAGATGTATAATATGAAATCTATACTGTTAGATTGAGCCTGCTCAGATCTAAACCCACAAATATACGGTTTATATGGAATCTGTATTGATTGTAATATTTACTTTTAAAATCAAATAAAATATGTATAAGAAAAAAAAAAAGGTTGAGTTGACAACAAATAAACTGGTCTCTCAGATCAGAAGACGGAGAAGGAAACATTGCTCTTTAACCACTTGTCACCCTCTGCAATTTTTTTTCGTTTTTCACACACATGTTAAAATCTGCATATTTTCAAAAAGCAGAGGCTCTGTAGAATAAAATGGTGGCAGTTGCAATATTTTTATGCTGCACAATATTTGCACAACTGTTTATCAATTGCTTATTTTTAAGGAAAAGTACACTAAAATTAATGTTAGTGCAAACAAACACAATATGATACCCAACTTTTTGGTAAAATATTAAAGATTGGGTTGCGCCAACTAAATGGATGCCAAACATGTTAAGCCTTAGAATTGCATGCGCTCTTTAAATTGAAAAAAAAAAAAAGCCATGGTACCCAAAATTCTCATTAGGCAACATTTTAAAAGCCTTTACAGGTTATCCTTTTTAGAGTTAACAATGGCTCTAGAAGAATTGTTCTTTGACAGTTGCAATGATACCTCACATGTGTAGGGCAATTTATCATACATGTACACGCCCTACACTGTGCTTTTAAATTGGAGTGTATACAGGAGGGGGGGGGGGGGGGGGGGGTTAGGGGTGTGTTAAACATTTTTTTTTCTTTCTTTTTTTCTTACAATGTATTATTTTTACACTTTTTACATTGTTTTTCATTTAACCACTTGCCAACCAGGCTTTTTCTGGCACTTTTTGTTTACAAGTGTAAATCAGTATTTTTTGCTAGAAAATGACTTATAACCCCCAAACATTATACTTTTTTTTTTTTTTTTTTTTAGCAGAGACCCTAGGGAATAAAATGGCGATTGTTGCAATTTTTTATGTCACATGGTATTTGTGCAGCTGTTTTGCAAACACGATTATTGGGGCCATTTTTTTTTTAATGAATTAAAAACAAAACAAAACCCAATAATTCACCCAATATTTTTGCATAATGTGAAAGATGATGTTACCAGGAGTATATAGATACCAAACACGTGGAATGGCAACAAATTACGGTACTTAAAGATATTCATAGGTGACTTTTTACAGGTTGCCTGGACACAGCGGGAGCCAATAAGCGGGTCCGGCAGACCCGATGTCCACCGGGACCCGCCGATCGTTCCCAACAGAGACAGAACGGTGGTCTGACTATGTAAACAGGGCAGATCGCTGTTCTGTTGGTATAGAAGAAAGTGATCTTGTGTTTCTGCTAAGCAGGAATACAGATCTCAGTCTTCCCACAGTTAAAGCACTCCCCCCACAGATAGCAAGCACTACAGACATGTTTAACCCTTTGAACGCCCCTGGTGTTAGCCCCTGCCCAACCAGTGTCATTAGTACAATGACAGTGCATATTTTTAGCATGGATCACTATATTGGCATCACTGGTCCCCAAAAAAGTATCAAAAAAGTGTCACTTAGTGTCTGATTTGTCCGCCGCAATGTAGCAGTCCCGCTGTAAGTCACTGATCACCACCATTACTGGTATATAAATAAATATAAATATAATAAATAAATAAAAACTCCATAAAAATATCTCATAGTTTGTAGATGCTATAACTTTTGCGGAAACCAATCAATATATGCTTATTGGGATTTTTTTGTTTACCAAAACATGCAGCACAATACATATTGGCCTAAATTGATGAAGAAATTAGATTTTTTTTAAAATTTTAATTGGATATGTTTTATAGCAGAAAGTAAAAAATATTGTTTGTTTTTTTTTTCAAAATTGTCGGTCTTTTTTTGTTTATAACACAAAAAATTTAAACCACAGAGGTGATCAAATACCACCAAAAGAAAGCTCTATTTGTGGGGAAAAAAGAACATATATTTTATTTGGGTACAGTGTCGCATGACTGCACAATTGTCAGTTAAAAAAATGGCCTGGTCATGAAGGGGGGTAAACCTTTCAGAGCTGAAGCGGTTAAGCTTTGGCTGCTTGTTGCAAGGCACTGAATAAGTTAAAAAACTGCCACCTCTTTGCTTTATCAGCACCCACTCGCTATCACTCCATCAAGGATGTTATATTGTCTCTGGAGAATGAAGTTTCATGGTATACATGTACTGCCTTCATAACTGGGAGATAAAAATACTCATGCATACATGTCTTCATCTAATAAATTATACCATGCTAAAATAAGAGCCACCACTTTAAATCCTTGGTTAGCAGCAGCTGGTTCAGTCATAGCCTAGCAGGTGTCAACATAAAATATATATGTCGGAGTCATCTGTTCCTGTGACCATATTATTTTGGTTGCAAAAACAAAAGGAAAAAATGCAGAAAAAACAGCCTAAAGCGTTATTAAATCCAAAAATGTATTATATTGCAATTTTCATTCGATGTGGTGGTGGCATTCATTTTCTTTTCTTCAATTTTGCCCCTCTGTTGTCACCTGCCAGTCTGGCCAATAACACACCTCCTGTATTCATGAGACACAACTCTGGAAGAATGAGCACAGGAGGGATAGCAGACACTTTGTAGACGCTGAAGAAATAAAGCACCTTCTCCTGTCTCTCAGGGACTCTCTCGGTGAGATTGTATGCTGAGTGTTCCTGGCTGTGTCTGTTAATCACTTGTTTACTGGGCACTTAAACCCCACCCCCCCTCCTGCCCAGACCAATTTTCAGCTTTCGGCACTGACGCACTTTGAATGACAATTGCGCGGTCATACAACACTGTATCTAAATTTAATTTTTATCATTTTTTCCCCCACAAATAGAGCTTTCTTTTGGTGGTATTTAATCACAGCTGGGGTTTTTATTTTTTGATAAACAAACAATAAAAGATGGAAAATTTTGAAAAAAAAAAGAAATCATGTTTGATAACAGGTTTTTTGCAAACAGGTAATTATTCTGCTTCATTGATATGCGCTGATGAGGCGGCACTGGTGGGCACTAATAGGCTGCACTCGTGGGCACTGATAGGATGCATTGATAGGCACAGTTAAGGTGGCACTGATGGGGACAGATAAGTCGATAGTGATGGGCACAGATAAGGTGGCACTGATGGCCACTGATAAGATGGCACTGATTGTCCCTGATGGGTGGCACGGATGGGTGGCAGGGATGGGCACTGATAGATGGCACTGATGGGCACAGATAGGTGGCACTGATAGGTGGCACTGATGGGCACTGATAGGCAACACTGATGGGCACTGATGGGCACTGGTAGGTGACACTGATGGGCACTGATAGGTGGCACTGATGTGCAGCACTGTTCCTCAGGCACTGATTGTGGGCACTGATAGGTGGCACTGTGGGCAATGACAGATGGCACTGATGGGCACTGATGCCCCTGATGGGTTAGCGCTGGTGGGCACTGGTAGGCGGCACTTGTAGGGGGCACAGGTGGGCACTGAGTGGCTGCCGGCAGCTTGCAGTGATCGGGACTAATGTCCCGATCACTGCCGCGGTGATTGGCTTTTTTTTTTTCTCCTCGCGCTGTCGGCTGGAGGAGAAAAAATAGCCGATTACCGGCTGTGTTGACATCACAAGATTAGCTGTCATTGGCTGACAGCTGATCACGTGGTAAGGGGTCGGGATTGACCCCTTACTCGGATCGGTGATCCAGCGAGTCTCATAGACTCGCTGATCACAGAGCACGCGCCCTTCAGGGGGCGTGCAGGCCGCTCGTGCACGGGACAACGTCAATGGACATAGTCCCGGCAAAGCAGGTCCGCGCTGTAGCCGTCATTCAGCTATAGCGCGGATCTCAAGAAGTTCCCACAGTTATAAAGTTTTATGTATGTGTGCCCTACGTGCATTTTGCTATAGTGCCTTGAAAAGGTATTCATACCCCTTGAAATTGTCCACATTTTGTCATGTTACAGCCAAAAATGTAAATGTATGTTATTGCGGTTTTATGTGATAGACCAACACAAAGTGGCACATAGTTGTGAAGTGGAAGGAAAATGATAAATGGTTTCCCACATTTTTTACAAATAAATATGTGAAAAGTGCAGTGTGTATTTGTATTCAGTCCCCTTTACTCTGATACCCCTAACTAAAATCTAGTGGAACCAATTGCCTTCAGAAGTCACCTAATTAGTAAATAGAGTCCACCTGTGTGTAATTTAATCTCAGTATAAATACTGTACAGATGTTCTGTGAAGCCCCCATATGTTTGTTAGAGAATCTTAGTGAACAAACAGCATCACGAAGGCCAAGGAACACACCAGAAAGGTTGGATAAAGTTGTGGAGAAGTTTAAAGCAGGGTTAGGTTATAAAAGAAATATCCCAAGCTTTGAACATCTCACGGTGCACTGTTTAATCCATAACCCGAAAATGGAAAGAGTATGGAACAACTGCAATCCTACCAAGACATGGCCGTCCACCTAAACTGACAGGCCGGGCAAGGAGAGCATTAATCAGAGAAGAAGCCAAGAGGCCCATGGTAACTCTGGGGGAGCTGCAGAGATCCACAGCTCAGGTGGGAGAATCTGTGCACAGGACAACTATAATGCCATGTACACAAAATTGGATTTTCTGTCGGAAAAAACTTGGATGGTTTTTCCAACGGAATTCCACTCAAGCTTGGCTTGCATACACACGGTCACACAAAAGTTCTCTGAACTTTCAAACATCAATAACGCAGTGACGTACTACACTACAAAGAGCCGAGAAAACGAAGTTCATGCGTCAAATTGTTTTCGAGCATGCGTAGGAATTTTGCGCGTCCGAATTGGTACAGACGATTGGAATTTCTGATCGGAACTTTTTCCGACCGAAAAATTGAGAACCTGCTCTCAATCCGGTCGGAATTTCTGACCAAAAGCTCACATTGGACTTTTTCTGGCGGAATTTCCGATCGTGTGTACGGGGCATTAGTCGTGCACTCCACAAATCTGCCCTTTATGGAAGAGTGCCAAGAAGAAAGCCAGTGTTGAAAGAAATCCATAAGAAGTCCCGTTTGCAGTTTGCGAGAAGCCATGTGGGGGACACAGCAAACACGTGGAAGAAGGGGCTCTGGTCAGATGAGACCAAAATTTTACTTTTTGGCCTAAAAGCAAAACACTATGTGTGGCGGAAAACTAACACTGCACATCAACCTGAACACACCATCCCCACCGTGACACATGGTGGTGGCAGCATCATGTTGTGGGGATGCTTTTCTTCAGCAGGGACAGGGAAGCTGGTCAGAGTTGATGGTAAGATGGATGGGGCCAAATACAGGGCAATCTTAGAAGAAAACATGTTAGAGTCTACAAAAGACTTGAGACTGGGGCGAAGGTTCACCTTATAGCAGGACAGCGACCCTAAACATACAGCCAGAGCTACAATGGAATCATTTAGATCAGGGATCCTCAAACTACGGCCCTCCAGCTGTTGCAGAACTACAAATCCCACGAGGCATTGTAAAACTCTGACATTCACAGACATGACTAGGCATGATGGGAAATGTAGTTCCTGAACAACTGGAGGGCCGTAGTTTGAAGACCCATGATTTAGATCAAAGCAAATTCATGTGTTAGAATGGCCCAGTCAAAGTCCACACCTAAATCCAATTGAAAAACTATAGCAAGACTTGAAAATTGCTGTTCACAGATGCTCTCCAGCCAATCTGACAGAGCTTGAGCTATTTTGCAAAGAAGAATGGGCAAAAATGTCTCTCTCTAGATGTGCAAAGCTGGTAGAGACATCCCCAAAAAAGACTTGCAGCTGCAATTGCAGTGAAAGGTGGTTCTACAAAGTATTGACTCAGGGGGGCTGAATACAAAAATACATGCCACACTTTTCACATATTTATTTGTAAAAAAAATTGAAAACCATTTATCATTTTACTTCCACTTCACAATTATGTGTCACTTTTGTTGTAAGATGACAAAATGTGGAATATTTCAGGGGGTTATGAATACTTTTTCAAGGCACTGTATTGTTATTATTATTTTGTTATATTTATTTATTTTTTATTTGTATTTTTTTATTTTATACTCAACGTTACTGTCCTAAGGGAGCTGATAAGCCCCAGTAAGACAGGTTCTCTTTATGGAGATTTCAGAAGTCATCGCCATTTAGGCACAGAATGATCTTTCAAATACACCCTCAAAATTATCACCATGTAATTTTCATTTTTTTATTCATAACTTGCACTGACAAATTAAATCTGTGCTCCAAACCAGCAGTTCCATGTACAGGGCTGTACTGGGGCATACAAGTTTTACATGATTCTATACATAAATGAGTAGTAAATGTTTTCTTTTAATTTGGCCCAGTGATAGAAGTGGTGGCATGTAAGCGCCTCCCGCCTGAAGACTTGATGCTGTCCTTCCTAGAAAAATCCTGAAAGACTGAACAATGTCTGACAGTCAAGCCGGTCCTACATCATGTAGTAAGAGTCAATCTCGGTCTATAGGTTCTGCAAAAGTGTTGACCTCTGGGGGTCTCTAGATATAATCAATGTAATAGGTTGCTCTTTTAAGCCATATGTCGTGTCCACTGCTGTTATGGCAGCAGGTATTCGCCTTCTGCAAGGGCTAATTTCCTTACTAATGTTTCCTGGGAAAGAATATATCACTCGTTGACATTTACAATGGCATTTTGTTTCACATCTTCTGTTATCTCTATTACTTGCAAAATGCATTTTCCAGAAAATAATACGTTGCCGCATTCCCCGAGTAAATGAATCGTCCATCAGAGATGCAAAGGTGAGAAGAAACATCTCTATCCCCAATCTAATCTGCCTCACATTTGTGATGGGATAAACAATTGCTCATAAAACAGAAGACTGTTTGCGTAACTGAGCCGCTTTGCCTTCAACCCCCCCACCCCTCAACTGAATGTTAAGTCGGCTTATGTTTCTGTTTTTCTCTCTTTCGATCTGGGCTATTGGGTTTGATTTATAAATCTGAACTTGCATGAAGTGTAATAGTGGTTTAAAAACTAGCAAACCCCCCTCGCTCCCTCACCATAGATAGGTGCCCAAACGTCACATGGACGCTCACCCGGAGTTGACAAGTACAGCCTTCTGGAAGCCAAGACATGGTGGACATCATGTGCTCTTGCTCTTTGCTAGCCACGTGCGTTGTTGACTCCTTCACAAAGTAATTGGGTATCTTCAGGAAATGGTGTGGATTGCATGATTTACAGTAAATTTTATTGGGGCACGTTCACCCTTAAAGTGTATAAGAAGAACACACTTTGCCCTAAACTCCAACCCTACAACTGAATATTAAGTCAGCTGACATTTCTGTTTGGTTTGATTTACAAATCTGAACCTGCCTGAAGTGTAATGGTGGTTTAAAAAAGATGCCCTAGTAAACTTCCCCTTGCTCCCTCAATATAGATAGGTGTTTAGACCTGACTTGAACACTCTCCTGGACTTGACAATTGTGTCTTTCTAGAAGCCAAGGCTTGGTGGGCACACCTGTGCCTTGCACATGTACTGTTAAATCCTTTATTAAATAATTGGGCATCTTCAGGGAATGATGCTGGTTGGGTGAGTAACAGTAAAGTCTTATTGGGGTATGTTCCTGCTTATGCAATATATGAAAAAAACGCTTTGCCTTCAACGCCCGTCCCACAACCGAATGTTAAATCAACTGATTTTTCAGTTTTTTCTTTCCTTCATGTTCAGGCTGTTGGGTTTGATTTACAAACTTGAACCTGCCTAAAGTGTAACAGTGGGTTAAAAAAATGCCCTAGCAACTCCGCCTTGTTTACTCAGCATAGATAGATGCCTAGAGCTCACATGAACACTCTCCCGGAGTTGACAAATGCAGCCTTCTGGAAGCCAAGACTTGGTGGGCATCATGTGCTCTTTGCTCTGTGTCCCACACATGTATTGTTGAGTCCTTTACAAAATAATTGAGCATCTTCAGGGAATGTATATATGAAAAAAACACTTTGTTTTTAATCCCCACCCCACAACTGAATGTTAAATCAACTGATATTTCTGTTTTTTCTTTCCTTCATATTCAGGCTGTTGGGTTTGAATTACAAACCTGAACCTGCCTAAAGTGTAACGGTGGGTTAAAAAAGATGCCCCAGCAACCCCCCCCCCCCCCCGCTTCCTCAACATAGATAGATGCCTAGAGCTCACATGAAAAGCCCCTCCTGGAGTTAAAAAAAGTTGGGCCTTCTAGAAGCCAAAACTTGGTGGGCATCATCTACTCTAGCTCTGCGTCCTGCACAAGTACTGTTGAGTCCTTTACAAAATAATTGCGCATCTTCAGGGAATGGTGCTGGTTTCATAATTTACAATATGGCCTCATTGGGGAATGTTGCCACTCTATTAATCCCACATCACACAACAGAATGTTAAGTTAGCTTATGGTTCTGTATTTCTCTCCTTCAGTTTGGGCTGTTGGGTTTGATTTACACATCTAAACATGTACAAAGTGTAATGGTGGTTTTAAAAAAGATGCCCTAGGAACCTAGCACTCCATCAGCATAGATAAGTGCCCAGACCTAACAATGACCCTGACCTGGAGTTGACAAATATGGCCATCTGAAACACACCCAATGTACATCTTGTGCTCTTGCTCTGTGCCCTACACATGCATTGTTAATTCCTTTAAAGTGGTTGTAAAGGCTCAAGGTTGTTTACCTTCATGCATTCTATGCATGAAGGTAAAAAACCTTCTCTGTGCAGCAGCCCCCCCCCCCCAATACTTACTTGAGCCCCCTCTTGGTCCAGCCATGTGCAAGAGAGTCTTGGCTCTCTGGGGACTCTCACTCTTCATTGGCTGAGGCAGCAACGAGAGCCACTGGCTCCCGCTGCTGTCAATCACAGTCAGTGAGTGGATGAAGAGAGAGAGGGGGCGGGGCTGAACATCGGCTCTGTGTCTGAATGGATACGCAGAGCAGCGGCTCCGAAACTCAAGCCTGCTTTGGTTCCCCCACAGCAAGCTGCTTGCTATGGGGGTACTTGGCAGGAGGGAGGGGCCAGGAGTGCCAGTGGGGGACCTGAGAAGAGGAGGATCAAAACCACTGCACAGAGCAGGTAAGTATAACATGTTTTTTTTTTTAACCCAAACCTTTAATATCACGTTAAAAAATAAATTGGGTGTCTACAGGGAATGGTGCTGATTGCTTGATTTTCAGTAAATCTTATTGGTTCCTGTTCCTGCTTATGGAATATATCATGAAGCAGTTGGTGGAAATACATTTCCAGCAGTTGCTTGATTTATGGAGAGACTCATTTGAATGGGGTTTCTTTAACAGCTCAATTCTATAGTACTGTGGTTGAGGAGTGCCAAAGCAAAAATGTTTGGAAGGCTTACAGTAGATGTATAAAGAATCAATTTCTTTATGAATAACAAGTAAAAACATAGCAAACCCATTTTAAGGCATTGTGGCAACCTTTCTTTAGGACTTGGGGGTAGCCAACATAAATCTTTGCTTCGCCCATGAAGGGCAGACCAAATGGTTCAATTAGATGCAGACCTTCATGGATGCCTGTATTTACAGTTTTACCCCACAAATCTGTTCAGCTGCCAGAAGTAAACTAAAACCTTCATGTAAGCTACAAAGAGCTGGAGCTGTAGATTACACACAGCTACACTGATTGGCCCAGGGAGTCACATTATCAAGTCCTCCAAACCCAGAAGTATAAAGTATTTTCTTTTGGCTCATGGAATTAATGGACTGATGCGAGAGATAAGTGTAGGTTGCTGGTAAAAGGGGTAATTAAAGCTTCAGATGTTTTGGCATGGTTGCCATTGGTGCTGAGCTTGTAAATATCTGGCTATGTGACAAAAAATGTCTTCAGAGAACGAAAATGCTCCACTATTGCCTATTTGAGTTAACATTACATGTACGTGGTACATTGAAAACAAAACAAAGAGTGCAGAATGTAAACAGATAAACTGCTACTATCGGACCACATCTATCCCTAATAAGCATCAATCTGGGGTCTGTAATTGACCACTTATTAATGCTTGAGAGGGTTAGAGGACTTGCAATATGGCAACTTTCCCTTTAGTGGTTGGCATGCAACTTGTATTTGTATTTATAGAATAGCTGTACAGTTGCCAATTGCACATAATACTTTGAAACTCCACTGAGTCTTCCTATATTCCTTTTTCCCAACCTTTTGTCAGAATCCCACAAAGCCAAAAGACTTCAGATGTAGTCTCCTGCAATTAAGTTTAATGTAAAGGTAATACTAAACAAAATGAGTTACATTGGTATTAAACCCAACAACAAAAACTTTACATATTGCAGTTTACCAATCCCTAGATGTGGGGGCTGCATGCGTTTTCTATTTTTAAGTTTTTCTTCCTTTATTTGCACTTTGTGATCCAGCTAGTAACATCTGTCTAAGGGTGAATAGCACACTCCTAGTTAGGTTGCTAGGATATTAGGCAAATTTCGTTTTTTTGGATCCTCTGTAATCAGTGGAGAAGTTGTTGATCGCTTTTGGCAGTTTTGCATCTCACCGGCTGCAGGTTTGACTGCTCTCCCCTGCTTTCTAGATGCGTCTGGAACATAAGAGGTTGGGTAAGACAAGTGGGCACCCTGAATATTTATTGTGCTTTAGCCAATTCCTGGGAAGGTGTGCCCAGCAGGTGGCTGGGGAGGCATATAAATAGTCTGAGCTTTTGAACAGCAGGGTCTTCTTCCTGTCGGAGGGATCCCACCCATCTGAATTCCACTGACTCAAGCTGTTGTTCATAAAGGTCCCAGCAGTGACATAGCTGGGGTCTACTTCTCAAGATCCTTTTTTTGAAGCTAATCAAGGGAGGACCTTGTCTGGACAGTTCCGATAAGTGTGCTTGGTGTAAGTTGAAAAGGAACTTGTGTCCTAGTGACATTGTGACAATTTACCTCTTCTTTACTGAAGAGTGTCCAGTGGATATTGGAAGGAGGCATCCGGGGATTCTGTGACAGTATCCCAGATACTAAACTGACAGGCCAGGCAAGGAGAACATTAATCAGAGAAGCAGCCAAGAGGCCCATGGTAACTCTGGAGAAGCTGCAGAGATCCACAGCTCAGGTGTGAGAATCTGTCCACAGGACAACTATTAGTCGTGCACTCCACAAATCTGGCCTTTATGGAGAAGTGGCAAGAAGAAAGCTATTTATGAAAGAAAGCCATAAGAAGTCCCATTTGCAGTTTGCGGGAAGCCATGCGGGGCACACAGAAAACATGTGTGAGAAGGTGCTCTGGTCAGATCAGACCAAAGTTGAACTTTTTGGCCTAAAAGGAAAACTAACACTGCACATCACCCTAAACACACCATCCCCACCATGAAACATGGTGGTGGTGGCAGCATCATGTTGTGGGGATGCTTTTCTTCAGTAGGGACAGGGAAGATGAGTTGATGGGAAGGTGGATGGAACCAAATACAGGGCAATCTTAGAAGAAACCCTGTTATGCCGCGTAAACACGATCAGAATTCTCGTCGGAAAAAGCTCAAACTGTCTTGCCTACACACGGTCACACCAAATTCCAACCGTCAAGAACGCGGTGACGTACAACACTATGACGAGCCGAGAAAAAATTAAGTTCAATGCTTCTGAGCATGCGTCAAATTGTTTCAGAGCATGCGTAGGAATTTTGCGCATCGGAATTGCTACCGACGTTTGGAATTTCCGATAGAAACCTTTTCCGTCTGAAAAATTGAGAACATGCTCTCAAATTTTTGCTGGCGGGAACTCGGCCAGCAAAATTCCGATGGAGCCTACACACGGTCGCATTTTCCGATGAAAAGCTCTCATTTGTCTTTTTCTGGCCGGAATTCCGATCGTGTGTACGCGGCATTAGAGTCTGCAAAAGACTTGAGACTGGGGCGGAGGTTTACCTTCCAGCAAGACAACGACCCTAAACATACAGCCAGAGCTACAATGGAATAGTTGAGATCAAAGCATATTCATGTGTTAGAATAGCCCAGTCAAAGTCCAGACTTAAATCCAATTGAGAATCTGTGGCAAGACTTGAAAATTGCTGTTCACAGACGCTCTCCATCCAATCTGACAGAGCTTGAGCTATTTTGCAAAGAAGAATGGGCAAAAATGTCACTCTCTAGATGTGCAAAGCTGGTAGAGACATCCCCAAAAAGACTTGCAGCTGTAATTGCAGCAAAAGGCGGTTCTACAAAGTATTGACTCAGGGGGTCTGAATACAAATGCCCGCCACACTTTTCACATATATATTTGTAAAACATTTTGAAAAAAAATTCACAATTTTCTTTCCATGTCACAATTATGTGCCTCTTTGTGTTGGTCTATCACATAAAATCCCAATAAAATACATTCACATTTTTGGTTGTAACATGACAAAATGTGGAAAATGTCAAGGGGTGTGAATACTTTTTCAAGGCACTGTAACTGGATTATGATAGTGGGGGAAGGGGAATAACTTCAGCTTTAAAATAGGTTTGTTATTAAGCAGTCCGATGCGTGGTCTATGCATTTTTTTCAATGCTGCTAATCAGAGCTTTGTTGTGGTTCCCCAGGACTCAGAATAAACTTGTGTGTCCACTGCAGTTAAATTTGACTTACACGAGACTGCACGCGGCGGTAATCACACGCCGAATTTGCTACATTGGAATAGCAAGCCCTATCTTTATGTTTGAAAACCACTCTGGCCCTCCACATGATCTCCTTCACTGGCGAGGACGCAATGTGCTGACTCTTTGGAGTGCTTGGAATGCTGCTGCCTATTTAAATAAATACAGCTGAACAAAAACTGAGGCTTTGCATTGTGCTGTGTGAAGGCCAGCAAAGCTTCTTGACCCCCGCATTAAAAAAAAAAAAAAGGCAGCGTGAAAAATACTGCCCTTTATCTCCTGCAAAACAGATAGAGCGGTGGATGAAAAAAAAAGTGAATATTTGATTCTACAGTGTCATTAATCATAGAGCACAACTTTCCTATTGTATCATGACAAAAGTTTCTTCCGGAAGTACAGAGTTATACAAGAACCTTCTATCTGGCACATGGAATGTTAGAGAACCGGGACAATGAAGCTTTATTTGCCACAAAGCCACAATTACAAACACAATATTTTTACTCATGCTCAATACTAAAGCTTAGTTAAAGTGGCTGTAAAGGCTGAAGGATTTTTACTTTAATGCATTCTCTGCATTATAGTGAAAAAAAACAATTGTCAGTTCCCCTGTCAAAAGAGAAGTTTTGGAATACAAAAAAAATACAAAAAAATAAACAGTCATACTCACTAATGCCCCATACACAGGGTCGGAATTTCCGATGGAAAATGTCCTATCGGACCATGTTGTCGGAAAATCCGACCGTGTGTGGGCGCCATCGGACTTTTTCCGTTGGAAAAAATTTGAGATCCTGCTCTCAAATTTTACGACAACAAACTTTTTCCGATCGCGTGTAGCGAATTCCGACGGACAAAGTGCCACGCATGCTCAGATCAAATTACGAGACCAAAGCTATTGGCTACTAGCCTCTACGTAGTTCCGTTGTACGCAACAAACGTCACCACGTTCAGAATGATCGGACTTTCCGACAACTTTGTCCGACCGTGTGTATGCAACACCAGTGTCGGACAAAATCCGTCTGAAAAAATCCAACAGATTTTGTGGTCGGAATTTTTGACCGTGTGTATGGGGCATTAGATGGCTGCAGCACCAATCACTGCTATATCTGTCCCCTGCCGACTCTACGCTGAGAACTGAGCGATCAAAAACTGACGATTGCTCAGTTCTTGGTCTTTAATGAACAACAGTTACCAGCTGACAGTTATGCCGCGTACACACGACCGGACTTTTCAACGGACTAGGTCCGACGGTCTTCCCGACGGACTTTTGGCGGAGTTCCGACGGACTTGGCCACACACAATCACACCAAAGTCTGACGGATTCGAACGTGATGACGTACGACTGGACTAGAATAAGGAAGTTCATAGCCAGTAGCCAATAGCTGCCCTAGCGTTGTTTTTTGTCCGTGGGACTAGCATACAGACGAGCGGATTTCTCGATAGGAACTGGGTCCGGCGGAGTTGCGGCGTAAAAATTTGAAACATGTTCTATTTCTAAAGTCCATCAGATTTTTGGACAGATGGAGCCCACACACAATCGAATTGTCTGATGGATTCGTTCTGTCGGACCTTTGCTGTTGAAAAGTCCAGTCCTGTGTACGCGGCATTACTGGCTCTGTTCTGCCCCTCCGGTGCTCACTGAAGCTCCAGGCTGTGGAGGAGGAAAGGGCATCTGGCTCAATCTCCCAGTGGCTCACTGAGAGGCTGAGCCAGCTGCTGGTCTAGGCATCTGGGAGGACCCTGAGTGTAAGGTCAGGGTCTTTCCAGAGCCTGGACTTAGTGACTTCAGCTGACAGTGGGCTTTACTATAATAGCAGCTCCATCTAGTGACTATAATGTAGTATTTTTCTGATTCTTTCTATAATGCATGAATGAATATTATTCAGCCTGGAGCGAAAATAGCCTAATAACCTATGTTTTTGACCCCATTCACACACAATTATGGTACATGCAGTTTCACAGGAAGAAAAATTTTATATAGCGCAAAAAATAAAAACCGCAGTGATGATCAAATACCGCCCAAAAAAAGTTCTATTTGTGGGAAAAAAAGGACGTCAATTTTGTTTGGGTACAGCTTCACACGACCGCACAATTGCCAGTTAAATTGACGCAGTGGCGTATTGCAAAAAATGGCCTGGTCATTAAGGGGGTAAATCCTTCTGGTCCTTAAGTGGTTAACTATTACTTAATGGAGAAGTACAGCCAAAGCCCGTCATTCTGTATTCCTGTGACCCATTTCCAGCTTTTGGCTGATGTCAATGAGCTGCTGAGAACCTGAGCCGGCTACTCCCGTCCCCTTCACAGCCCAGCGCTCCAGTGAGTGCAGGGTGCAGAGCAGAGAGCCGGCTCTCTTCTCAGGGAGCTGTGAGAACCGAGCGATCAGCAGTGTTTGATTGTTCGGTTCTCAGTGTTAGAGCTGAAGGGGACAGATGCAGCATCGGTCCGATGCTGCAGCCACCTAGTTAAGTATAATGCCCCGTACACACGGTCGGATATTCCGATGGAGAAAGTCTGATCGGATTATGTTGTCGGAAAATCCGATCGTGTGTGGGCTCCAGCGGGCTTTTTCCGATGGAAAAAATTCGAGAACAGGATCTCAAATTTTCCGACAACAAAATCCGATCAGACTTTTTCCGATCGTGTGTAGGGAATTCCGACGGACAAAGTGCCACGCATGCTCAGATCAAATTACGAGACCAAAGCTATTGGCTACTAGCCTCTACGTAGTTCCGTAGTACTCAACGAACGTCATCACGTTCGGAGCGATCGGATTTTCCGACAACTTTGTCCGACCGTGTGTATGCAACACCAGTTTCGGACAAAATCCGTCGGAAAAAATCGGACAGATTTTGTGGTCGGAATTTCCGACCGTGTTTACGGGGGCTTAGTCTTAAAAAAAAAAAACTTCCCATACTTCTCTTTTAAACTAAAACTAAAGAAAACATTTTATTTTGGATAGGGTACAAGAGGGTTTAAACTGGCATTTTTATTTTTTCTCACTCTGTGCCACATTGGGGAGATGTTCCTTCACTTTGTGTCACAGAGCCAAAACAGGAAGTGAGACGAAATCCCTCCAAAGTGAATGATGAATCCCTGGTTGTCACCTGAACTAGTGTGCCCTCTATTACTGTTCTGGTGACCACCAAAACAGTGGGACATTCTCTAATGCCCTGTACACACGGTCGGATTTTCTGACGGAAAATGTCCTATCGGACAATGTTGTCGGAAATTCCGACCGTGTGTAGGCTCCATTGGACTTTTTCCGTCGGATTTTCCAACGGACAAAGTTTTATCTCCTGCTCTCAAATTTTCCGACAACAAAGTCCTATCGGACTTTTTCCGATCGTGTGTAGAGAATTCCGACGGACAAAGTGCCACCCATGCTCAGATCACATTACAAGACCAAAGCTATTGGCTACTAGCCTCTACGTAGTCCCGTCGTACGCAACGAACGTCACCACGTTCAGAATGATCGGATTTTCCGACAACTTTGTCTGACCGTGTGTATGCAACACCAGTGTCGGACAAAATCCGTCGGAAAAAATCTGACTGATTTTGTGGTCGGAATTTCCGACCGTGTGTACGGGGCATAACTCTGATAGAGATTTATGTATAGTGATAATGGTAATCAGGACAAATAGAGGATGAATATTCCTAATGAGGGCAGAGACAGCAATAAAAACTCTACAGGTCTTCTAATCCCTCTCTACTCTAGCCAAAACAAAAAAAAAAGTTTTGCCTTTAGTTATACTTTAATTAAAAATACGGAAGAAACAATTCAAACTAATAGGAACGTAATAAACTGGAGAAACTCTAATGCTGATATGATTTTTGTTTCCTTGTTTTGGAGACTAAAAAATAATCCTTTCCCAGTTCCTCTGGGCAACAGCTCTCCTTTAGATGCTATTTCCATACATCAGTGCCAGTCATCGTCACATTATTGTGCCATTTACTTCAGGAGTTCATAAAACTTCTTTTAAACTTTACTCTGGGAGCTCATTATCCTCTTGTTATTTTAATTTGAATTCTTAAATACATTTATATATATTTTCCCCAATTTAGACATATAAAGAGTCATAATGTGCTACTGCCAACCAATTTCCGTTCTCTCCAAAGTCCTGCGGCAGTCGGCGCGCCTTGCCAGCTTTCGCATATGCCAGATAAACGATTCATAAGCCAGCTACTGTTACAGAATGGCTGAGTCCTATAGGACGTGTAAATGTATTGTGCACTATTGTCCATTTTCTGGCATGTTCCGCCAGCCTTTGTCTTTCGGCGCTGGATTGCTCAAAATGGCACAACTCATATCATTTAGAAATGCTTCTTGTTTTAGTTGGTTTAAAGCTGAACTCCAGACCAAGAGCTAAATACAATGATAGAATTTGTATACATGAACTGTACTACCAGGAATAGGAACATTTCTTCAAATTATGGGATTTACATAACTCTAATGCCGCGTACACACGGTCGGAATTTCCGATGGAAACAGTCCGATGGGAGTTTTTCATCAGATTTTTCCGACCGTGTGTATGCCCATCGGTCTTTTTCTGTCGGAATTTCTGACGGACTTTGGATTGAGAACCTGTTCTTAATTTTTCCGACGGAAAACCTTTCTATCAGATTTTCCGATCGTGTGTATGCAATTCCGACACGCAAAATTCAGACGCATGCTCAGAAGCATTAAACTTCCCTTTTATAGTGCAGTCGAGGTGTTATTGACGTCGGAATTTGGTGTGACCGTGTGTAGGCAAGACAGTTTGAGCGAAATTCCGTCGGAATTCCGACGGGAAAACCATCAGAGCTTTTTCCGACGAAAATTCCGACCGTGTGTATGCGGCATTAGTTCGATTGGTAATCTGTCTTTTCTCTACTGATATTATTCATTATAGCTTGGTCACTAAAGGCCCATACACACGATCAGACTTTTTAACAACAAACATGCAAATTAGCTGTGCTACGGCAACATCCGACCGTGTGTACGCTCCATTGGACAAACTTTTTCGGTTTTCATCTGACTTTTGTTGGCTGTGCGAACGGACAAACTTTCCGGCAACAAAAGTCTGATGGAGCAAAGTCCGATCGTGTGTACGGAAAACAGTACAAACACACATGCTCAGAACCAATGCAAAAGATCAGACAACAATACAGCCGTTGACCAAAGGTGGCGGTAAAGAGCAGAAAAACCACGTGATTTGGTGAAAGATGGCTGAAAAAGTCCTGCTGTGTGTATATATTACAAGTTCATGGCCGACGCCCTTTGTACAAAAATAGGAAAGTTTGTACAAAGTCCGATCGTGTGTATGAGGCTTTACCCTAATGCTCCGCACACACGATCGGATTTTCTGACAACCAATGTTGGATGTGAGCTTGTTGGCAGAAAGTCCGACCATGTGTATGCTCCATTAAACATTTGTTGTCGGACTTTCCGCAAACAAATGTTGGCTAGCAGGTTCTCAAATTTTCCGCCAACAAATGTTTGTTGTCGGACTTTCCGATCGTGTGTACACAAGTCCATGCATGCTCCGAATCAAGTATGAGCCGGAGATATAACTACCGTTCGTAATGGAGATATCACGTACATCTTGTACGTCACTACGTTCGTAATTGTTGGCCAACATTTGTGTGACCGTGTGTATGCAAGACAAGTTGAAGCCAATATCCTTCAAACAAAAATCCACTGTTTGGTTGTCGGAAAGTCCGATCGTGTGTATGGGGCATTAGCCTATGATTGAACAGTGAAAGAGCAGCAAGACACTGATTAGGTGATCTCTCTCACCTCCTGTCAGCATTTTCCTTTCTAGCATATGTGCATTCAGCACACTTGATTGGCTCTTAGTACTAACTTCTTAATTTCCCAAACTGCGTTCTACTCCACAGGGATTGGCAGAAGCTGCTATCTAGGCAGATTTGGATAATCACATTAGCTGCTTAAAATAAATAAATATATTTAATATATCAATCAACACATACATGCATTTGTTGTTTCTTCATATCTGCCTGAGGTTCAGATTTTTGTATTTTGTATAGGTGCCAAAAGCTGATATTAAGATGTTGTTACTACAATAGTGGCAATTTCCATTTGCATTAGGTATTTGGTGCCACTTTACTACTTTGAGAACCTCTACTTAATGTCCTCAAAAAAATGAGTTCCAAGTTGACCATAACAACCACCAAAACAATGTGCCCCTCCCACCACTTTACTAAAATCACCAGTTGGTTCAAGCCAAATTACCCCAGCTCCACCTGATTAGCTGGTATGGCCAATATTTGGGGAATGGAAATGGAAAGTGTATAATATGGCCACTCAAAAGGAAAGAGGCAGCTCCCCTGTGCAAGGTCCTGAGTTAATCTAGTAAACAAAGACAGAAAAGAGCAGAGGGCACCTCCATCTGATGGAGACGCCCTCTGCTATTTTCTGCCCCCTCACCTATGCCAACTGGCTGTATTACAAAAAAAAAAAAAAAAAAATGGGTAAACAAGGTTAGTTAATTTACTCACCATACCCCCAACATCCATCTGTGGTGCTAAAGGTTGACATCATCAGCATCCATCCAGAGAAATAATGGGAAATATAGAGTAATCCAAATTTGAGAAGATGATCCATAATGGAGCATCAACGTGCAAGATTTGGGCTACTTAGCATTCCCCGAGATCCCATGGGAACAATGGTGACTTCACCCCTTGCAGTACAAAAGCTGTGGGTAAGGAAAGTATATTAACTACATATTTCTATCCTTAGGTTTTCATTTTTTTTTTAAGTGTAATGCAATGTTATGGCATGGGAATGGGGGTCCAAAAAAAAAATAAGTGGACCTTTCTTGTAATGCAAGATCCACCTTAGGCTTCACAAGGACAAATGGGTGGCCTCTAAGAATCATAACAATAGCACAAAACGCGAATGTCCCCAAACAAACCAAAACGCTAAGGAAAAAAAAGGGGCGGAGGAAAGGGGGGGTGAGGGAAAAGAGGGAAGAAGCAGAGGAAGGGGGATGAAGTGGAAGAGAACCGAGGAGGGAATAAGAAAAGGGGAATTAGGAAAAAGGGGGGGGGGGGGTAAGAAAATGGGGAGGGGGGGAAGAAAAAGAAAGAGGGGAGAGAAAACAAAGAGGAGGGGGAAAAAAAAAAGAAAAGGAAAAAAAAGGGGGGGGCAGAGTGTACCGAGATAGTCCTTTTGCTCTGCCCTTGGTGAACCTTGGTTGGGGACCAGGTTAAGCTTCACAAGGTTTCCCTGGTTCTCAAATCCATACGATGGTCCCAAGGTCAAACTCTTGAAAGCTGCCCTTTAATTCCCTCCTCACTTTTCTAGCTGCCTACTTTAAGATACTGAAAGCATTATACACCCGCGTGTTTACACGGCACGTTTTAACTCTTCAGCAGCCATTCCACTAAGCCGTTTCTTTCTATGGTACTCACTTTAAAGTATTTTATTTGGGTACAGGTTTTTTAATTATGCACCTATTTGCATTACAGGTTGCCTATCATTGTAAGCAGTCCAACAATAATAACATTATTAGTAATATTCATTTTACTATGATCATTATTTTTTTTATTTTACTAAAGCTCAACCCAATCTTAATGAAGTAATTCCTCTTGCCTCTGTGACAGTAACACACGTGTTTCATGGTGGGGTAGTTTGAAGTATGTGATCTTTAATTTAACATAACATCCTGGTAATTATATGTATGGTAATTCCACTTATGAGTGGCATAGCTGACCCAGAGATTACATGGAGCAGAGCGCCAAACACAGAGAACACAGCTAATTAGGAGTGCAGTAATGTCAACCGACAAGTGAGAAAGTAAGGATTTTCTTCAGGTATAGAATGCACAGAGACGCTGCTGATTTTATGGCATAGAAAGGAACCCCTGTTTATATTGGACTGGCCATGCAATGCAATAAAATGGGATCTGTCATTGAGCAGAACACATGTTTAGGAACCTGGTTCCTTAAAATGTGCCTAATGCTGGTTCTAAGTGATGGCTGTTATGCCCACCTTCTGGCTTCAGGGCAGTCTCTGACCTGGAGTTAGCACCCAGATCGAGAAAGTCAGAGTAAAGTCAAGAATCTTTATCTTGTCTGAGTAAGTTCTTTATGGAAAGGTTTCATTTAATAACCATAGCTGCCAAGTGTCCTGGATCCTTCAGGAAAGTTCTGGCATTTTGGACATTATCCTGCAGGATCCAGGGTGCTGTGCGGAGTAGTATTAAGGTACAGAGTGCTGGAACACTCTTTGTAATTAAAGTGATATTAAAGGCAATAGATAAGGTCAGTGGCTGCACTTAGACTTTGCTGGATGAACTTCAGCGACCAGTACTCCTTACTCCTGTGTTTCCTGTATTCGTTGGATTACCTGTTACCAATCCTGCTTGCCTCTGGACTTCCCTACTGCCTGCTCTAAGGACTCTACTTTTATTGTTCTACCATGCATGACCCTGGCTTCCTCGTGACTACTCTTCTGCTTGCTCCACTGGATTCCTGTAAATTACCTCAGCTCTGTTCTTGACTAAGCACTTGCCTACTCCCTGGGGGGAAGCCATAGGTATGTCCCTGTGCATCAGGGGGCGGGGTCACCCGTGACATCACTGTGTGGCCCCGCCCTCGGTTATAAAAGAGCTGTCACCTGAGAGGACGGTCATTACGGCGGGTGCCTCCCATGGAGGCAGGTTGGTAACAATTTTTTCTTTTCTTTTTTTCTTCAGGTCGGTCACGTTTTTTTTTTTTCTTTTTCGGTCCGTCGGCAGAGCAAGAGAAGAAGAAGATGAATGGACTTTGTGGGACAGTTTTTTTTTTTTTAACAAAGGACTTGTCCCCAAGCCGTGTCATGTAATTTTTACAATTGTCACACTTTTTTTGTGAAATGGTACCCCGTTACCAGGCCAGGATCTGGGGGTCCCCTTGTTAAAGCGGGCTTCCAGATTCCGATAAGCCCCCCTGCCCGCAGACCCCCACAACCACCGGGCAAGGGTTGTGGGATGAGGCCCTTGTCTCCATCAACATGGGGACACGGTGCTTTGGCTACCCCAAAGCACCCTCCCCATTTTGAGGGCCTGTGGCCTGGTACGGTTCAGGAGGGGGGGCACTCTCTTGCTCCCCTCTTTTCCTGCGGCCTGCCAGGTTGCGTGCAAGGAAAAAGGGTCTGGTATGGATTTTTGGGGGGACCCCCAAGCCATTTTTTTTTTATTTTGGCACGCGGTTCCCCTTAAAATCCATACCAGACCTGCAGGGTCTGGTATGGATTTTGAAGGGGACCCCCACGCAATTTTTTTTTAAATTTTGGTTCGGGGTTCCCCTTAATATTCATACCAGACCCAGAGGGCCTGGTAATGGACTGTGGGGGAGTCCCATGCGTTTTTTTTTTTTTTTTCCACTTCAGAAAGAATATTCGTGGGTGAGTGTCAGCTATGCCCGCATCTCCATCCCTCTAATTGTCTTAGCATCATTAGTGGATTGTTTCATTCTCCCCCCTTTTTTTTTTTTTTTTTTCCCCCTGGAGTTGGGGGGGATAGGGGTCCTGAGTCGGGCATCCATGAAGTTTACAAAGCCCAAAAATACATATATACATCTGAGATCCCACCCAGCCTCCACTCCCCCTCCGCTTCCTTTATCCTAAGTCCCGTTCCATCACTCTTCCAGTTAACCCCCCTGGGGGTTTTTATTTTTATTTCCCCCCCCTCCCCCCTGTCCCCCCCGTGCCCCCGCCCTCCCCATCCCCGTCCGCTGTTTTGTTGTTGTAAGGTGGCCCTTTCTCCCCAGTGTCTTCTCCTGCCCTTAGGGTCTGCCTTTCCGCGGCTAGATCTCTTTTCGGATTCACCCCCCAGGGATCATCAGTTGTCACGGCTGCACTCGCAAAGCCTCCCTGTAGCTCCAAGACCTCTTGAATTTTCTCCAACTCTCCCATCTAGCCCTCGTGGCCTCTCTGTCCTCCTCCCCGGTGTACAACACACATTCCATCATGTAAGTGGATTCCACTGCGTCAACCCATTCCCATAAGGGTGGGCTTTCCTTGTCCTTCCACCTCCTTGGAATTACCTTTTTAGCCCATGCGGTTTTTTTTAATGACTTTTATGTGTTTTGCCGGGACCGACAATTCATTATAGCCGCGAGTAGTTTTAAATGACTTTTTTTCCTTTAGAAATGTAATTTTGTGCAGGGACTGTTCTAAACACGGGAAACATGCGCCACTTTACAGGCATACTAGAGACACCCCCCAGGTACGAAATTTAAATGAATATTTCACTTTTATTGTTTCACTTTAAGCATTATTATATTCACTGCTCCCAAAAAAACGTCAGTTTTTAAAACTTTTTTTTTGCATTGATACATGTCCCCTGGGGCAGAACCCAGGTCCCCAAACACTTTTTATGACAATAACTTGCATATAAGCCTTTAAAATTAGCACTTTTGATTTTTCATGTTCGTGTCCCATAGACTTTAATGGTGTTTGCGTGTTTGAACAAATTTTTGCCTGTTCGCATGTTCTGCTGCGAACTGAACCGGGGGGTGTTCGGCTCATCCCTACTTAGCAACAAGGGAAGCCCTATGATCAAATCGGCCTCAGACCAGATATACTGTACATGACAGATATAGGCTTTATTTTATCACACTGACAACAATGATATGGCCTTTATTTTATCCCACTGACACCAATGATATGGCCTTTATTTTATCCCACTTACACCAAGAATATGGGCCTTAATTTATCAACAGCTGAAGCTGTTGGGTACTTCAGCGTGCTGTGATAGGACAGTTTCCCACAGGTTCAGACCGAACTGAGGTTGACTTGAACCTTGGCTCATCTCTACTCTTGTCTACATGGGATTCAGCTATTTTTTGTAACAGCACATAATGTCATTGGGTGTTACTAGGGGCTTTCTGTCTGATGCCTACTTATGGTATATGGACTGGTGATAATGTGTGCACTATTTTTACATTATATCACAGATTTTGCTAAAAATTCTGACCATCTTGAATATTTGTTTTAGACTTGTAGTACTTATAAGAGGTCATCGTAGACCTAAAGAGGGATTTTGCGAAATGCAATGTCTTATATTTGGAATCACATTATATAAACAATTGGAATATTAGATCTAAAATGATAGTATGAAACTAATGGTCACGTTTGTATACTGATTGATTATAGATGTCAGTGTCCAGTGTATGAGCTTGTTTTATTCAGATAAAAAATATATAATAGATTTGTAGGATATATATACTATATATATATATATATATATATATATATATATATATATATATATATATATATATATGTGTGTATATATATATATATATTGTATATTCACACTTTTTTGTATTTTAAATGTCATTTGAACTTTATTAGGACCAGTTAACACCTAAATCACATAAACAATAAATCACAATACTGTGCTACCATGTGATTTGGTGCCCACAAACAAACTGCATATGCGATCTGCGTTTGATGTGCCATTAACAATGTAATGGCATCCACAGTGTGATTTGAGCATGGTGCCGGAAGTGCACATGGAATGCACCTTTCCTGCACCACATTTTGGTGTGAACCAGCCTATATTGTATATTACTGGGTGGAAAACACCATAAGGCCCCTTTCACACTGGGGCACTGTGTCTCCAGTGTGAAAGCCCGAGGGCTTTCACACTGGAGTGGTGTGCTTGCAGGATGTTAAAAAAACTCCTGCAAGCATCATCTTTGGAGCGGTGAAGGAGCGGTGTATACACCGCTCCTTCATCGCTCCTGCCCATTGAAATCAATGGGGCAGCGTGGCTAAACCGCTGGCAAAGCGCCGATGCAGCAGCGATTTGCGGGCGGTTTTTAACCCTTTTTTCGTTAAAACCGCCCCACTAGAAGCCAAATACCGCTGCTAAAACGACGGTAAAGCAACACTAAACATAGCACTGCTTTACCACCGACGTCTGCACCGCCCCAGTATGAAAGGGGCCTAACTAACCCAATGCTTTTCTTTCCATTATTTTTGTTCTGATAAGAAAATGTACTGGTTTGTGAATTCTCATGGTACCTGAAAAGTCCCCATGAATTTTTTAATTGTTTGGATTCAACACTGTAACTAAAAAGCTTCTGGCCTCCATCCGATTGCTTCATTTTTTTTCTGTTACTCTTGTAAAAGTTTGGATTCAACACTTAAAAGTTTGGATTCAACACTTAAAAGTTTGGATTCAACACTGTAACTGAAAAGCTTCTGGCCTCCATCCAATTGCTTTCTTTCTTTCTTCTACTTTTGTATTTTTAAAATAATATAAAAAATATATATATTTGAAAAAAATAAAGTATTGGTGTGTGTAATCTCATGACACCTTAAAAGTCCCCATTAATTCTTTAAAAGCTTGGATTCAACACTGTAACTAAAAAGCTTTCAGCTTCCACAATTTTTTTTTTGTATTGATAAAAGATTATTTACAACATTAGGTTTGTATTGATAAATCGATACTATAAAAAAAAAAAAAAATACATACTAGTTTGTGTAATCTCAGAGTCATGGCACCTTAAAAGTCCCGCTTTAATTTCTTTGTTTGGACTCAGCACTGTAACTAAAAAGCTTCTGGTCTTCTTCCAATAGTTTTTTTATTACTTTCTTACTTAAAAAAATAATAATATTGTTTTATGTTATTTTTTTTTTAATTACGCATTGGTGTATGTAATCTACAATAATGGATCGGATCTCTAAACACCTAAAGATATGGAAACCTTGGGTTGATAATTACCTCCCCCCGAACCTCGACAGTTTCTTGCTCAAACCCTGAGTCGGCACCGTTATTTTGAGTCCAGGTCTCTTAAAGCGGTATTCCACCCTAAAGTGGAACTTCCGCTCATCGGAACCCTCCCCCCCTCCGGTGTCACATTTGGCACCTTTTAGGGGGGAGGGGGGTGCAGATACCTGTTTAAGACAGGTATTTGCACCCACTTCTGGGCATAGACTCCCACGGGAGAGTGGGAGTCGCGATGTCTGCTGGGACACACTCGGGTCCCAGAGACAGCACGGAGCATTCCTATTGCGCTGCACGACTCGCGCATGCGCAGTAGGGAACCGGGAAGTGAAGCCGCAAGGCTTCATTTCCTGATTCCCATACCCAAGATGGGCGGCGGAAGCATCCGAGGACTGATGGACTGTTCGGCCTCGGGTGCCGACATCGCTGGACCCTGTGACAGGTGAGTGAAGTGAGAGAAATTTCTGCAGCATTGAAGGTCCCAATGAGCACAGTGGGCTCCATCATTCATAAATGGAAGAAGTTTGGAACCACCAGGACTCTTCCTAGAGTGGGCCTCCTGGCCAAACTGAGCGATCGGGGGAGAAGGGCCTTAGTCAGGGAGGTAACCCAAGAACTCATTAGTCACTCTTACAGAGCTCTAGCGTTTCTCTCTGGAGAGGGGAGGACCTTCCAGAAGAACAACCATCTCTGCAGTACTCCACCAATCAGGCCTGTATGGTAGAGTGGCCAGATGGAAGCCACTCCTCAGTAAAAGGCACATGACAGCCCGCCTGGAGTTTGCCAAAGGGCACCTGAAGGACTCTCAGACCATGAGAAACAAAATTCTCTTGTCTGATGAAACAAAGACTCTTTAGCCTAAATGGCAAGCGTCATGTCTGGAGGAAGCCAGGCACCGCTCATCACCTGGCCATTATGATCCCTACAGGGAACCATGCTAGTGGCAGCATCATGCATGGGATGTTTCAGTGTTTCAGTGGCAGTAACTGGGAGACTAGTCGGAATCGAGGGAAAGATGAATGCAGCAATGTACAGAGACATTCTTGATGAAAACCTGCTCCAGAGCTCTCTAGAGTGGCTATGAAACAACTCTGTTAATGTCCTAGAGTGGCCCAGCCAGAGCCAGGACTTGAACCCGATTGAACATCTCTGGGAAGTTATGAAATTGGCTGTGCACCGATGAGCTCTATCTAGTCTGATGAAGTTTGAGAGTAGACATGTGCACAACAGAAAAATTTGTTTAGTTTAGTTTCATTTCCGTTGATTCGTAACGATTCGTAATTTCGTAAGACGTGGGTTTTCGTATACAGACTATTTTCGTAAGAGTTATTTTTTCGTTGATTCATATTTCCGTTAGTCTAATTTTCATTAATTTGAAATTCTTATTTTCATTATCTTTCATATTCGGACGCGTTCGTATTTTCGTAAGAGCTATATTTTCGTTGATTTGAAATGATTCGTATTTCCGTGAGTCTAATTTTCGTTGATTCGAAATTCGTATTTTTGTAGATTTAATTACATTCGTACTTTCGTGAGACTGACTGACTCATTTATTCGTACTTTCGCAACATTGTTTTCCTAGATTCGTAAACGGAGCATAATTCGTAATTTTACGTGTATGCTATTTATATGTTTAAGAAACAAAGAATTTCTCTCTCACAAGTCAGAACTTAACTCACAAATCCACCAAAACAGTGTCCCCGACCCAACCACACCCTATCTGGACTATCGATGGCATATTTCAGAATCAGAACTAACAAATTTGTTCGTTCGAATTCTTGATTAGCATCGTTATTTCGTATTTTCGTTGTTTTGATTTCCTTTTTTCAGAATATTCGTAATTTCAATCTTTCGTTCATTTTGATTTTCATTATTTTGAATTTTGTTCGGTATTTTCGTTGTTTCTGTTTTTGTTTTTCATTCTTTCGTATTTTCGTTGTTTCTAATTTAATTATTTTGTATTTTTATTGTTTTCTATATTCGTTCTTTTCGATAGTTCATTTTTCGTTAGAATTTTTTGTAGACCGTTCGTTCATTCGTATGCTTACGAATTAACGAATATAACGAATTTTAACGAAAAACGAATTTGTAACGAAACGAATTGCACATGTCTATTTGAGAGGTTCCGCAAAGAAGAATGGGAGAAACTGCCCAAAAATAGGTGTGCCAAGCCTGTAGCATCATACTCAAAAAGATTTGAGGCTGTAATTGGTGCCAAAGGTGCTTCAACAAAGTATTGAGCAAAGCCTGTGAATACTTATATACATGGGATTTATATTGTTTTTTATTTTTAATACATTTGCAAAGATTTCAAACAAACTTCTTTCACATTGTCATTATGGGGTATTGTTTGTAGAATTTTGAGGACAATAATGAATTTAATCCATTAAATGTGGAAAAAAAGTGGTGTGCTGTGAATACTTTCCGGATACATAGATGATTATAGACAAGAGAAACAAAACACACCATCTCCTCTTCCCATCCTTTCTCGTTACGGCTTTAGGCACTGCTACAAAGTGACGAGTTCACTTTAAACATTGCCCCCTCGAACGCCAACATTTCACAGAGCACCGCCAGTGAACTTTGCTGCTTTGATATAAACTGCTTGGCTTTAGTGTTTAATAATACATATGGAAGAACGGTCTCATGCGTCCCCTGTTAGTACGAATGAAAGGAAAATGTGCAGCAAGGATATATCTTCCTGTTCCCAAAAGGATTCCGAGACAGAGCACTTGCTAAATAGTTGTCACAGCGCATTTGTGGCAACATGTTGTGCCAGGTTTTATGTTGGAAATAGGACCTTTTTTTTTTATTTTTGTTATGTTGCCGAACATTAGAAATTTTTTTTTTCTTTGTTGTATCTAGATAAAGCTAAAGGAATAAAAGCTGAATCCGCCTCTGCATGCAATGCAAGCGCACAACGGCGTGCACCTGACATTTAGAAAAAAAAAAGATGACAGCTGCAAATCAAAAAAGAAGAAAAAAATATATATATATATATATATATATATATATATATATATATATATATATATATATATATATATATATATATATAAATAAAAAAAAGAACAACTGAGCATATACCAGGAGTAGAAAAAGAGAAAAAGAAACAGCAGAAAACCTCACTATTACATGTCAAAATATGAAAGGAATTCATCTGCTGTTGATGGTGCTCTTCTTTCAACATCTTGAACATTTCATGTGATTTCCCTGTTCTAAGCGCTATTAAGCAGCTGATAATTTCAGGCCTTATGGTGAGCCGCCACGGCACGGCAGACCTCCCGGTACATTCGTACTCATTATCTGTCAACAATATTGTTAGCTTAGCACCATGTAACATCAAGTTCTGAGAGGAGTTTTTTTTTTTGTTTGTTTTATGTTTTTATCATATCATTTCAAACATTTTCAAAACTCTTATTGCCGCGTATTGTTCTGTTGTAATGGTTTATGTGCTCCTCCTAGGTGGCACCCATATAACTCATTTCACTCGTCGGCGTGCGGAGAGCAAACACATTTTCTACAGAGGGGCATAATAAGTACGATGCTTTATTATGAGTGTATGAAATGATGGGAGGCAATAGTTTGTAACTGATCTCGGAATTAATAAAATAAACATGAAAACGAAAAAGACTATTCAAAAAGACTCAACAGATTGTTTAGCCTTTATAATAATCTCAAATTCCTACTACACAATAGAAGAAGCAAGAGGAAACAAGACATGTAAGAACATATTGTATGATACTCAAAAGAATATAAAACATAAAGGGTGGAAACACAATTTTTCACTGCAGGTTCAATAATGGCACGCTAATGTGCAAGTCATAGGCGTGCGCACAGTGTGTGGCGGGTGAGCCTGGGCACACCCTAATCACCTTGTGCAGTGCACATTCCCCCTACTGAACCCCCATGGCAGCTAAGGCTACAGAGAAAAGGACCAGGGAATCTATGTCCTCAGTCCCTTTCTCTGATATTTCAAATAACACATTGTAAAAAAATAATAAAAATATATATTATGAATTTATTCTATTTTTTTAAATTGTAAAAAATAACAAAATAAAATAATAAAAATAAAAAAATACTGACACCAATCTCATCCCTACTAACACCATCCACTGCTCTCCTGCGCATTAGACATGGGCGCCATCAAAAAATTTGTTTCGTTCCGTAGAAAAAAAAAAAATTGTATTTCGTAATTCGTGTACGAAATTCAATTCGGATTCGTACGATATACGAATTTTCATTAGATTCGTAAATTTTTCGTTAAAATAACAAAAGTTTGTTATGATGAATTTATCATTATGAGGGGTTCCCACCATCCCTGTGCTGTGCTGACTTCCTCTGAGTGATTGGTGAACAAAACACCAGTCACATTTCTGTTAATTTGGATCCGAAATTCGTAAAAAAAAAATCGTATTCCGTACAGAATTCGTATGCATAAAAATTTGTATTTCGGATCCGTACAAATGTACGAATTTCCGGAAATTTGTATGAATTTTTGATTCTTACGAAACGAATCGCACATGTCTACTGCGCATGTGTGCTTGAATTTTGGGCTGCACACCCTAATGCAATAGGCTACGCACACCTATGGTGGTGCAGGTGTTGCAGCCCACCACAATGCATGGAAATCCGCTACTAGGCATTGTGGTGTGCTGCTTTTTTGAAAATAAATCCCGCATGTCTGTTTTTCTTTGATGTTTTCGTGTGTTGTCAGCCCATTTACAGTAATGGCGCGTACACACGGTCGGACTTTCCGACGGCAAATGTGCGATCGGAGCTTGTTGTTGGGAATTCCGACCATGTGTAGGCTCCATCGGACAGTTTCCATCGGAATTTTAATCGCACAAAATTTGAGATCTAGTTCTCAAATTTTCCGACAACAAAATCAACTTTGTGCGACCTTGTGTATGCAAGACAAAGTTTGAGCCAACATCTGTCAGAACAAAAACATGGATTTTGTTGTTGGAATGTCCGATCGTGTGTACGCGGCATAAAACCTTGGATTGTGAGCATAATTCGTTCCGGAAACATGCTTGTAATCCAAAGCACTTGGATATCAAAGCGAATTTCCCCATAAGAAATAAAGGAAACTCAAATGATTTGTTCCACAACCATTTATTCATAGGTCCTTCAGTTTATAGTACATTTAAAAAGATCATAGCGATGTAATAGGTTGTGTAACCATTAAAATGTCCATCCACAAATGAAAGCCTCCACAAGGGGATAAGAAGCAAAATCCAGCAGGACCTAGAGCAGTGATGGTGAACCTCGGCACCCCAGATGTTTTGGAACTACATTTCCAATGATGCTCAACTACACTGCAGAATGGGAAATGTAGTTCCAAAACATCAGGGCCAAGGTTTGCCATCACTGACCTAGAGAGTATAAAAGTGAAGAGAGGCACTTTTAAGTGTAGTAATATGGTTACATTTGATGAAGATGCAACATTTAGCAACTCACATGGTAGATGATTAAAAGAGGCACATCTAAGTATGCAGGCATCCGGGGTAAAGCTGTCTGCAATCGTGACCGGGAAGACTACCCTGCAGTAGAGAGATCTGAAAGCAAAGCTTGAAACGCTTGTGGAGCGCAGCGTGGAAGGGACAACGTCAATGGCGGCGAAGAGGACGGTCTATGTGGACAGCTTTACCCCGGATGCCTGCATACTTAGATGTGCCTCTTTTAATCATCAACCATGTGAGTTTCTAAATGTTGTACCTTCATTAAATGTAATTATATTGCTACACTTAGAGGCGCCTCTCTTCTCTTTTATACTCAGTTGTGAAATGACACTACTTGTATATCAAGATATCGCTTGTATATCAAGTCAAAATGTATATTAAAAATGTTGCTTGTCTTTCAAAACGCTCTTATACCAAGTTATTCTCAAACCAAGGTTTTACTGGATTTGAATTAGCTGCCTTTATGTCACAAGCAAAAAAAAAAGCATGGTAATGCAACTCTAAAAGAAAATATGTTTCATGTACAGCCACAGGATGTTAAAGCGGGAGTCCCGCAAAATTTTTTTTTTTCAAAGTCAGCAGCTACAAATACTGCAGCTGATGACTTTTAAAATAAGGACACTTACCTGTCCTAGGGTCCAACGATGTCGGCACCCGCCATCTTGCGGCTTCACTTCCCGGTTCCCTACTGTCCATGCGCGAGTCGCAAATACCTGTCTTAGCCCCCGTACACACGGTCGGAAAAAATTTGAGATCCTGCTCTCAAATTTTCCGACAACAAAATCCGATCGGACTTTTTCCGATCGTGTGTAGAGAATTCCAACGGACAAAGTGCCACGTATGTTCAGATCAAATTACGAGACCAAAGCTATTGGCTACTAGCCTCTACATAGTTCTGTCGTACGCAACGAACGTCACCACATTCAGATCAGATTTTCCGACAACTTTGTCTGACCGTGTGTATGCAAGACAAGTTTGAGCCAACATCCGTCGAGAAATAAATCCAGGATTTCATTGTCGTAATGTCCAATCGTGTGTACGCAGCATTAGACTGGGATGCCTTTAGTTCATGTGTGTGTAAAGGCAGGTGTCCCAATACTTTTGGTAATATAGTGTGTGTATATTTATATATACAGCGGGTATAATAACAGCTGTATATATAGTGTGTGAAACTGATGCCTTTTTGGTGCAATTTGAGCACATACAAAATGAATGGGATCAAATTGCACTGCAAAGAATCGCATGTGATTTGAACAGGAATGCGGTGCAATTTCTCTCTGAATCACATGCAGTTTCCCCCACCGCTCCGGTGTGAACCCAGGCTTGTCATAGTGACTCCATAGACTAATGCCCCGTACACACGATCAGAACTGCCGCCAGCAAAACTCCAATGAGAGGTTTTGTCGGAAAATGCGACCGTGTGTATGCCCCATCGGTCTTTTGCTGGCAGAAAAAGAGCAGGTTCTCTATTTTTCGGTTGGGAAAAGTTCCTATCCGAAAATGCGATCGTCTGTATGCAATTCGGATGTGCAAAAATTAACGCATGCTCGTAAACAATTAGACGCATACTCGGAAGCATTGAACTTCATTTTCGCCGGCTCGTCGTAGTGTTGTATGTCGCCGCATTCTTGGCAGTCAAAAGTTCAGAGAACGTTTGTGTGACCAGGTGTATGCAAGCCAAGCTTGAGCGGAATTCCGTCAGAAAAACTGTCCAAGATTTTTCGGACGGAAATTCCGCTCGTGTGAACATTAGGCTTACAAATAAGTAGTGGAGACCTCCAGCAGCACAGAATATTTCAGGAGCAGAGGCAGCTCTCTAATTAGGCAAATTAGGCAGTCGCCTAAGGCCTCGCACTCACAGGGGCCTTGCGGCCTCCTAATTTGCCTGTGCTTAATCACTGATTCTCTCTCTCCCCCCTCTTTATCTCACCCTCTTTTCTGTGTGCTTGTATTTTTTTTCCTATTATGGGCGTGAGTGGGGCCTCATGTGTAAGTTTCGCCTAAGGCCTCACAAATCCTAGAGCCGCCTCTGTTCAGGAGGTAGGTGTAAGTCTGGTGGGAGGCAGTGACCTTTCCATTTAATTGTGTACACACAGCAGCTTGTGATAGGGACAGGGTCACAATGTGCCAATGGTTATGGCTGGCAACAGGGGGCCACTGACAATGGAAGTGGTACATTCTTCCGCAACACACGGCAAAGCCAGGCAGCTTCATTGACACTGGTGCAGGAAAATGGTTGCATCAGTGACAACAATTTATATGAGACAAACTTTTTATCCATCCGCTTTTGCTACAAGAGACTTACCCCTGCTTTATGTTTAATGCATCTAGACGTTTATAAATAAGTTATTTACAGTACATGCATACATGTATGATAAAAGGTCCAACAGCAAATTGCATAAGACCTTTTAACTTAGAAAATATACACAGAGAGAATTTGAAGAATTTATGATGAGCAGCGCAAGAACAAGACATACATAATGCAGTAAATGGAGCAGAGAAATGTTTGCTGTAAGGTCATCGGGAGCAAGAAGAACCTTGGGAATGTAATCTATAGCCGAACTGGGGATGTATTTGTGGCGATCAGGATTACCTGCGCACTGAGCACCAAGCACGTCTTTCTCTGTAATGGGAATAACACGCCGGATAATTACTTGTGTCTGTAAATTCTCAAACATACAAAAGGTTCCCCCGCGCTCAACCATGTTCACATGCAAAGGATAATTGCAAAAATCCGCCTTTGATACTTCCGCAAAAAACAAAGTCTCCATTTCACAGGCTAGTGTTACTACTGTAGTCTGCAAGGCCACCCACTTTATGATTTATAAAGCATGGTGTATCATAAACAATTGCTAACTGTCATTTTCATAGTTATCATTTAATCGATGCCAGGAGAATGCTACATTCTCAGTCTAGGGACTACACTTTGTTCTCCCCCACCCACCAAGTTTATAGTAAAAAGAAAATAACAGGTGCCTCCAGGTTAAAACTTGTAGCATTTAACCTCCCTAGCGGTATGATTATGTCTGGAATTTTGTACCAAAAGCGGTACAATTATTTTGCATGGAAATTTGGCGTTTTTATATTGTAGGCATGCAATTCTTATGAATAACTCACTTAAATCTGTCCAAACCAGAGTCTAGTAGACATCCCGGGTATGATAAAGTTTGAAACACAAAATCTAATTATAATATAATAAATAACTATAAAAATTATTCAATAATGTAATCAAATCAAAAACACCGAAATTTGCTCAGTTGCAAAATAGTCGCTGTCATTAAATTTAGTGTTTGATGATGAATTGTGATTCTAATTTATTATCGCTGTTTTCTAGCTGGTCTAAAAGCACTTTTGACATAAAGGGACACTTTTTGGTTGCTATGGACAATCTCCAGTTTCCAGGCAGAAAAAAATGGTATTTATTATATAAAATGACATACAGGGCACTGGACAGACCACTAG
Organism: Lithobates sylvaticus; assembly: GCA_028564925.1. Taxonomy (NCBI): domain Eukaryota; kingdom Metazoa; phylum Chordata; class Amphibia; order Anura; family Ranidae; genus Lithobates; species Lithobates sylvaticus. Next base: position 736,126,993 of record CM053026.1, on the reverse strand, counting down.
GGACAAAGGGCATGTGTCATTTTTTTATACAGTACTGTAATCTGTAAGATTACAGTACTGTATGTGTATTGTGTGTTTTAACTTTTTTGAATTTGGCGCCGATCTCCGCTCCCGTGCGTCGTAACGTCGCAGGGAACGGAGATCAGCGGAACTCGGCACTGTGTGAATCGAGCGGAGGAGCTCGCTCACACAGCGGGGAGACATTGCAGGATCCAGGGGACAAGGTAAGTAACTTCCCTGTATGCTGCAATGCAAGCCCGAGGCTCAGGGTTACCGCTTATGGTACTGAAGTTTCCACCCCGAGCCAGACTCGGGATTACCGCCAGGGAGGTTAATGTATTACAGGTGCTATCCACACTGGTGTGGCGTCCGTCCGGCGCTTTAGCGTTACTGCAGCTTTTCTTGTCCAGGAGAAGGGAATCCTGTCCAGCAGGATTTCCGGGAGGCTGGAGAGCTGTAAACGAGGCTTGGTTGAAGCTGTGGGTCGGTGTTGGAACTCAGCTCCAGGCGCGGTGACGTCACTGCTCACTAGTAACGCTAAAGCACCGGACGGGCGCCACACCAGTGTGAATAGGACATGTGCCGGACTTCCATAACTTTGATGTAAGTGGATAATTGGACCTGTAATGCATTAAATGCTACAAGTTTTAACCTGGAGGCGCCTGTTCTCTTCTTTTTGCATATCCTGGAGTCTGCTCTGAACTTCCATTTGAAGGCTTGCCCTGGTTTATGGACTTTTTGCTAATTATATACAGGTCTTTCCCCCCCCCCCCCCCCCCCTTCCCCCTATTTCAGTCTCAGCCCTACTCCATTCATACTAAGAACTCAATAACAAGGACTAAATTAATGGACTTTCTTTTATCATACATACCATGTGACAGCGCCCTATGTCAGTGATGGCGAACCTTGGCACCCCAGATGTTTTGGAACTACATTTCCCACGATGCTTTTGCACTCTACAGTGTAGTTGAGCATCATGGGAAATGTAGTTCCAAATCATCTGGGGTGCCAAGGTTCGCCATCACTGCCCTATGTTCACCAAGTTTATAGTGTCCTAGATCAGCAGTCGCTAACCAGTGGTCCATGGACCACTTATGGTCCACAAAAACATTTTGGTGGTCCCCTGGGGTTATGCCACAAATCAACATTGTGGCGGATGTATACAGCCCAATGTTGTTTCTAGTGTTGATCTCAATGCACGCTGACAGTCAATACCATCAGTTCACATTGATACCAGATGCCTCCTCTGTACTTCCCGCTCCTAACTACTAACCCAGAAGTAGTGCAGAGAGCAGGAGGTTAAGAAGGAGAGGACTTCCAATGGCAGAGCTGATCACAGACTGTGGGAAGGAGCATGGAGCTTGAGCACATGGCTGGATAAGGAGATGAAATCCAATGATGAGTCTGTGTAAAGCAGTAGTGTGATCCAGGTGGAGGGGGGCAGAAATCCGGAGCATTGTGTGAATAAGGAATGTAAAATTCATGTTAGTGGTCCACAGGATTCAAAATTGTGACTTTAGTGGTCTGTGAGGTCTGAAAGGTTGGTGACCACTGTCCTAGACTACTTTTTTATAGACTACAGTCCCTTGGACTGGTCATCTTGTGACATCAACACCATGGTGTGGTCTGACCATTCCCCACTATTTCCTGCTCTTACACTACTAAACTTACCAATGAGAGAATGGATCAAAGGAAAGTCTGGATAGTCCATGATTAAGCAAAGAGGTTAGCTTGAAACACGTGAACCTTTTCTCCCAACTGTGGTTCTGTATGGTATTTCTATGCTGTTTTATTCAGGATTAACAAAGTGGATTTTAGTTTTTAAGTGCACCATCATTGATCATTGCAAAGGTGTGGGCCAACTGGGCCAACACACATGAAATGGAGGTGTGCAGGGTTTTAGAATGAGTGGCGTTATCTAGAGCAGCGCTGCGTTTCTTATGATTAGAGAATGGACATGACATTTCAATAACTCACCGTTGACAGATCGGAATTTCCATAATAAAATCACTGAAGTGATTAATACGTTTCTACTTGATCGAGCTAATGACCCTACTCCATTACCTTACCAGTGGGAATCCCTCAATGCAGTTATTCAAGGGGATATCCTCCAACAAGGGGCTAGGATAAAAAAGAAAAGGCTGCTGCTATCACCTCTACATGGTCCAAACTCCGTCAATTAAATACCAAAAATCACACATCTCAGCTACCAGTTCCAAACTGCTGAAACTATGTGAAGCTTCCTCGGTCACTTTTAAAAAATGTCAGTGCAAGCAACAGATTCATGTACCTGTTCTAGACAGATAAAGAAATCCGGTGGACAGGCGGCTTGTGGAGTTGCATTGAGGCCGGAGTGTCCATATGGACACTTTTCCCTTAGTACAACTGTGCTTCCTGACCACCGCTGCATCTGTCAGCTTTGTACCAGGGGATGGAGCCTAATGGGGATTCACAGACACAAGTTTCCCATCTAGGCCATTTCCCCTGTGGTTGACAGCAGGCAGTGTGTGGATCCTTAGCCATAAAACACTCTACTATTGGCTATGGAATCCACCCACTTTTTGCTGTCAATCACAAAGCAAGAAAAGACCTGATGGCGAACAAATGTTTCAACATTCTCATCAGGCTCCACCCACTGCAGTATCGCAGGTTGCTAGGAGACTGTCGGCTGGGAAGCCAACAGCGTTCTTAACAACCAATGACAGAGAAACAGTAATGGCAAATATGTTGCTCTAGTACACTGCATACAGGGACAGGCAATCTGCCTTTCTCTGTAAGTCAGCTTAGAATAGGTCTTAATTAATGCCGTTTTCTTCAACTATGAATCAATGGTAATTTTTTTTTATTTGGTGCATCAATTAGCACAACTTTTGTAAAATTTGCACTGTTACCCGAATCTGCCACATGTGCCACATATACATAGACTCTGTTCCTCTACCCCAAACTCGCTCATCCATGTCTTTATGGACCTTGGACCCCAAACTCGCTCATCCATGTCTTTATGGACCTTGCTTTGTGCACTGGTGCGCAGTCATCTTGGAACAGGAAGGGGCCATCCCCAAACTGTTCCCACAAAGTTGGGAGCATGAAATTGTCCAAAATGTCTTGGTATGCTGACGCCTTAAGAGACCCCTTCACTGGAACTAATGTCCAGTACACACGAGCGGATTTTCCGTCGGAAAAATCTTGGATGGTTTTTCCGACAGAATTCCGCTCAAGCTTGGCTTGCATACACACGGTCACACAAAAGTTCTCTGAACTTTCGACCATCAAGAACGCGGTGACGTACAACAATACGACGAGCTGAGAAAATGAAGTTCAATGCTTCCAAGCATGCGTCAAATTGTTTCTGAACATGCGTAGGAATTTTGCGCATCGGAATTGCTACAGACAAATGCTTTTTCCGACCAAAAAATAGAGAACCTGCTCTCAATCTTTTGCTGGCGGGAATTCCGATGGAGCATACACACGGTCGCATTTTCCGATCAAAAGCTTTCATCAGACTTTTGCTGGCGGGATTTCCGATTGTGTGTACGGGGCATCAGGGGCCAAGACTAACCCCTGAAAAATGACCCCACACCATAATCCCCCCTCCACCAAATGATTTAGACTAGTGCACAAAGCAAGGACAGCCTTCCCAGAAGAATTGAAGCTGTTGTAGCTGCAAATGGTGGGCCAACTCAAAATTGAACCCTACGGACTAAGACTGGGGGATGCCATTGAATTTCATGTGCGTGTAAAGGCAGGCATCCCAATTGTTTTGACAATATAGTGTAGGTACTTCTGTGTAAATAAGACCTAACTCTCATAGCTTGTTGTTGCATCCACAGAGCAGAAGTAAGTTAGAATCTGAATTTCCCTAAAAGCTATGTAATGTGTATAGCTAGAGATGATTACTTTTTTCCCCTACAAAAAGAAAACAGAGGTTTATTGTAATGATGAATTTTGTGTATTGCAATTCTCCTTTCGGCTGTGTTCACTAACAGATATCTTCATTTTATTTAAGCAAAAATCCAATTAGTGGAATGCTCTCTAGTTCTAGAATAAAGTGAAAAATGAAACAAAAGAATGTGTGAGAATTGCCATAGCGTCCTTTAGGGAAACCTGCGCTTGACATAAACAGTTTCACAATGTAAGATATCTGCACAAACTGTCAAAAGGGTTTAGAAAATTGTCAAAACTTTAGAATGGGTGTTACAAGAGGAACAGTGTAGAGATTAATTAACTGTCTCCTAATCAGTTTGTTTTCTTCCAGGTAGTGACTGTATTGACCTGTGCAGCTGCATGGTCCTAGAGATATCGCTCTTCCTTCAAAGCTTGCTTTGTAACTTTCCTGCACTCCATTTGTAGAGGATTCATTTATAAAAAGACCTCTCTTCCCTATTCATGTTTATTGCAGGAGCCCTGTGACCATGGGATATTATTAACCTCTTGATTCCCATGTAACACATATGTACAGAGGCAAAGAGAGTGGGCTTTAACCCCCCTACCCCCCACTTATGCCTTCAGGGGCGGCAGAGGTTTCTGTGCTGAGAGACCCATTACCAACCTACCATGCCTTGCTCTGTGCTGTGTCTCTGTGGTGGAAGACATCTTGGTAGAGGAAGGTTCTTTGCATCTTCGTGTCAAAGGCTTCAGTACGAACAACAGCTAGTAGCAAATTTCACTGTAATGCCCCGTACACACGGTCGGAAAATCCGACCACAAAATCCATCAGATTTTTTCCAACAGATTTTGTCCGACACTGGTGTTGCATACACACGGTCGGACAAAGTTGTCGGAAAATCCGATCATCCTGAACGTGGTGACGTTTGTTGCCTACGACGGGACTACCTAGAGCAGTGTTTCTCAACTCCAGTCCTCAAGGCGCCCCAACAGGTCATGTTTTCAGGCTTTCCATTATTTTGCACAGGTGATTTGATCAGTCTCACTACCTTAGTAAGTACCACAGCCGTTTCATCTGAGGGAAATCCTGAAAACATGACCTGTTGGGGCGCCTTGAGGACTGGAGTTGAGAAACACTGACCTAGAGGCTAGTAGCCAATAGCTTTGGTCTTGTAATGTGATCTGAGCATGCATGGCACTTTGTCCGTTGGAATTCGCTACACACGATCGGAAAAAGTCCGATAGGACTTTGTTGTCGGAAAATTTGAGAGCAGGAGATAAAACTTTGTCCGTCGGAAAATCCGATGGAAAAAGTCCGATGGAGCCTACACACAGTCAGAATTTCCGACAACATTGTCCGATAGGACATTTTCCATCGGAAAATCCGACCGTGTGTATGGGGCATAAATCTGCTAAAACTAGCATTTAGAAGCAGATGAGTCTTTCACTCTGATGCTGCAGTTAAACAGCTATGAAGTCATAGGCACAGAAATGCCTAGGCACACTCACAGAACAGGAAGTGCACTGCTAGGTACATTTTTCAGGGTACAGCTTAGACACAATTAACATTTCTAGGTTTTGCCTATAACATAGCAAACCTTTTATTATTAAGTTCAGTTCCACTTTAAAGGCAGTCTTACTCAACACCAGCCACCTTTGAAGCCAAAGTGCTATTAGCCAAATGCCCTGTACACACGATAGGATTTTCCGATGGAAAATGTGTGATAGGACCTTGTTGTCGGAAATTCCGACCGTGTGTAGGCTCCATCACACATTTTCCATAGGATTTTCCGTCACACAAAATTTGAGATCTGGTTCTCGAATTTTCCGACAACAAAATCCGTTGTCGGAAATTCCGATCGCGTGTACACAATTCCGACGCACAAAGTGCCACACATGCTCGGAATCAAGCAGAAGAGCAGCACTGGCTATTGAACTTCATTTTTCTCGGCTCGTATGTGTTGTACGTCACTGCGTTCTTGACGTTCGGAATTTCTGGCCAACTTTGTGTGACCGTGTGTAGACAAGATAGGTTTGAGCCAACATCCTTCGGAAAATCTTATCATGTGTACAGGGCATTAGAGGTTTAAGTAATAAGATTAACCAGCCTTGGGCACTGCTCCATCATGTCTGCTGCTACTACAACTGATTGCAATTTGTCCCAAATGATCAAGTTTCAGAAGTCAGACAGAGCTAGCTAGAGTAGCTTCACCTAGAGCAGCCCCATTCCCCTAAAGTCAGACAGACCTACTGGTACTTGGTTGCCCCCTCCCCCCCCCCCCCCAGGCTTAATATAAAATGATATAGAACCTGGCCAAAGGCACATGGGATTGAGCAAAGATATAGAAAACGGTATCCGTGGTCTTCAGGAGTCTCAGGCATGAACTGTTGCACAGAAGATAAGAAGCCTGTAACACAATCCAGAAGCAGGTGGTGGTCAGGGCAGGTGGAGGATAAGCATAACCCAGGGATGGATTCTGCCTCCATCTCAGTCCCAGCCAAAGCATGCATTGCTAGGTTTAGGTTTGGCTCCAACTGCCTAGCCTTCTCTGCTCCCATTTGTTGGTGGTATGTGCTCCTCATTTGAACATCACAAGCCCAGAACCCTTGTTCTGTCTACATTGGCTTTGTACTTAAAATTGTAAATGTTGTCCATTGCGATAACACATTTATCCAGGAATATTCAGTGCGGGCTGCAGACAATAAGTGTAATCCAGAGGCAAGCAGATATCAAGGCAAACAGCAGACAATAATTGTAAGCAAGAGACAAGCAGAGGTCAGGGCAGGCAGCAGACAATAAACATAATCCGGGGTCAGACAGAGATCAGGGCAGGCCGCAGACACTAAGCATAATTCAAGGTCAGGCAAAGGTCAGATCAGGCAGACGTCAATAAGCATAATCCAGTGTCAAGCAGAGATCAGGGCAGGCAGCAAAGGGTAAGCAGAGTCCAGGGTCAGGCACAGATCAGGGCAGACCGCAGATGATAGAGTAATCCAGGAACAGGGTAAGGTCAAGGCAGGTTAAACATGGTCGTTCAAGGGTTCTGGGCTTGTGATGTTCAAATGTAAGAAAGGGGTTTTTGGTACTTTGAGTGAGGCACAGGGTAGGAGAATGTATGTAAATTGTTTAATTTGCATAAAAACAAAGCATACCTCATAACATGTGATACATGGTTGAACATGAGTATTTTTATCTATATGCAAGACCATGACATACAAAAAAGAAGAATTAATATATGTATACATGCACGCATCTGAAATCGCATAGTATTTCATGGATCTTGTTTACATAGGCATCTCCCCGTTCTGCGGCTCCGTGACACGATTGCCGGGAAACTGACGTACATTGAGTCCACGGGTCCAGCGGGCACGGTCACGCTGTATGTGGCGGGTGCACGCTCACCCGCTAGCCCCTCCAATTTAAGGGGAGGTACAGGTACGCCCATTTGCCCACCGCTGCCATTGTGCCGATGTATATCGTTGTGCAGCGGTCGGGCAAGTAGTTAAAAACAGTATTTTAGCCCCTTGCTAACCCTAATTAGTTATGAAGAAAGGGTTAGGGTAGCTGGGGCGGCACAGAAAGCAATTCGACAATCCTAGTAGAGGAGATGGTTATGATGTGCAAAAAAAGGGGCTATGCTAGAGAATAAATTGTGAGTAAATAACATTTTAAGCAAGTTCCAAGGCACATTTTAATTAAAAAAATTGTTTACGGAAAGGACAATTCCTGCAAATAAGCATTTAAAATACCTAATTTCACTGTGCTTTTACGCACATTTTTTATGTTAATGACAGGGCCTCTTTAAGATTGTGGCAATTATACCCAAAGACTTTGTGTAAGGTGAACTTTATCTAGAAGGTGAACAATATTGAGCTCTCTAAGCTCAGTTTTTTTTTTTCTGCGTGTTAAATGTTCTCTAGAACATTTGTTGAAAATAATGTGAAAATAAATTCCTTTTTTTTATTTTTTATATAGTCTACATTTATATTTGCCCTCCGATGACCTCTTTTTAGGAAGTACAATAGGCTGAAAAAATGCATTCTTTTTCCAAGTGCGAAGATTCAAGTGGAGCTGGAAAAAAATAACTCTTCTTATAATATAATTGTGGAAAAACATGATACTGGACAGCGAATAGAACAGTCGTAATATTAATTCTCTCTAGCGTATGACAACGTGTATGAATACCAAACCCAAGCCTATTCTGAAAATCCCTTTCATTCTAAAATAGAGGTGACCCTTAATTGTTTCTTTAGGGAATTGGAACAGAAAATAAATAAATTACAGAGGAAAAAAAACCACAGCTGCCGAGTTTACAACTCAGAGAAGATCCTCTAATTTTAATATTTTCTCTGCTGCCTACTCATTAGAGGCCATTCTGTGAATGCCAGTGCAGCCATTTTAATAGAATTTAGTGCCATACTGAGGCAAAGCACACATTTTGTACATAGCATTGAGGCTTATTTAGTAGATCTAAGTAACATTATTGATAGAGGGAAATAGGGTTACTACCCATCTGGGATTAACCCGGACAGTCCGGATTTGGAATTGTGTGTCCGGGTTTCAGACCACCTGAAACCGGGACCCAATATTCATAATGGGCTGTGGCTCCCCAAGTAACCAAGTACCACAGCCGCCAAGTGCATAGGTGTAAACACGGGTCCCACCCCCATACAGGAGAGGAGAGAGGGCTTGATCTGCTCCTCCTCCTCCCACCCCTACCCGTCTGTCTGCCCACCCACACACCAATCCCCGGCGTTCTGTGCCTCAGGAAAGGGGTGTGTGGGCTGGAAGTTCAAAGCTCAGCAACTGGCAGATACATTGTGGATGAAAGGTGTCTATGCCTGAGCCTCCATCTTCGGGTGAGTGGGCTCACCATCCACTGTCTGTGAATAAAGTCTTCCCCCTCCCTCCCATCTCTCTCCTGCCTCCAAGCGAGAGTACACTAAGGTAAGGGGGACTCAGTTGTAAGGGGTGCCCTGTGGACCCTGATGTAAGAGGGGCTTTGGGAACCCTAATTTAAGGAGAATGCTGAGAACTCTGATGCAAGTGGGCGGTTCTGTGAGCAGAAACTCCTTTACACCAGAGTCCACAGTGTTGCCCCTTAAAACAAAATTGCTGTGTGCCGCAAAAGTGGAGTAAAAGTGGCAACCCTAGAGGGAAACCATTTTGTACATACTGTAGCAGTAATGCATAGCTCCCAACTGTCCCTGATTTCGAGGGACTGCCCCTGATTTGGAGAAATGTGGTAGTAAAAAAAAGTAGTAAAAAAAAAAACATTTCCCCTGCAAGGTAAAGGCATAATGTGCTAGTATGCCTCACATACTAGCACATTATGAAAGACTTACAGCGGAATGCTGTCAACGCTGCAGAGGCTTCCATCTTCACCCAGTCTTCCTTCCAAGTTCACGGGCTATGGCTTGTTGAATGGCTGAGCTGCAATGACGCCACTCCCACACATTTGCGTAGGCGTCACGGCCATTGCACGGAGGGGACGGCATGGATATGCTGTTCTTTCAGAGCAAATGCACCAGTGACATCACCGGCTGCTGCTCACTGGAATCACCGAGGGCAACACTTAGGGGTGTGCGAAATTCCACAATTCCATCCTCCAAATTTCCATTTTCTGTGTCCCTGCTCTCCGGCTGCCATGTTTAGTCTCCCACGCTCTGTGATTGGGCGAATGGGGTCATGTGTGGCGGCGGGGCTAGGCCTGTCCGTGATCGCTTCTGGAGTCCCACCTCTGCCTGGTGTGAGTGTGAGCCGCCGCTGTGGACTTCTCCTCCTCCTTTCCTCTTGACCGATGGAAGACAAAAAAGTGAAGGTGAGACTCCCTCGTGAGAGTAGAGTCATGTTGTTGGCCCCAGGGGAGTGGACATGGTCTGGGGAGAGGGAGCAACCAGCCAGAGAGAGACAGTAGAAGAGCAGCGCCATGTAGTGTCAATATAGGAATACTGTAGCTAGGTAGTCAGCGTAGTGTAGTGGACAGCGAAGTGTAGTGGATGGTGTAGTGTAGTGGACAGTGTAGTGTAGTGGTCAGTGTAGTGTAGTAGTCAGTGTAGTGTAGTGGTCAGTGTAGTGTAGTGGACAGTGTAGTGTAGTGGATGGTGTAGTGTAGTGGACAGTGTAATGTAGTGGTTAGTGTAGTGTAGTGGACAGCGTAGTGTAGTGGACAGTGTAGTGGACAGTGCAGTGTAGTGGATGATGTAGTGTAGTGGACAGTGTAATGTAGTGGTCAGTGTAGTGTAGTGGTCAGTGTAGTGTAGTGGATAGTGTAGTGGACATTGTAGTGTAGTGGTCAGTGTAGTGTAGTGGTCAGTGTAGTGGACAGTGTAGTGGTCAGCACAGTGTAGTGTAATGGACAGTGTAGTGGACAGTGTAGTGGACATTGTAGTCTAGTGGTCAGTGTAGTGGTCAGTGTAGTGTAGTGGTCAGCACAGTGTAATGCAGTGGACAGTGTAGTGGACAGTGTAGTGTAGTGGACATTGTAGTGTAGTGGTCAGTGTAGTGTAGTGGTCAGTATAGTGTAGTGGTCAGTGTAGTGGTCAGCACAGTGTAGTGGACAGTGTATTGTAGTGGTCAGTGTAGTATAGTGGACAGTGTAGTGGACAGTGTAGTGTAATGGACAGTGTAGTGGTCAGCACAGTGTAGTGTAGTGGACAGTGTAGTGTAGTGGACATTGTAGTGTAGTGGTCAGTGTATTGTAGTGGTCAGTGTAGTGGTCAGCACAGTGTAGTGTAGTGGACAGTGTAGTGTAGTGAGAAGAATGGGTGTAGATCGCGCTGGACAGACTCTATCAGCCAGTATTGTAAATTGGTAGGGTGTGGGCAGAGGGAAAGAATTTGTTTCCAGAGGTCCGTGCCCAGTTTGGAAAATGGTGGTGATGAGCCCTGTTAGGGCTTGGGCTGCTACCTCGGTGTGCATCCTTACAGTCGACTCTGCGTGTTATGTAGAAGAAATGAGGATAAAGGAGCGCTGGTGATCAAAGAGGTAAGTAATTTGTATATTATTTGAAGTTTCAGCAATAAAAAGTGGCCAACGTGTTTCGGGGGACTTAAGACTCCCCCTTCATCAGGGCTGCTTGTAAAAATCATTGTGAGATGACCCTGTTGGAGGGTGCCTTTGGCACATGGTTTTGGACTATTAGAAGTCCTCAGCCTCTGCTCCAGCCTCCAGCTTGACTGGGCAATCGTTCTTTTATGTCGGTTGATTTTTTCAGGCTTTCGGAAACGTCCTGTGGCTTAATGCAGCCATATTAGTTACGCATCTTTTTGATTCCCGTTTGTGATCTCTGGAATATTGCTGCAGAAAACTGTATACAATCAATAAAACAATTATTTTAACAGAGAGTGTGGAGCATTACACAGATGCAATGTGGTTGCAGCTACATGTGACATGCCAGAGAATTGTAGCTATGATTGATTTATGCCATAACCATAGGCCTCGCCTGTAGAGGTCAGAGGTCAGGACTTGACACATTTCTGTAATTTTACACTTTGCCTCACCGGGACTTATAAATGTCACTCAAGTGACTGAGCTGAAAGTTGTTATAAGAAGCAACGATATTGAACTCGCTTTCATATTTGTATGCCCCTGTGATCTCTAACCATTAACCATGATGGAAGAGGTGGTCAGTTATCTCTGATTTCTTATTGAACATTGGTTTGATTCCCAGCATGCATTTCATCAGGGACTCAGGAACAAGCCATGTGCTTTCCCTTAAATAAGGGGAAGCGTGACTATCCATTGAGCAGACACAATTTATTAAATGAAATGAAAAGTGTTTTTGTACATATTGTCTTCATTTATTATGTTTTCAACTAAAGATTGGAGAACTGTAAAAAAAAGATGTTTTATTTATGCTAAATCACTGCTTTATTTCTTAGAAATGTGATAAACTGTGACTTTCACAAATTATTACATTTGCATAACACCTTCTATTTTCTAGATAGTGTTAAAGCCAAGCTCCAGTGATCCTAAAGGCTTTTTCTCCTCTGTATGACTGGTACAAAGCCACCCTATTAATGCTGTAAGGGCATTTTCATACAGACGGCCAGGGGATGGTAAAAACTGATTGCTGAGGCCTAGGCCATCTTTATGTAGAACAACAATTCGTTTTTTCAGATCCTTAGAGAGTACTTTGCCATGAGGTGCCATGTTGAACTTCCAGTGACCAGTATGAGAGAGTGAGAGCAATAACACCAAATCTAACACACCTGCTCCCCATTCACACCTGAGACCTTGTAACACTAACGAGTCACATGACACCGGAGAGGAAAATGGCTAATTGGGCCCAATTTGGACATTTTCACTTAGGGGTGTACTCACTTTTGTTGCCAGTGGTTTACACATTAATGGCTGTGTGTTGGAGTTATTTTGAGGGGACAGCAAATTTACACTGTTATACAAGCTGTACACTCACTACTTTACATTGTAGCAAAGTGACATTTCTTCGTGTTGTCACATGAAAAGATAAATAAAATAAAAATAACATATTTACAAAAATGTGAGGGGTGTACTCACTTTTGTGAGATACTGAACTGTATATACCAAGTTGAGAGGACCCTGGGACAATCAAGGTATGGGAGCCAGAGACTCAACCATCAGGCAAATATAGTCAGCTAAGTGGAGGCCCTGGACAGGGCTGGAGGACAGGGTGAGGTTGTCCTGCACTCAGAAAAGCCAGCTCTAGTCATCTTGTCTTATATGGTGGTGGAGGCTAGAGCAGGTTGCAAAAGGCTTTTAGGACAGACCAAGTGTTCTCTGAAATCAGTCAATCTCCCTGGAGGACCTGGGAGAAGTGTACTAAAACCAAAGGTGTAACTGCAGTGATCCTGTCTCAGGAACTACACGCAGGAATTTGTGAGCTGGACACAGATAGTCTAAGGCAAGCCACTAATGCCCCGTACACACGGTCGGAAATTCCGGCGGAAAATGTCCGATCGGACCATGTTGTCGGAAAATCCGCCAGTGTGTGGGCTCCATCTGACTTTTTCCGAAAAATTTGAGATCCTGCTCTCAAATTTTCCGACAGCAAAATCCGATCAGACTTTTTCCGATCGTGTGTAGAGAATTCCGACAGACAAAGTGCCACGCATGCTCAGATCAAATTATGAGACCAAAGCTATTGGCTACTAGCCTCTACGAAGTTCCGTCGTACGCAACGAACGTCACCACGTTCAGAATGATCGGATTTTCCGACAACTTTGTCCGACCGTGTGTATGCAACACCAGTGTCGGACTAAATCCGTCGGAAAAAATCCGACGGATTTTGTGGTCGGAGTTTTCGACCGTGTGTACAGGGCATAAGGAAAGCCACTAAGACCCTGGGAAGGAATGAGATTGAGAAAAGGGAAGATGGCTGAAGTGTTGTATGCTGCTTTTACATATAACTTCTGCAGATTGCCAACTATATGTGATTGACAAAGTACTGTCAAGTGACCACGGATAGTATACCTATGTGATGTGACTGTAACTGCCATCTTTTGAAGTAACATCAGTAACCTGCAGCAACTACATTTCTTTTCTGCAGATATTCCTTTCTTTGAAATATAATGGCTAATGGCCAGGGATGACGTGGGAAGGCCGCAGGCAAGGAGTTGGGGACACTATGGCAGAGGTTTAGGGCTTTAAACAGGTGGGTTGTTGTTTTAGCAAAAGAAGAAGCAGGGCAGGGACTTGTACTAGATGACTCAAAATATCGGTCAATCAAGTCCATTTACATTCGATACTCACAATGCCCCAGTTACTTACAGTCCTCATTACTCACAACCCTCAGTTAGGGTTGCCACCTCATTCTCTTTAAAACCGAACACATATTAATTCTACAGATTCTGAGGCTAATTTAATGCAGATAAGGCACCAAGTGAGTTTAGTTACCACCTTAATCAGCCACAGAACCTGTGTAATTAGTTTTGTGTTCAGTTTTAAAGGGATGAGGTGGCAACCCTACCCTCAGTACATATAATGCCCCAGTTACTCAAAGTACTCAGTACTCACAATGCCTCAGTAACTCTCAGTGTAAGCAGAGCCCAGTACACTCAGTCCCGCTCCAGCTATCCTCTCAGACAGCCTCAGCTTACACTTCTGTAATGCAGAGAATGCATTAAGGTAAAAAACGTTTATACTTTATGTAGCGCTGGCTCCTGACGAGCAGGCGCTATTGTTTTTGAAATTTAAGTTGCCTGAAGCCACAGTTGGGTTTCAGAATAATTCTTCTAAAAATTCTGGTTTCAGTACCAGTCTAGCTGGGTTGCACTGGGTTCTCCTTGACCGTAGGTGTCGCTGTCACCGCCGGCAAGAGTAGAAATGCAGTCTAGCTGGATGCATTAAATGCCAATTACCTTTCGGAACCAGCCCAGTGGGAGTGTTCTCCTGCTGTGCATTCTGGGGGGGGGGGGGTATTGAAGGTACCAACACCATGTAACTAGGGAGAGAGAAAAAAGGGAAGAAGGTTTTCCCGTCCGCGTGGTTGTGGTGGTCCTCCTGACCCAGCCTCATGGCCCTCCTGGCCTGGGGTGCAAACCATGCGTCCGGTGTCTCGGGGCTTTCTGGACAGAGGCAATGTAACTGCAGGGGTAGGCCCGAGTGACTTTCGGAGCCTACTGATCCAAGGAAGGTCCGGTGCCGTCTCAACGAAATTGAGAGGCCCAGCAACTGAAGTACCCCAGGGGAGGACCCTTTCAGGAGAAGGCCATGCGCAAGGCTGGTTTCTCTGAAGGAGCCTGGAGGCTTAGTTGAAGGACGCAACCTGGAACATCCCTCATATGGTATCGCCGGATCGGCTGAGAGAATCTGGTACCGTATGACAGTTACCTAAAGTTCATCTAATACTTCAATGACGTTAAAGTGTAACTACAAGTCTGTGGCAGAGACTTTACTGAGTATCCTACCGGCTGCTAGGCCTAGTGAGAGAGACCTATCCGGGGTGCTGAATCCAGTTGTGAAACAGTTTAATCTCTGGATTCATTTGATATCTTCACCTCGCAATCTAAGTACCTGAATTCACCCCTAAACCCTCTACCCTTTAACGAGAGACTGTGTTCTATTTTTCTTGAATAAAAACCCTGAAAGAGGATTCAGTGTCAGTCTCAACCTTTACTCTGGCTTACTTTCCATGGGATCCCCAAGACGGAGCTACAACAGGTGAGGTAACGGTAAGCCTAAATTTAACCAGCAAATCCTTTGGGGGTCAGTGCTACATTTAGAACTACCTTAAGTTAAGTTTTTTTCTAGTAAAGGTTACTGTCAATGCTACAGCATACAAAGACATTTTAGACAATTGTGCACTTCTAACCTTGTGGTCAGGGTTTGAGGAAGTTCTGTTTTCTGTTCCAGTATTACTGTGCCCCCGGTGTCCATAAAGACATGGTTTCATAAGTTTGGTGTGGAGGAAGGTCAAGTGGCCTGTACAGAGCCCTGGCCTCAACCCTTCAGAACACCTTTGGGATGAATTGAAAGGCCAATTGAGAGTCAGGTCTTCTCATCCAAAATCAATATGGCACAAATTCAAACAGATACATTCCAAAATCTTGTGAACAGCTTTTCCAGAAGACTACAGCCTGTTATAGACGCAAATTGGGGTCAACTCCATATTAATGCGCATGGTTTTGGAATGAGCTGCCACCAAACTCAGATGTCCGCCATGTAGTGTATGACATTTGCTGGTTTATGAATACCAACATACTACTAATCAGTGATGTAGGTAACTGAGTTAAAATAAACAGAGTTACTTAACGCAGTTACTTTCGAGGGTAATGAGTAATCTAACTGATTACTTTTCCCCTCATGGTAACGCATTACCACAATTACATCTACAGCCACTAGATGGCAGTAGTGTAATTCCGGTGTCCTGACGAAAAAGTTCCCCCGCCGCATAAGGACCCCCTGTACTGCGCAGGCGCATCGCTTGCACAGTACGAAGGACTACAGAGCTTACGAAAATTGCCAAACCTAAACAGCTCTGAGTGAACTCTACACCGCGCAGGCGCAGTTAACATGTAATTGTACGAGGCGATGCCGCACGCTCCCGATGCTCGTGCTACTCTGCAAGGGGCGTCTATCGTGTAACTAAGGGGCGGGTATAGTATTACTGTAACCAATGGGCACATTTATTATTATTGTTATATATCGAGCTCTGCCCATTAATTTAACATTTGCCCTCTTCTGTAGCCATCCGCCCCTTACTAATAATAATAATAGACCCGCGCCTTGCTTACACGCTATAACAGATCTGCCCCTTGGTTAGAGTAATAATAGAGCAGCCCCTTGGTTACACGATATATAACAATAATAATAAATGCACCCCTTTCTTACAGTAGACCCGCCCCTTAGTTACACGTATAGAATATTTAAAAAAAGTCACAGTTGCTTTGCTGCGTAACTAATTACTTTTCCAATGTAGTAACTGAGTTACTAACGCAATTACTTTTTGGGAGAAGTAATTTGTAACTTAACTAATTACTTTTTTAAAGTAAGATGACCAACACTGCTGCTAATAAATCTGAACTACATCTCGACAGATCCAGGCAGTCAAATGTTCCTGGGTTTGTCCCCTTAATAACACTATAGTTTGGGATGACTGGACAGGAAGTAAACTGTGTGTAGGAAATTCTCCCCCCACCCATTGCCCCTGCTGTACCAACTTCATTTTAGATATCTTCTGCTCTGATCATTTGACTTTTCTGTGAATGTGATGGGGAAAAAAAAAATTCCATATGCGATCTTGTGATTTATATAAAAACAAGGCTTTAATGTATTGCTGTACAACTAGAAGTGGCATTTGAACATGACAAGCAATGTGAAAAACAATCTCTGAGGAGTAAAATGGTCCCACAATTGTGCATCACATCAAATATGATACAAAAGTAAATAGTGAAGGCCATGGCTCCCGCTGCAAGCCTTACAGTCACAAGAACATTAATAAAAATATCTTCTATATGAATCTCAGATAATGACTAAGAAGCACAAATAGAAACAACACGCTGTAGCTCGATTCCATCATCTCTGAATCACCATTCAGGCTTGTGATTACATTGATCCACTGGTACTAAATCAAATTTTAATCATCATAAACCACATATAAATACCTGTTTGACAGTACGAGTGCAGCTGTAACACAAGATTGGCTAATTTTAAGGGGCAAGGATGGCTCCAAAAGCTGAACGACTTTTGATTTCAGTTTTCAGCATTTCATTTACTTTTCAAGAAGAACGTATGCTGTTGCGCTCTGTACTCTGCAACTGCTGTGTGGGTGGGTTTATTGAGAGGCACAAATAATGTTTTACTCAAGCTCAGTCATTGTGGCAAAGAACAATGTGTGAAGCCGAGTGCCTCCTGGTACTTTGGTAAACATCTGTAATGATCTGTCAGATCTGAATTTTCTAAGTTTTTATTTGCTTGAAGATGCAGAGAACATCACAACACAGTAATGTTCTTAGAGTTAGCAGGAGCAAGCATTGTGTGTCCTTAGAGGCAAACATACCATTTGTGCAGACTTGTCTCCTGCATGAGGTTCCTTTAGGACTCATGGCACATTTATACTAGATGTGGGTCAGATGTGTCCAGGAAATTCCCCCACTGTCACCAGTGTTGGTCATCTTACTTTAAAAAAGTAATTAGTTAAGTTACAAATTACTTCTCCCAAAAAGTAATTGCGTTAGTAACTCAGTTACTACATTGGAAAAGTAATTAGTTACGCAGCAAAGTAACTGACTTTTTTTTTAACTATTCTATACGTGTAACTAAGGGGCGGGTCTAGTATTACTGTAACCAAGGGGCGCATTTATTATTATTGTTATGTATCGTGTAACCAAGGGGCTGCTCTATTATTACTCTAACCAAGGGGCAGATCTGTTATAGCGTGTAAGCAAGGGCGGGTCTATTATTATTATATTGTGTAAGGGGCGGATGGCTACAGAAGAGGGTGAATGTTAAATTAATGGGCAGAGCTCGATATATAATAATAAATGCGCCCCTTGGTTACAGTAATACTAGACCCGCCGCTTACTTACACGATAGACGCCCCTTTGCAGAGTAGCACGAGCATCGGGAGCGTGCGGCATCGCCTCGTACAAGTACATGTTAACTGTGCCTGCGCGGTGTAGAGTTCACTCAGAGCTGTTTAGGTTCGGCAATTTTCGGAAGCTCCGTAGTCCTTCGTACTGCGCAAGCCCTGCGCCTGCGCAGTACAGGGGGTCCTTATCTGGCGGGGGAACTTTTTCGGCAGGACACCAGAATTACACTACTGCCATCTAGTGGCGGTAGATGTAATTGGGGTAACTAAGCCAAAGTAATGGGAACTGAGTTACCATGAGGGGAAAAGTAATCAGTTAGATACTCGTTACCCTCTAAAGTAACTGCGTTAGGTAACTCAGTTTATTTTAACTCAGTTACTTACATCACTGACTGTCACATAGATCTGGAATAGGGATATGCTTAGGCTCAGTCCATGCCAATATCAGTGCCAGCGCAATCACCTTCCGCCAGGACATTCTCCACCCACAGTTCAATGTACACAAAGGGGTAGGCATGTCTACAACATCATTAACCTAATATGACCACATGTCCATATCAGGTCTCGGGATTGACCTCCTATGGCCATGTAGCCATTTTATGTCAGTAATGTCACAAACATCCCCACCTCACAGCTGCATTCACACCAAGGGGCAGGAATACCTTATATGACCACATGGCTGCAGCTGATTGGGCCAACACTGGCAGCTTTCTTTCAGGTTCCGCTGAACATGAATTTGGAGAGAGATCCCTCTTAAATGGAAGCAGTCCACCCCCCCCCCCCCCCACGCTGCATATGTGGAGATCCACAATAAATTCTGTCCTGCCTCTATACAAGCTTACTTATGAGAGTAGAAACTGTCCTAAAAAATTTGATAAGGTCTGGTCCCAATGGGTCGATGTACATGGATAGAGCTCTAGGGCTCTTAAACTGGAATGCTGTTGCCCTTACAGTAATCTCCTGGTCACAGACAAGAATGCTAATCCATTTGCTGGATCCCCCCTCCCTGGTCCCCCCCTCTCGCTCCCCCCCATCCCTATGCCCCTCCCTTCCCTCCTCCCCATCCCCCCCTTTTCTGTTCTCCTACTGTTGATCCAAGGTTACCAGGAATAACACTGTTGTTATGATATCTTAGGTTTTATTGTTGAAGATTACCATGCTCAAGGACCATCAGCTGTACTTTAAATGATAACTTAGACCTATATGACCTTATGCACTATCATTGTCTATGAACTGTGTCATTGTCAACTGTTTATATTTTCAATAACAAACTTTTTCTGTTAAAGAACATGAGTTTGGACCAAACCCAAGCTCATCACTTTTCTGATTATGTGAACCCCTTGGAACTGACTGGTTTTCTGTCATAATTTGCCATAAAATGTGATCTGAACTTCATCTAATGCCGCGTACACACGAGCAGACTTTTCGACGGACTAGGTCCGACGGTCTTTCCGACGGACTTTCGACGGAGTTCCGACAAACTTTTCGAATGAACGGACTTGGCCACACACAATCACACTAAATTCTGACGGATTTGAACGTGATAATGTACGACCGGACTAGAATAAGGAAGTTCGTAGCCAGTAGCCAATAGCTGCCCAAGCGTCAATGTTTGTCCGTCGGACTAGCACACAGACGAGCGGATTTTTCGATAGGAACTGGGTCCAGCGTAGTTCCGACAGGAAAATTTAAGACATGTTCTATTTCTAAAGTCTGTCGGATTTTTCGACAGCAAAAGTCAGATGGAGCCCACACATAATCGAATTGTCCGACGGATTCGTTCCGTCGGACCTTTGCTGACGAAAAGTCCTCTCGTGTGTACGCGGCATAAGTCACAATAATAGACAAACACAATGTCCTTAAGCTGTCATGTTTTTATTGAATACACCCAATAAACATTCACAGTGCTGGAGGAAAAGTAAGTGAACCCTTGGAGTTAGCTGGTCGAATCTCCTTTGGCACCAATGACTTTGGTAGTTTTTGGATCACACAATGTTCAGAAGGAATTTTTGACCATTCTTCTTTACAAAACTGCTTCAGCTCAGAAACATTTGTAGGATGCTTGGTGTGAATGTCTCTCTTGAGGTCATTCCACATCATCTCTATGGGGTTATGGTCTGGGCTCTGACTGGGCCACCCCAAAAGGCTCATTTTATTTTTCTGAAGTCAGTCTGTGGTGGTTTTACTTTGATGCTTGGGGACAGTGTCCTGCTGCATCACCCAACTTCTGCATTGTGCCTAATGAGTAATTTTGGCTGGGACCCTGTTTCTAGAAAGAGTAGCCACAATAGTAAACTGGGTCCATTTATAGGCAATGGGGGTTATTTACTAAAGGTAAATCCACTTTGCACTGCAAGGAAAATAAAAAACAGCATTTTAGCTTGCACATGATTGGATGATAAAATCAGTAGAGCTTCCACTAATTCCAGATCTACCCCTTAGATTTAGAGCGACTGCACTTCCAATTGCACTTTCAGTGCAAAGTGGATTTGCCTTTTCGTAAATAACCCCCAGTGTGTTAACTGATGACTAATGGATGCCTAAACACTAAGATTTTTGTATCCTTTTACAGCCTCATGCTGATCAACTACTCTTGATCATATGTCTCCAGAGAGCTTCTTTTTTATGAGGCATGGTTCACATCAGCTGATGCTTCATATGAACAGCAATCTTAAAATGTTTGAGTGCCTTTTATCAATCAATGTAGCTCTAAACCACACCTCCAAACTCATATCATTAATTAGACTCTAGGTGTGCAAACTACCGACTCCAATTAGCTTTTGTTAAAGTAATTCCACTATGGGTTTACTTAATTGTTCCTCCAATACTGTGAATGTTTAATGGGTGTGTTCAGTAAAGACACAAGAAGTTAGAATTGTTTGGGTGTTATCAGCTTAAGCACATTAGGGTTAATTTACTAAAGGCAAATAGACTATGCACTTTGCACAGTGCTTTGTAAAAGAGTACCCAATCACGTGCAAGAAAAAAAAAAACAGCATTTTTGCTTGAACATGATTGGATGATGGAAGTCAGCAGAGCTTCTGCTCATTTACTAAGCCCTGGAGTAACTGCTCTTGCAGAGTGCAA
This sequence comes from Lithobates sylvaticus, assembly GCA_028564925.1. Classification (NCBI taxonomy): domain Eukaryota; kingdom Metazoa; phylum Chordata; class Amphibia; order Anura; family Ranidae; genus Lithobates; species Lithobates sylvaticus. The sequence goes on along the minus strand of CM053026.1, from coordinate 736,106,009 downwards.
ATGCACACTGCAAAGTGCACAGTCTATTTGCCTTTAGTAAATCAACCCCATGGCGTTTATCTTCTGTTGCGACTTAGATGAGGATCGCATCACATTTTATGGCAAATACTGCAGAAAACCGGTTAATTCCAAGGGGTTCACATACTTTTTCTTGTCACTCTAGTTGTTGATACACAGCAGATAGCTGTTTTATGTGGGCAGTAGCTAAATGGAGGGGGGGGGGGGGGTATGTCTTGGGTATTTAGGTTTAAATTGAAGTTGATCTAAACCCAATCACTAAAATCTAATTTATAATTGCAAAAGTTGCTTTCAATCTGATTTATTATGCAGGTTTCATTAAAAGAATACCTGGTGATCCTGCCATGAAGGGCCTTTTTTTCAACCACTTCCTGTTTTAGGATGAAGAGGACTGGATGCCTCCAAATGTGGCAATTTTTGTGTGACAGATGTAGTGCCTGGGCAGGAAGCTCTATACTCCAGACTTAACATTACTGAGCTGCACTGAGGATGGAGTGTCTGGTATGGACACTCCAACCTAAGTGCTATCCTCCACATAGCGGCGTAGTGGTCGGGCAGGAAGCTAAAAAACGATGAGCCTGTTGTCTTCCAGGCTTAATGTTACTGAGCTGCTCTGAGGATGTTGTGTCTAGTATGGACACTCCAACCTCAGTGCTGTCCTCCACAATGGCTCCATGAGTGCCTTCTGAGAAGGCCTCCTCAGTTAGCCTCATGAGCGGCACGGACTTGACAACTCACTCCTCGTTATGCTTTTGCATTGTCAGCCGTTCACAAGAACCCTGGGTGGAGACTACGGGTGACCCTATTAACACACACTAAGCAGGCATACTGCTTTCATTATCAGGATTTCAGTCCAGAGCAATGATGTGCTGCTGACACTGGAGTGAGTGAATGTAGACAGGAGTAAATCCGAGAGAAGTTAAAGGAGATCAGCAGTGCTGAGCAAAAAATTCCAAGCAATATTTTATAAAAATTCCAATCAAGGATTTTTTTTATTTTTATGATTATTTAGCTTTTTGCAAACTTAAAGTGGATGTATACCCTAATTTGTAATTTTTACCTACAGGTAAGCCTATAATAAGGCTTACCTGTAGGTAAAATTAATATCTCCTAAACCTGTACGGTTTAGGAGATATTCCCTTTGCATGCAGCCGCTGACGTCCGCGGCTCATGCGCTCTGAATGCCCGGCTGAAGATCCAGCAGACGCTGCCGGACCTTGCTGGGAAGAAGACTCCCACACGCATGCGTGGGAGTGACGTCATGCGCGGGAGTGACGTCATAGTATGCGGTGCATACTAGCTCATTATGCCTTTGCCTCGCAGGGTTTTTTTTTTTTTTCTTCTTTTTTTTCTTCTTTTTTTAGATGTCTGGTATACAACAGCTTTAATGCCATCCAGTTAAAGATTTACTTTAACCATTATTTGTATTGTACATATATTATTATTCGTTTTTTAGCCTTTTCCTGAAGTTTTCATGAAATCCTGTGCAACACCAGTCAGTTTCCTCTTAAATTCTCATCTCTAGCGGCGAGTAACTATTTAAGAATAACTATTTAAGAATAAAGAAAGCAATCACTTATTCGCAATTGAACTGTATAAAATATATGTAAATTGACTCCTCCACACTGTCCGTTGTAGGCGCTCGCTTCTCCTTGCCTGTGGAGCTCAGGACAGTTATAACAATACTTTATAATGAAGTGAGGGAAGCAGGTTGCGGAACAAGCTCTTGTTCCTCTATGTGAGATTGCAGGGTCACGGCTTGTTGTTCACAGCCTTCAGGTAAATGTTGGAGCAGGAACTACAATTATAAAGAAACCCATGCTCCATTAAGATAATCAGGAAAAAAAAAAAAAATGTTCTGTACATTCAAAAGTGATTGGCCTTATTTCAATATTTCTTTTCTGAAAGAACTTTAAAATATGTTGTTTGGGGAAAGTGATTGGGAATAAAGTGTACCTCCAGCTAAGCAGCACAAATTCTAATTCTGGTCAACTAGTCTTTAGATTCACACACCTTTGCTCTTATTGAGGGTGGCATCATTCCCCATTCATATTCTAGGGCCAATTTTTGGGCAGAAGCCAATTAACCTACTTGCATGTCTTTGTATTGTGGGAGGAAACCGGAGTACCCAGAGGAAACCCGCGCAGGCACAGGGAGAGCATGCAAACTCCAGGCAGGTAGTGTCGTGGTTGGGATTCGAACCAGCGACCCTTTTTACTGCTAAGTGAGAGTGCTACCCACTAAACCACTGTGCCGCCCATGTATTTGCTTTGTAAAAATACATTTCTTCCAATGTTGGGTATCCTATGTGTGCCATTGCCACTGCACTGCACTGTAAATTTATTATTTAAGTTTCTTACATTTTAAAATGGGATGCCCCAAGATTGTGCATAATTTTAATGGGTGCCTTGACTGAAAAAGGTTGAGGTTGACTAGGTTAGTCACAACTTGTCTATAATTGGGCCCATTACATACAGTATGTACAACTTCTGTACATGCATATCACATTCTGCATGCTGGTTCCACCTCAAGCAATTTGGGAGGGTTGAGGAAAGGCCTAGCAACCTGCCTCATATAGAAAATTGGCAAACAAAAGTTATGGAAATAGACTTTCAATCATATCAGTACACAAGTAAATGCACAAAAAACAGGGTCAAAAACTTTCCACAATGTCTACCGATCGCTCACCAATGGAAACCAGAAAATCCACTATATGAATGAAGATCCATGTTATATCAAAATCCATATGATAATGAAAACTGCCATCCAGTGAGGCAAGGGTTAAGTTAGGCAGTTAGGGACAGAGAATATTAACACGTATTAACACGTTTTTATGATTAAAGTGTTTGTTACTTCTACACCCAGATGCGCCTCTTCCATTGCTTTTTTCAATCATATCAGACATGGTGCCCAAAAAGCTGTCCAATAGAAGTGCAAATTGCAATATACGACTGTATGAACATATATATACATTGAGTACGGTATCATAGGAAGTTAATTAAAAATCTTTCATGTGTTTTTTTTTTTTTAATACATTTTATTGCTGTTAAAGGATGTTTCTTTTATTTTTACTGAGGGTTATGTTTTTGTTTATATTGCAGAAAAACAATGTTAAAGGATCACACATTTTCATTATAGGTAGAGCCTAATGCCGCGTACACACAAGCAGATTTTCCGTTGGAAAAATCTTGGATGGTTTTTCCGACCGAATTCAGCTCAAGCTTGGCTTGCACACACGGTCACACAAAAGTTTGCTGAACTTTCGACCGCCAAGAACACGGTGACGTACAACACTACGACAAGCCGAGAAAATTAAGCTTCCGAGCATGCATCATGCATCAAATTGTTTCCAAGCATGCGTAGGAATTTCCGATCAAAACTTTTTCTGACCGAAAAATTGAGAACCTGCTCTCAATCTTTTGCTGGCTTGAATTCCGCCAGCAAAAGTCCGATGGAGCATACACACAGTCGCATTTTCCGACCAAAAGCTCTCATCGGACTTTTGCTGGCGGAATTTCCAATCGTGTGTACCTGGCATTAAAGACTGAGTCATTCCTTGATTTCTTGTATGCCTTGAATACTCCACCAGTGAGATCTGCCTACCGTAATTCCAAATTCTGCTCCTGGGTCCCTTGGACTTGTTGGTGTCCCTTTCTACCTTTCCAGCTTTGGGTGCTCCTCTCAGCCTCATAATAATAATGTAAAAAAATAAAAGTAAATCAGGCAATTGTTGGGTGAGTGAGTAGGGTTCTTTGAAGATAGGCAGAACTTGGTGCATAACTGGGGGTGGTTAAATATAGACAGAAAACTCTAGCTTGTATAATTCTAAAAATCACAACATGGTGGTCAACAAATATGGAGAGACCATCTTCTAATATATAAGATAATGTACCGCCATCAGAAAATTATAAGAAAAAGATCAAAGCATTCACTGGAGTGCTGTGACCCTATATATACGCAAACTGAGACTGTTTAGATGGACACATAGAGCACAGATAAAACAATGCCATTTTTGCAATAAGTTCTAGTTACAATTTTACAGATCCTGGAATATTCACCCCTCATTTACATTTATTTCACATCTAAAGGACAAACGTAAAAAGTCTGGTCAACTTTAATCATTGCTAGTAACATCCAGCAACAAATATTTTCTTGTAGAGATTATTTAATCAAACACAACACAATTGACAAATATCTTTCAAGGGCTGAGACGCCACAAAAGCCTAATACGCCATTAATGTTCCAAGTATCCGTTGCGCAATTAATAAATTACTCACCAAATGAAATGAATAGCGTCCAATAAGTCTGCTTTAGTGATAATTTAAAAGAGATGCTTGGGGTCAATAAATGTGGAATAACATTGCAGAACAGGGCTGTGCACGAAATGATGAAAATACCGTCTGCATTGGTAAGAGGAAATAACATTAATGAGTATCTTTTAGCCTTATTACAGTTTAATTAGTGAGGTCATGTTTAAAGAGAAATGGGATGAAAGAACCTCAAGATTAGTGAGTGTAGAAAACAAGTGTTCAATGTCACAAATAAGGGTACAACATTTGCTGAAAGTGAACCTTTGGCCAGTCAAAGGAAAATTATACTTATCTTGTGTAACTGTTTAGACATGTGCAATTTGTTTAGTTTTTTTTCGGTTTTCGTTTTTTTTCGTTATTTTCGTTTTCGTACGAATGAACGAACGAATCGAACGAATCCGAAAATAACGAAAATCCGAAAAAAACGAATTAGAAACAACGAATGTACGAATGAAGAAAATCCGAAAAACGAAAACAGGACCAACGAAAATGAAAATGTACGAAAAAATTTGTACATTCGTAACTTTTTTGTTGTTGTTGAATTGGTAATTTTCCATGTCCCTTACAATGGTGCTGCTTAACGTGCTTCGAATAGATTGAACGAAAAAATTCGTACATTCGTAATTATTTTTTTTATCGAATCGTAATTTTCCGTCTCTCTTACAATGGCGTTGCTTAACGTGCTTCGAATGGATTGAACGAAAAAATTCGTACATTCGTAACTTTTTTTTCGATTCGTAATTTTCCGTGTCTCTTAAAATGTAAAAATAGCATACACATTACATAAAATTATGAATTATTCTCCGATTACGAATCTACGAATGTTACGAATGTACGAATAAATCCGAATGCGTCCGAATTTCGAATAAACGAATAAACAAAAATTAAACTAACGGAAAAACGAATCAATGAAAAAATAACTCTTACGAATGTACGAATCGTTACGAATACGAACACCGACGACTTACGAATGTACGAATCGTTACGAATCAACGGAAACGAAAAAAACGAAACGAAAATAAACACATTTTTTTGTTGTGCACATGTCTATTACTGGTGTCTCCAGGTACCTGTATGCTAAGGTACTGTCTAGCACCCCAGGGTCTTTAAGTAGCAGTGAGCTTTTCCCCAGAAAACAGTTGGCTTGGACTCACCTCCTTCCAATCCTAGGGTGCCTTTCACAGTGATGGGCCATTAGTGAGGGGTGGAAGGCAGAAAGAGGCAGGCCAGAGCCAGCCATTTACAGAAGAAGATGCACCGAAAGCTGGACAGAAGAACCAACAATGAAAGTATTTTATCAGGTTCACTTTTAGGACAGTAGAGTCTTATGTGTAGATCTCTCTTCCGCCACACATCCAATATAAAGGGTTTAATTTCTGGGTCGTGAGCAAAGCCATTCAACTTATTCCTTTATGCCTCTGGGCTAACTGCCCAGAACCACTGGTTACAGCACAGATGAACAAGGTTAGCCCAGACACATGAAGGAATGACTTGCATGGGTCCCCCTCCTAACAATAAAATAAAAAGGTGCCCTAGACTGCTCCATGAGCTGGTCTGTTGTTGGGGATATTTAATAAGGGGAGAACAACTTTTTATACCCCAGGCACTTTAAAAAAAACATTTGGAAACATAATCCATGATGCTTTAATCGCAATGTGTGACTGTCCACTCTAAACACCATATAACTATACACAATAGGGAAGATATTGTGCATAGTGTATTATAGCTATGATGTAAGCAGGATTATATTAGACATTTCTAAACACATTGGGGAAACCTACACATATGTCAAATAAGGTGAAAGAAACATCAGAAGTGGAAAAGTCTGAATAAAGCATTTGGGAACTGCACTAGTGGACATTTTAATCGCGATTCAAGATTATTCATCCACTCCTGGTCCCTCTGTTACTCCTTACAGTAGAGTAGGACTAAGGTCAGGACAAGGGGTGGACAGGATTGACAGCCACCCTGGGCGCAACGGTGGTGGGGGGCACCTCCTCACCCAATGCTCAAGATCAGTGACTGCCAACCTGAGGGCCATGGCTTCACGTCTGCTCTGACAGCTACTGCTGTCACACCATGCTCCGACATGCCCACTCTCCACCCCATCCACTCACAGATGACACAAAATACATACAATGCATGCACAATTATCTTCTAGCTACTAGAAAGCAAGCGATTGGCGACACGTGCACAGTGCACACTCTGTGCCAACCATGGGAAGCAGGAGCAAGGGGCAGAGAATGGGCAAAGGATGGTAGACCCATTATCATACATTGTCGGCAGGGGATGGGGTGTAGTTCTGCATCCTTTTCCTGGGTGCTGGATGAACCTGTTTTAGTACTGTGGGTATTACTCATACCATACCTACCTATTTGGTAAAGTCCTTCTCTGAAATATCTCCCATGTAATAGGGAGTCTGAAGACTGACTAACATGAAAATATACCCTTTCAATACCTAATTACTAGAAGCTACATAGGGACTATTGTGGCAGGTTCCTCAATTCTTTGTCCTGTATTTTCATCTGTGAGGTCCCTTGTAACACATTTGGAGATTGGGGAGACCATTGCAAGATACCTTTGATGCTTTCCTGAAGAAGCGAGTTTCTTCATACATGGAAAATGCGTTATGAGCTATTTTTACTCCATTGAAGTATCACACAAATTTATTTGTAGCCCCAAAATAAATATAAAAATTAGTTTTAAACCCATTATTTTTGGATTTGTGATAAAAGTGAGACTTGCAGATATTGTGGTGGGCATTTTCAGCACAAAAAAATGTGCTAAAAAACTTGGCTTATACTCGAGTATATACAGTATGTACCACTTTGCGTTGGTCTATCACATAAAATACCCAATAAAATACATTTACATTTTTGGTTGTAAACATGACAAAATGTGGAAAATGTCAACGGGTATTAATAGTTACTTTTTCAAGGCACTGTATAAGTAAGGATGACAACATCACCATTCCTGCATAAGCTCCGATACAGTGTTTGCAGTGGGTTAGAACCCAAATTAAAGTAGTGGCAGTGAAGGAGAGTATACATGAGTTGTGGGATAGTCTCTTTAATCCCATTTCACCATAACCTGTCTGTTTATTCAAACAACTGAACTAAACACTATTTGTATGCAAAGTGCACATTTACGGTATGTTTGATACCATATACAGCTCTTTCTCTTCTCCATCTTATGGAACCTCAGAAGTGGAAAAGTCTGAATAAAGCATTTAGGAACTGCACTTCCCTTTTCAACCCTAATTTGTTTTTTGAGAAGCAAAGTGTCTTACCGAAGACATTCTCTGCATCATTGTCCACCTTTTTTTGTCTTTGCCTGAGCTTGTTCACAGTTACCGGACAGGTTGATCTGCAGCACGTTGAAATTCTTCCTGATCCTTATTTAATCCCTCCTGTTTGCTGGATTTTTTGGCGCTTATTGTTCTGTGTGGAAGCAGATTGATTTCACTCAACGATTGCCAACACTGTTCTAAATTTGAAAGGCGATCCAAGCAGCAAATTTAAATTTCCTTATCCCGCGTCTTCAATAAAAAGGCACACTATCAGATTGGTACAGACATGTCATAAAATAAATTAAAAAAGTCACATAAGGGGTTTTCTGACAACACAACGAGAGCGTAAAAGTGTATGATCGGACCCATAGTGAAACCATTAAAGGCCCCTCCTGCCAATATTATAGTAATAAATAATACTATTTGTGTTCAAAGCCAGTATAAAGAGGCTTGGCATGCTTTTACTATTTGCTAATGCTACTACTATAAATCATTGTGCATCCAGATAGCCATCCCCTGTACCTCTGGGCTAATGGAAGGCTGAGTTGGGGAATGGTATTTGTCCCCTGATCCACTATAACTATAAGGCCCCTTTCACACGGACGATCCGTTCAGGTCCGCCTGTCAGGTTTTTTTGCGGACCTGAACGGACCCTCCATAGACCTCTATGGAGGGACGGATGTCAGCGGTGACATGTCCGCTGACATCCGACCCGCTCCGATCCGAAAAAGTGTGACGGAGGAAAAAGCTATTTTTCCATCCGTCTGCGGATCAGGTGACGATGGACTCTACGGTCCGTCGTCATCCGATCCCCCATAGGGGAGAGCGGTGCTCTGACAGGTCTGTCCCTGCACAGAGTGCAGAGACAGACCTGTCACCTTCCTGCACAGCGGGGGATCGACGGAGCCATCCCCCGCTGTGCAGAGCAGGCTCCGTACACGGATGCATCCGTGTAAAAGAGCCCTTATAGTTTTACTAGTGTGCCATCCCCTGGGCTTCTGGGTTACGAGAACAAGGGGGTATTTGTCTCTTGGGCCACTATAAATAATTTAGTTTTGCTGGTGGTTGATTTAGACCAAAATTTGACAGGAGTCAAATCCTGTTTATCACCCCCCCCCCCTCCAAGCAGGCCCCACCTACTACAAGCTGCCTGCAGAAAACTGCAGGAAGGGCCGGAAGCAAGACCAGTCACTCTGCACAAGGGGAGAGAGCAGCAGTGACTTCTCTTTATTACAGGAAGCTCCTGCAGAGAAGTAAAGTTTGCATGTGTTGCATGCGTAATGATAGCATGTACCCGCTCTACGCGTTTTGACGTTGCATCATCATCAGGCTCATGACAAAGACGTCTACCGCAGATCATAATCATCGGTGGATTGCCAAAAAATTGCTTCTGTATCAGGTTCCTGGCGAAGATGCTACATTGAAACATGTACAGAGGATACATGATGTCTACTCTTCATGCATGCTGCGAAGGTCCACTGGCACTCTGCTAGTCACTGGAAGGGTAAGAATTAGGCTGATCCCCCTGGGTCTGACATTTGACTGTCATATGGGCTTTTAAGTGGCTGCTAAACAAGATACACATAATAGGGTGTAAAGTGTTATTTGTGTTTTAATGTTGGTTCTTTGCAGAGATAGGGCTTAGGAAAGTCATTGTCTTCTTACACTTCAAAGAACTCGAAAAACATCCTCTGTACTGCAAGTTTCTGAAGTAAAATTGAATTAGATTTACCTTTTGTGTTATATTGAGTTAAAGGGGTTGTAAAGGTAAAAAAATGTTCCCCTTAATGCATTCTATGCATTAAGGTGAAAAAACTTCAGACAATGCCCCCCCCCCCCCCCATTTTACTTACCTGACCCCTCGAAAGTCCTGTGCTCGCACCCGACATCCTCTTCGCCAATCAGCCTGGCCGCTGATTGGTTACAGTGGATGGATTGAAAGCAGCACATTGGCTCACGCTGCTGTCAATCACATCCAATGACGTGGCACGGGGGGGCGGGGCCAAGTGATACAGCGATACGGCTGTATCACAGGAGCGCGCCCGCAAGCACTTCTCACCATGAGAGGGAGCTCGCATGAATGTGAGAAGTCCTTGCGGGGGGAGCGGAGACAGCTGCCGAGGGACCCCAGAAGACCAGGTTCGGGGCCACTCTGTGCAAAACGAGCTGCACAGTGGAGGCAAGTATAACATGTTTGTTATTTAAAAAAAAAAAAATACCTTTACAACCCCTTTAAGATGCATGTAGATGGTGCCACTGGGTCTTTGGATGTATGTCAATGTATAAAGTGGCATTTGAAACAGAACAATTGTCTTCGCCCCTCCAACCAGGCATTCACAGTCTCACTTTCTCGCAGCTGGGCTCATTGCTTATTTGTTTATGGGTCCATCAGAGGTGTGCAACACCATCGTTTGGCCTTGCTGCAACATTTGGATGGCGCTGGGAATTCTGATGGACAAATTCTGCTAGTGAAACTATCGAGAGATGCAAGAAGCCAGCATGCAATAGGACTTGCCTTCAGCCACCAGGAACTGAAAAAAATCAATTTTGAATGGAGTTAGCCTTTAATATGTTGTTTTTGCACAGATGAAACTGCAGAATATTAGCAATTCAGGGGGATAATAGATGTTTCAGGAGAACAAAAAAACTAACAATCCTGGATAATGAAAATTTAGTTTTAGGAAACGAGTCACCAGTTGTTTTGCCAAAAGCCTAAAGACACATTCATATCTCACATAATAGACAATTATCAGTGGCAGATGTCATAGTGCTCGGCACATTGTCTGCTGTCAAACAGTTTTCCGAATGGCGGAATGGGATATTAGATACAAACTCCACAGTGTAGCGAGTAAACACACCGAACAAAAATGAGCTTTGGGGAATTTCTTTTTCTTTTTTTTTTTTTTTATATATAAACAGTAGAGAGCAACTGAGTCCAAAATAAGAACAAACTGACCTTGATGATATAGCCAAGGAAAAAGCTGAAATGGGCTTGACATGCCGGTGCTTTGAAATGCATGATATAAATTGGACGCAATCAGCACACAGGAAGCTTTTTGTAATGTGAGGGACAAGAATTATCAGAGAGCGGTAATCATTTGCTCCCTGTTTATAGAAATGAAGCCAGAGAGTTAGAGTCAGTTCTGAGTGTGCACATCACAAGCTCTTCCAGCTCTGGCTCTGATTAGGGTTGCTGGGTTTTGCAGTTATGTGTAATGCCACGTACACACGAGCGGACTTTTCGACGGACTAGGTCCGACGGAACGAATCCGCCGGACAATTCGATCGTGTGTGGGCTTCATCGGACCTTCGCTGTTGAAAAATCTGACAGACTTTAGATTTAAAACATGTTTCAAATTTTTCCAACGGACTCGAGTACGGTCCAAAAATCTGTTTGTCTGTATGCTAGTCCGATGGACGAAAACCGACGCTAGGGCAGCTATTGGCAACTGGCCCACATCATAACTGGCCCACATCATAACCTAGGGCAGTGATGGCGAACCTTGGCACCCCATATGTTTTGGAACTACATTTCCCATGATGCTCAACTACACTGCAAAGTGCCCGAACATCATGGTAAATGTAGTTCCAAAACATCTGAAGTGCCAAGGTTCGCCATCACTGCCCTGGGTTATGGATATGTAGAGAGTGGGAAGCATTTTGTAGTTCTGTCTAAGGGTGACAATGCTACTGCTCCATAGATACAGTACAGTGGGTGAGCATTGTCCCCCTAGGACAAGATGTGTGTTACTGGCAGGGTCACCTGGTAAAAGGGAATACGCCTGAAAAAAGAAAGCTAATGCAGCCACCACATCTAAGTAATGGTAAGCTGCAATTAAATTAAATTTTTTGTCCTTGGGTGTAGATGTAGTTTGACACTAAAGGTCCCCTTTTTTTGCAAGCAACCTGTCCCCCAACACAAGCTTCTTGGAAAATAATTGTACAACAGTGTACAGAGCTATCCACACCACTGCCCCTATCTACATCACCAACCTCATCTGCAGATATCACACAAATCGTTCTCTTCGCTCCTACCAAGACATTGTGCTCTCTAGCTCCCTTGTTACCTCCTCTTATGCTCACCTCCAGGACTTCTCCAGAACCTCTTCCATCCTCTGGAACCCCCTGCCTCAGTATGTCCAGTTAACTTCTACACAGTCTGCCTTCATTTATTCAGGGACGCCTACCCCATCTCCACCGTATTTCGGCTACCTCCATCAGATCATTCCCCACAGCCACATCCTTTCATGTCACCTCCCCCTCCCTTTAGATTGTAAGCTCCATAAACAGGGCCCTCCTATTCCTTCTGTACTGAACTGTATTGTAATTGTAATGTCTCCCTACTGTGCAAACAGTTGGCACCATGTAAATCCTGTATAATAATGGTAATGATTCCCACTTACAGATTATAGGATGCCAGAGAAGCACTTCCCTTGGAGGGGTGGTGGTATTACTGCATGGTTCTTCAAACTTGGCCCTCCAGTTGTTCAGGAACTACAATTCCCATCATGCCTAGTCATGTCTGTGAATGTCAGAGTTTTAACAATGCCTCATGGGATGTGTAGTTCTGCAACAGCTGGAGGGCCATAGTTTGAGGATCCCTGTATTACTGCAATCCCCAAAAGTCTCTACAGCTTCGGCCGACATTTTCCTAAACTTTCTTCTCCCTAATACTGCAGCTCCTATTCCCTTCCTATCTAGTGGGGGCTCTGTCCTCATCCTACTTGGGCAGCACAGTGGTGTAGTGATTAGCACTCTCACCTAGCAGCAATAGCTTTGTTGGTTCAAATACTGACCACGACACCATCTGCCCTGGAGTTTGCTTGTTCTTCCTGGGTGGGTTTCCTCCAGGTAGTTGGTTTTCTCCCACACTCCAAAGACATACTGGTAGGTAAATCAGATCCTGTCTATAAATTGGCCCGTGTATGTGTATGTGAATGTGTTTGTAAGTGCATCGGGACCCTATGGGGTAAAGGACCACGCTATATCAAGATGCAACTCAACTCGCACACTTTGGGCACGCCAAATGACACAAAATCTCTATTTTATATGAAATTATTCTAAATCAAGATGGCCCAAATCTCACATTATTTCTGTATCCAATATTATTCTTATCCTCTCCAAGATGGCTGCCTGGAGCCCATAGCAGCTGACTATTATTCCTCAATGGGCTTCTGCCAGCCTGAAGAAATCGCACAGTGCCATCTTCAGGTTGGAGGAAATACTGAAGCTTACACCTGCCTACAACTGGGTCTAACTCTGGTGCATGTTGGACTGCACAGTGATATTTAGACACCTTGAACAACTGCTGTGACTTGAAAGAGAAGGTACAACTATGATAATGGAGGTTGTAAATGCAAAACCTATCAAATTCGTGACTTCAACTCCACTTTAAAGCTAAATTACAAGAAAACACAAAAAAAAAATATTGTTTACCTTTGGTGATCATACAGTTAAGAGCGCACATGTCTGGCCTTTTCTCCTGGGAAGAACTGTATTGTCCTATTATTTACTACCTACATCCCGTAAGATCTTTATTTTGCTCTCTGCTAACCAGTTATTGATTGAAAGATTAATAGATTGTTTGCAACCCACAGCGTATTGTACCAGGCTGAGTCCCATATTACACAATTTTCAGTGGGAATGTTGTCTGTGAAAGTTCATGCTGTCATTTAAACCATGCAGAGAAACAATGGCTCAACGGCAAACGGTCCCTGGAAATTTTCAGAAAAAAATAAATGAACCACAAGGACTAGTTTCATTATAACTACCAGCTACAACATTAATGATTTCCCAGTATGATATTAAAGGATTCAATATGTCATGCTTCCAGATGCGTTCACCTAAAAATACATATTAGTCACTAAAGCTGTGGATGACTGAGGTCCCCTATCAGACCCCTCGAAAATCACTCACTATGCAACTGGATAGAGATAAATGGCCTTCCTTCGATGGTCCACCTCGCCACATGACAAATTCTGTCACCACATCTTTCACCATGACAAACACAGAGAATGTGTGCCGAGCTTTCTGCCTAAGATTCATCAATTACCTGTCCCATTTCACGGCAATACTCCCTTTCAAGTTAATCTAAGAAAAGCACCTGCTATGATGTGCTAGGAACAGGCTCACAAGGAATTAAAATGTACTAGGCCAAATGAAAATAAGATTTTTAGGCTAATTCAATGAAGAAATGCAAAAAATAACAGAAATACAGGATATTTATAAACAAAAACTGCATAGCAATTTGCTCAGTGCAAATATTCACATTCGTTCTGTGTGAATGGAAAAAAAAAATTGGTGGCAAAAAAAATTTTTTTTACTATTTTCTGTGCTGGACTAATGTTTTTTATTGATTTAAAATGGGAAGTACTGCATTTGGCCACTAGATGGCCCTACATTCCCTGTTTCCCCTAAAATAAGACCTAGCGTGATTGTCGGTGATGGCTGCAATATAAGCCCTACCCACCAAATAAGCCCTACCCTGTTTCCCCGAACATAAGCCCTACCCTGAAAACAAGACCTACAAGGACTTTTACTAGGGCTTATTTGGGGGGTAGGGCTTATATTGCAGCCAACACCGACAATCACGCTAGGTCTTATTTTCGGGGAAACAGGGTATGATACTTAGTGACATCTAGTGTTAAGAACATTTTTGATTTTTGCGTAAAAAAAAAAAAAAAAATGTGTACATCCACCCTGGATCAGAAGTGATGGTATGACGTTGCTCCGATCCTCCAAGGCCACAGAGGCGATCAAAGACGATCTAGTCTTTGATCACCTCTGTGACCAGCTGGCTGGCTAGCGGCGGGAGGGAGGGGGACATCCCCTCCCATTGCTTCTGAAAGCGTTCCAGCAGCTCATGAGCAGATCGGAACACTTTCAATAGAAAGCCAGCCACCAGCTGAAAAAAAAAATATTGTGGCTGATAGCTTCAGCCATAATCCCAGTAAACTATTTGCAAACCAAGTATGCTGCCTGTTTATTTATGCTCCTTGTCTATGTTCTGGTTGTAGCTGGTGCCATCACCTATGCCCCAGGTTTTCCCACACCAAACCGCATGGTACTGTGGTACCATGTAATTTGGGGCCTTCAGACACACTGCAATTTCGATTTGCATTTGGGGTGCCATTAACAATGCATACCAGGCACTTTGGTGGCTTTAGTGGATCCCCTAAAAATCCATATCAGACCCTTTATTTCAAGCTTGCAGTCTGATTTGCCAGGAAACGGAAGTGCACACCCCCCAAAACCATACCAGGCCACATTCCCTCAACATGGGGGGGGTTCAATGCCGGAGAGACACCCCCTGGCAAAGCACCTAGTTCCCATGTTGATGAGGAAAAGAGCCTTTTCCACCTGACTGGTGGTTGTGGGGGGTCTGTGAACGGGGAGGGGCTGATTGGAATCTGGAAACCCCCATTAACAATATGGGGGCACAGGGAGTGGCTGGATGTGAGTCAGGACAGACATGTGGTCCGTGAGCGCCGTGCTGATCTTGGATAGTTCTCCTGAATTGGCACCTGCATGCAGATTGCAAGGGCAGTACAATGACCCGCAGTGCGAGAAGCATACGCTGAGTGCACCTTTCAAGCACCAAATTCTGCTGTGAGCCAGCCCTAGTCCCTGACCCTTTTTTTTAATCGCCCCACACCGAAATCTTACTGCGTTTAATTAATTAAGAATTAAACACCAATGCGTCTGCCAAACAGTAGCACTTTGTTGCAAGTCGGGAATGTATGCGATTTTGCCCATGTTTCTCGACACACAGTAATGTGAACCAAGACTTAACTGGGGTGCCTCGAGAATGAAAATAGTTTTCAAGGGCACCCTGACTGTAAAAAAGGTTGAGAAACACTGCTCTAACCCACCCCATCCTGATGTAACCTGCATCAATATTCCCCAACAAATATCATCTTTGTTGCTGGCCATGCCTGCACATTGAACCCTCATAGACTTGTATGGGGCCATACTGGAAAAAGCTACAGAATCTGAGTCAGCCTCATAAGAATCCATGAGATCCAAGAGCTCAGCTTGGGAGGGGGAAATGTTAGTGCAGGTTAGTTCAGAACAGGTGGGTGTAGATTTTATGGTAAAGTAAAAAAATCTACTTTGGTGTTGGCCATGCCTGCACATTAAACCTTCATAGACTTGTGTAGGGGCCATACTGGAAAAAATCTACAACAGCAGGGCCAGCCCCATAAGAATCCACAAGGCCTACCAGCTCATCTTGGGGGTGTTAGTGCAAGTTAGTTTAGAAAGGGGGTTGGGGGGGGCAGGTTTTAGGTTAAAGTACAGAGAGAGAGAGTTACTGGCCCAACAACAACGTATACCGTATATACTCCAGTATAAGCCGAGTTTTTCAGCACATTTTTTTGTGCTGAAAATGCCCCTCTCGGCTTATACTGGAGTCAAGCACTTTTCTGCAGCAGAAAATTACATTTTCCGACCCGGCTTTTGGGCCCCGTATCTCGGGGCCACTTAGTGCTAGGAACCCCAAATTTGGTATGCCAACCCAGTGGATATAGCACTACAACATATCCAAAGTTGATATCCCTAGATACAGGGCCCCAAAGTCAGTCAACTGTGTCCATCTGCAGCAATGTCATTTCGGGACCCTTTGGGTCCAGAGACCCTAGCAGCAGCTAGGGGGCATTTAGGAACCCTTAGCTACCAAGTTTGAAGTTTGGGGGACCTATGGCTGCAAATGGGCACAGTGAGGCATGCAAATGGGCACAGTGAGGCTGCAAATGGGCATTGTTGACCCTCTTTTCCACTTACAGTAGCTGCGCAGTTCTCACCCTAGGCTTATACTCCAGTCAATACGTTTTCCCAGTTGTTTGTGGTAAAATCAGGTACCTCAACTTATATTCAGTCGGCTTATACTTGAGTATATACAGTAATTCCCTGTATATAATTATAGATTTTACTTTCTGACCAATAGGAAACCAGAAGAAATAAGTTGAATCTGCCAGTTGTGAAAAGCCTGATAGAAGTTTCAAAAAACTTTCACAAAAAAAAAAAAATAGAGATTTTTTTTTTCTGCTTTAGTTCCACTTTACTCCCTTATTTAGAAATGCTGTAAGAACTAAGGAATGTTTTATTGAATAAAGTGAATAAAAAAAAATAAAAAAATGTGTGTACTGAAAATATAATAGAGCTTCCCTTTAATCCTTGGCCTCTTGAATTCAGAATAAAAGAACTGCAGTTACAGAATCATATAAGGAATAAAAAAAAAGATAAAAGCCTAAAGCTATTACAGTGTGCAGGGTAGCCCCTTCTCACCTACCCTGGTACGTTGTCTTATATTATTAAATTCAACTTTATCTCAGAAAAAAAAGCTGTTTTATTTACACCATAGCTGTATGTAACAAAGTCTGGGGTGTCTGAGACCACTCCACCAATCCCCTCAACGAGATGTTGTCAATGAAAGTCGTAGATATTTATTCACACCTATTTCTTTCCCACAGTGTTCATATATATATATATATATATTTCTCCGGCAAGTGTTTTTTAATGTAAACTTTTCACTTGCATGTGGAAGGCACAACAAAACAACGTTTACAGATCAGTTCACAATTTTGTTATTTATTTTTAAAGTGTAGTTTTTATTTTTAATTTAAAAAAGCAAAATTGGTCATTACACCATGGAATCAATTTATGCAGAATCAATAAAAATCTATTGAAAAAACAATCAGTCAAAAATTTTAGCAAAAAGTTTTATCCCACAGATCGTCTAATTATTTTGCGTCCATGGTATATGATCAATTTTTGTGGTATTTTGTAGGTAAAAGTTTTAGTAACCGGTATTACGAGGGATGAGTAAAGTGACACTATGATACTATTTTCATATTACTGGGTTTAGTAACACTTTAAGAAAGATTTTCCTTCTTGTTCCTTCAAGTTTTCTCGTCAATGTGGTCAAAAATGAACATCATTTTGAACCCACTATTAGAAAGTTCATAAAACAAAAAAAATGTTGACTGAAAAGCTACTGGTGGGTGGTCATCTTTACTCTAATGCCCTATACACACGGTCGGAAATTCCGACGGGAAAAGTCCGATCGGATTATGTTGTCGGAAAATCCGATCATGTGTGGGCTCTAGCGGACTTTTAATGTCGGAATTTCCGACGGAAAAAATTGGAGAGCAGGACCTTAAATTTACCGACAACAAAATCCGATTGGACTTTTTCCGATCGTATGTATAGAATTCCGACGCCTAAAGTGCCACACATGCTCAGAATAAATTTGGGGACGAAAGCTATTGGCTACTGGTCTCTACGTAGTCCCGTCGTACGTGTTGTATGTCACATCGTTCGGAACGATTGGATTTTCCGACAACTTTGTCCGACCGTGTGTATGCAACACAAGTTTCAGCCAAAATCCATCCACGGATTTTGTGGTCGGAATGTCCGACCGTGTGTACAAGGCATAATGCTAACACTGGGGCTATGGTATTTTTTAAAACAATAGTAGTGGGACTTTAAATTTTCCAAATGAGAACAAAGTCAGAATAAAAATCTATATACATTTTATCATTTTATTAAACATAAAACATTGTCATAAATACAATATTAAAAACATAGATATGCATAAAGAAACTATGCGATAAATACAAAAAAATGTAAATCTGATGAATACATGTACTTGTAGCTGGTCTACGTGTTACGCGGGATTCCCCACTTCTTCAGGACCATACATATATTGCAAGAGTGTTATATACAGAGTTTCTTACTCAATATTTATAAATCATCAAAACAACAGAGGTGAGGAATACAGGATCTGTCTCAGATGTTTTGCCTACCGGCCCCTAGGATATAGTCTGGACCTATTAAAGTGGTTGTGAACTCTATACAATCACTTTTACCTATAGGTAAGCCTATATTAAGGCTTACCTGTAGGTGCTGGAAATATCTCCTAAACCTGCACGGTTTAGGAGATATTTACAATATACCTGTGCGCTGAATTCATTGGCGCGTGCGCACTTTAGAAAGGACACGATCGTGGCATTTCGAAAGTGATTATGCCGTGACTGGCAGCTCCCACGTGCATGCCCCGGAAGGAAGTGGGGTGAAGATGGACGCTTCCAGCCAGCGGGGACAGCAGTGACATCACAGGCTTCGTTTTCAGGTACGTGACACATAATGGGCTACAATGTGATGCATACTAGCCCATTATGCTTTTACTTTGCAGGGAAATAAAGAGGAAGTAAAACCCATCAGGGTTTTCTTTCTCTTTAAGGCAGAAGTAAACATAAATATCCAAAAGGGAGAAATAAATATCCGGTGTATAGCAATATACTCTGAACGATATGAATCCTAATATCTATTTAAGACAGAGGGGATAAATCCAAAATACCAAGAAAACCAGGCATCTCTATGACGATCACATATGCTGGTATTGCGGTAGGTACATATCCACCTCTCCTCTGGCAATGATTTAGGATATTGAGTAAGAAACTCTGTATATAACACACTTGCAATATATGTACGGTCCTGAAGAAGCAGGGAATAATGCGTAACGCGTACACCAGCTATAAGTACATGTATCCATCAGATTTACATATTTTTGTATTTATCGCAAAGTTTCTTTATGCATATCTATGTTTTTAATATTGTGTTTATGACAATGTGTTATGTGTAATAAACTTTGTTCTCATTTAGCATATTTAAAGTCCGACTACTTTTGTTTTCAAAAATACCATATTCATTTATGGGATGAGGCCAATGTGAACTTGAGATTGGATTTTATGATATGTCCTCTACCTTACAACTTTCTTAACACTAGGGCTAACCTTAAACCTGTCAATGCTGGCATGGTGATCAGATGGTTTTATTGAGGAGCAAAGGGTTAGGGTTAGCATTAGGGTTTAAGTTAGGGTTCCTCTGTTCTTTAATATCTAATGTCATGTTCTCAGCCAACAAGGTGCAATTTATGGCACATAAATAGCACAAATGAGCTTTCTCAACCTCCAGGAGACATTTATAAGCATAGTGTACCTTTAAAAACCATTATAATTTAGCCTTCCATTTTGACTCCAATGCATTTCCCCAAAAAAGGTGAAATGTCACCAAAATGCTCAATGCAGCAAAAACTCCCCATACTTCATAATCAATTAATTAAAAGTGTTCTCTGAATGAGGTAGAGATTGTAACGTCACCGTCCCACTTTTCCACCTTCATTGTGAAAAATGCAAGGTGTTCTCTGAATGGTGGCCATGTCAAGTGAGCAACCCCTGTAGTTACTATGCATGGTACCTGGAACACCTGGGCATTCATCCTATTTTTAATTTCAGTAGAAATGGGAATGGTTATTACCCCTAGCATGTTTGTCCGGTTAGGTAGGAATCCCTTGGTCCCAGTCCCAGGGGCACAGCAGGAAGTAAAAGGAAATAACTCTAAGGAAGGAGATATCCGCTTAGACACATGTCATTGGAACAGGTGCCCTCATTGGAAGGTTTTGCCTTACAAGTCTAAAATTTTGGATTTTGGATTTGGATTACTAGAGACAATGGTCTCCAAGGCAATAACTAGAAAGAGTGTGTCACCTCAGAGGTTGTATCTCTTCCCTACTTTATATAAAAAAAATAAAGTTCCGGCATTGCATATATTTTAACTCTTACACAGGAAGATGGGTCATCCTCTTGGCTTATACAGAGGTGAATAAATTAAAAGAATGGTCACACAGATTACCAATATTTGGATGTGTACAAAAGAGTGTCTGGTACAATAAGTTCATTTCACTTAAAGGTCTTTTTGAAACATAGGATGGTTATAAGTAGGGGTCTGCAAATTACGGCCCACAGGCCAAACCCGGCCCCTGTAAGATTTTATTCCAGGCCCACCGCTAGCGTCAGTGACCTCTCACACATGTCTTCGGGTCAGCCTGGAATCTCTGCTTCTCTCCAAAATCCATAACCCCCATCTGGTCTCCAGCGTAGGTTCCCCTGGTTGCACCATTATTGTACCTCTGTTGGTTGCTAGGACCACCATCGACCCAACAATCATGTAAGTCCCCCTTACATTAGAACCCCCATCAGAGTCTTCCCCCCTTACAGCAGGACCCCATCAAAGTCCCCCCTTACATGACAGCCTTCATCAGAGCCCCCCTTACATTAAGACCACCATTAGAGTTCCTCCTTACATGAGAGCCCCCATCAGAGCCCCCTCTTACACCAGGGACCCAAATGGGGATTCTGATGTAAGAGACAACTCTGATGGGCTCAAGCTTATTTGGAATTTCTTTGCTTTGCTTTACTGAAGATCTTCTCAGGTCTGAGGGACGTGCCTCAACGTAACATTTTTCTAGAGTTCAGGTCCCGCCCCATAACATTGTGTCCTTGTAGCCAAACCTAAAGGAGACATTTACCCTCCTTGACTTTTATCAACACCCACTGTAATGCAATGCTTCCATTAGTCAAGGCTTCCTTTAACTAAATGAGTTCAATCAGCCTTCAATCTCAATTGTTCTGAATCATATGATGCTGATTGCAAAAATAAAAACTCCAAGTAAAACTTATTAATTCATTTAAATTGTATTAATTCTATGTAAAAAAAATCTTAAAAAAATAAAATAATTCAATAAACAGTTAAAATTCTGATAAAACAGTTTTCGTTTTGGCCTGCAAATATTTGTTAAATATAAAAAAATTGGAGACTCCTGGTTAAGAGCATGAAATACAGCCAATGCGTTTCAGGGGAAAAAGCCTCCCCCTTTTTCAAGGCTTGAGCAGTCGATATTAAAAGAACCATGATGGAATGCACTAGGGATCCTGCGTTAAGGCTTGATGAAGACTAGCATCTCCTGACAGTTCTAAGAGCATCCAGGCAAATTTACAAATCCTTTGGCAAAAGCAGTTCACATAAGTGTATTTCAAATGTGTAATTCGTTTAAAGCTTTGAAAATAGGTATCCTTGTTTGACATACTCGCCAACTGAGTCAATAGTTTTCGCTATAACATTATAACCGTTTCCCCACGTACCTCCGCTTCCATACTGTATCAGTTCATCCCCAAAGATTTCAATAGCAGTATGTTACAAAAGTCTACTATTGTGCTTGGCCTTTGTTAGAAAATGAAAAAGTGTTAACAATTATAACTTTGTGGACAGAACAACATACGGTTCTAAAGGGAAAAAAAAAAGAAGATCAAATGTTTTTTTTTTGCGATTTAATAAAGGGGTTATTCCTAAGCCATTTAGATACTTCTCAGGTTTTCATTCTCCTTCTTGGGGAGCCTAATAATGATGTAGAGGGCTTGTTAATCGATCAAAGACAGATAGTTCATGTTGATGCTTATGTTTTGGCTCTCTGCCTATCTCAGACGGTGCCCTGTTGGACTATGCGGCTGCTGTGGTTTAATTGAAATCCTCCACCGCAGACCTGATTGACATCTAGGTGAAAACAGCTCTTAATATATATCTCTAAAGTGGAAATAATTTAAAGCAGCGAGGCCGGCTCGGCTGGTCTGTCTCTCCTACAAACGCTCCTTTTCGTTTTGTGAGGTTTCTTTGCGAGTTTCCATTTCAAGAGGGAAAAAAAAAAATCATTTAAGGGTAAATTATATTTCCAGGGCCTGTTAAAAAATCTGTCATTGTAAATTTCTGCAAAGCTGATCACAGGAAGGAGAAAAAAAACTGGTGTAATTGCTTCGCCCTTTTACTGGTACAAAATGCCATTGCGGAAGATGACAATGTATGCTGCTGTGGTCTCTTGATCATACCGTTTGTTATTAGCCTTCCAGCAATGGTTCCTTAACCTGTTTCATGCATATGTGCCATTTGCAAATAAAAGGCCCATCTTTAAAAAAGTTGGATGCCTTATTTTAACAACCAGAGGTCAAGACCCAAGAGATCTAGACCAAAAATTGCATCAGTACAGGTCTGTTAACCAGATTTTACCTCTATGACAAATTTGCTTATCTTATTATAGGCTAACAAAGGGGGACATTTTTGAAAATAAATGGTTTGTTATTATGTTTAAAGGGTAAATTCACCTTTACAGAAAAATTGGTAAGGTTAACCTACACAGGACACCCTCCCACGCTCCCCCCCCCCAGTCCCGCTGACCTGCATGAAGGTGATTTGCCATTATGAACCCCGGTATAGCCGCCTCATGGCTCCGGGGCTTAGAAACCCTGGAGCTTAATCTCCCAAATGTACTCCGTCAGGAGGGACATTTAGGAGCATTCTAATTGGTCAGCACCGTCACATAGGTGGCGCTGACCAATCAGAACCCGCATAGCCTGTCCTCTCAGCTGGGAAGAAGAAGAGAAAAAGCTGAGGGGATATTTAAGCACCGGAGCCGCGAGGCGGCTATACCGGGGCTCATAACGGCAGATCGTTGCCATGCAGGTCAGCGGGACTGGGGAGGGGGCGAGGAGGGGGTCCTGTGTAAGTTCACCTTACAGATTTTTCTGCAAATGTTTAATTAAAAAAAATATCTTCTTCAAATTATTAATAAAAAAAATAAACTACAAAAATATAGTGCAAGACAGCGCTTGTAACATAAACTACAACCTCAAATGTGCGAATTGTAGACATAAAAATATATTAAATAAATAAAAAAAACAAGATTTAAGTCCACATAATATATGTGCTCTGTCCGCTTATTCCAATCCCACGTGCTCCTGAAAATGATGCACATTTATGATGAAACGCGTAAGATGGAAAACGAAATAAGAAAATAGGGTGCTCACATCTGCCTGGCTGTCCAGTGCTGTATTTAGATGTCAGTTTGGACATTTGCATTAGATCCCACAGAGCATAACATGGAAACCAAATGTCATGGCTATATAGATGACTTAAAGGTAAGCCACGTAAGCTTGATCACAAACTGGTGAATTAATTACATCACCACAATTAATATTACATGTATAAGATACTTTTTCATGCTTAGAATAGGCTTGAAAAGTTATTTGGCAATAATCATATTAGTAGTTGTTCATATATCTAAAATAAACAAAAGTCCTGCAATGCATTGGTTCCCTAACTGGCAAGTGTACATATGCCCAATGACAGCTACAGGGCAATCCATTCTATATCAAAAAGGGGAAGGATTAGGGCTGTCATATGGCCTAGAGACCGAAAGGGTAAAGAGGAAGTATGGTCAGGGGAAGGGTGATCGCATGGCTTACAGACCAAAGAGGTGAAGGTTGGCCAATTGGCGTAGAGACCAGAGAGGGGAAGGGCATCAGATGGTCAAGGGAAGAGCAAGTATGGTTATATGCTTAGAGATCACAAGGAGGAAGAGGAAGGGTGTTCACATGGCTTAGAGACAAGAGAGGGGAAAAGAAGTGTAGTCACATGGCTTTCCAACAAAAGAGAGGGAAAGGGGTCACATGGCTTACAGACAAAGAGAGTTAGGGGGAGTGTCATCAGCTGACTTTCAGACCAAAGAGGAGAACGGGAAGTGTAGTTACATAGCCTAGAGCCCAAAGAGGGGAAAAGAAGTGTGGTCACATGGCTTTCCAACAAAAGAGAGGGAAAGGGGTCACATGGCTTACAGACAAAAAAAGAGTTAGGAAGAGGTGTGATCACATAGCTTTCAGACCAAAGAGTAATGGGGAGTGTAGTCACATGTCTTAGAGACACCAAAGAGGGTAAGGGTGGTCTTGTGGCTTAGACCCCTTTCCCACTGAGGCATTTTTCAGGCGCTTTTGGGCTAAAAATAGCGCATGTAAAGCGCCTGAAAAATGCCTCCCCTGTAGCCCCAGAGTGAGAGCCCGAGTGCTTTCACACTGTGGCGGTGCACTTGCAGGGAGGGAAAAAAGCTCCTGCAAGCAGCATCTTTGGGGCGGTGTGGGAGCAGTGAATACTCCGCTCCTAAACCGCCACCGCCATTGAAATCAATAACCAGAGCTGCTGAAGCACCTGCAAAGCGATTCGGCAGCGGCACTTTGTGGGTGCTTTTAACCCTTTTTTGGCCGCTAACAAGGGGTTAAAAGCATTCTGCCAGCGGCCGAAAAGTGCATCTAAAACTACAGGAAAGCACTGGGATAGGGAGGACTGAGGACTGTGGTCACATGGCTTAGGCTAGCCATAGATTAATCAGAATTTAAATCAATGTTTGGCCCTCCCTGTTTGTTTCAAGCAGACAAGTTGGAAAACTTTGTCAATGTCCCTGCAGTATTGATTTTAATGTCAAATTTCAATTTAGTTTTAGTCATAGTCTGCTGAATAAAATGCTATTTTAGTTTAAGTCATATTTTAATCATCTGAATTGATCTAGCTTTAGTCGTATTTTAGTCGACTTGAATCTTCAGCACATTTTAATCGACTAAAATTTCCAATACATTTCAGTACAAAATAATTTTAGTCTACTAAAATCGAATGGGTTTAGTTAAATTGTAATGCATTATTTAAGCATTTCTCTAGAATTTCCAAACTCAATATACACTCCTGGAGTAAAAATTTTAATAACATGTTATTGTTTATGATATTAAAGCAGAGCTCCACCCGCACCAAAAATATTAAAAGTCAGCAGCTACAAATACTGCAGCTGCTGACTTTTAATAAATGGACACTTACCTGTTCCAGGTTCCAGCGGTGTCGGCAGAATGTGATGAGCGACCGCTTGTCTCCCGGCTGCCCCCGCCGCCATCCTCTGTCAGGGAATCAGGAAATGAAGACGCAACGTCTTCACTGCCCGGATCCCTACTGCGCATGCGCGAGTCGCGCTGCGTGTCTCTATTGGTCCCCGTTGTGTCCTGGGAACTGTGTTTCCCAAGACACAATGTGGCATCTGCGGATAGGGGCGGGGCAGCTCCGGATATCTCGTCCGGAAGTGGGTGCAGATACCTGTATTATACAGGTATCTGCACCCCCCTCCCCTGAAAGGTGCCAATTGTGGCACCGGACGGGGGGGAGGAATCCGATAAGCGGAAGTTCCACTTTAGGGTGGAGCTCCGCTTTAAGGTTTGAACATGTACTACAGACACAGGTTTAGACGCTGTGATATATAACCACTATTAATTGTGATGTCAAATTTCGATTTATCTTTAGACCACTTTCACACTGAGGCGCTTTTCAGGCGCTTTCCCGCTAAAAACAGCGCCTAAAAAGCTCACGAAAACTTATTTCCATTAAAATCAATGAACACTTTCACACTGGGGCAGTGTGCTGGCAGGGCTGTGAAAAACTCCCCTCCCCATTGAAATGAATGGAAAGCTCTTCAAAAGCGCCTGAAAAGCTATTCAAAAGCGCTCAGTGTTTTTACTGGCAGTTTAGAAGCGCTTCAGTGTGAAAGTGGCCTTAGTCTTTTGACCTAAATGGCATTTTAGTTTTAGTTGTATTTTAGTCATCTGAATTGTTTTAGTCGTATTTTAGTCAACTAGAATTGTGTAAATTTTGTTGATAAAAATATTTCCGGCAACAAAATGAACACTGGGTCCCAGGTCCCACTGTCGGAATAAATATCCTGGGAATTTTTCTCCATCCACTTTTTTTACGAGGACTGAGGAATCTTTATAGACCAAAGAGGAGAAAAGGAGTGTGGTCACATAGCTTTTACATGAGCGAGCAGATGGGAAACGTGGTCTCGTGGCTTGGAAACCAAAGAGGGAAAGAGGAGTGTGGTTAAATGGTTTAGAGAGTAAAGAAGGTTAGGGGGAGTTTGGTCACGTTGCTTTTTAGACCAAAGAGGACATATGTTCACATTGCTTACAGACTACGGGGAAACACTTCTCAAAAATGTATTTTTTATGAGGATTTCAAAAAGAAATACTGACATATGTGGTTGGTAATTAAATGGAGAACCCTTAAATTGTATGAAGATGTGCCATTTTTAGTTCAAAACCTCCTTTGTTTAGTAAGAAAAGTATTTAATAAAGAAATATATGAATTATATCCATCTCTTCCGAATAAGGTATATGGATTCTTGCATGGTCTGTGTTTTAAAACCAATGACTGTAGCTTTGCTGAAGCTGACCACCAGCTGCATTATGTATATAAACTACTTTATTTTTCTACATTGCATTTTATTATAAAATGATATACTAAAATTACAATGCCCCATCCCAAGGGAAATATCTGTTTGCTGCCTTCATAAACACTGACTGTCCACACTAGATTTTGTCAAGCATCTTGGGATTATCTTCAAGTGCTACAGAGCAAATAGAAAATACATGAATAAAATATATCTGGAGATGAAGATACATTGGGCCTTATGTATGAACATCTGTTGGAATAAAACACATCTTTCTAATTTCACAGCAAATTGTGCAGACCAGTTTGAACTTGTCATTGCAGGTCTGTGACAAAAGTTTAGGTGTGCGTCTGTTTTTACTGCCCCCAAGTGTAAATGAACCCTAACTGGCGGAAATTTCTTGGACAGAAAATAATATAATTACATTCTAAAAGGAAGGTGAGAGGCGATTATAACATAGAAACATAGGATACTGACGGCAGCAAAAAGACCAAGTGGTCCATCGAGTCCGCCCATTTTTTTTTTTTATGTCTCAGTATAGATTTATATTTGTCCCAAGCATGTTTGAAGCTATTTACTTTAAAAACTGTTTAAAGAAAGTATTTAGTGGCTTTGTATAATTTTCTCTATTTATGTATTTATTATGAATAAGACTAAAAACAAAAAAATAAAATACAATAAACGTCTGTTGTTTACAGAACTCAGTATCTCAAGCTGAAATTTTTATTCACAGATTACAGGCATACCCCACTAAAGCTGGAAAGTGCAAAATCAGGCTCACTTCTGCATAGAAACCAATGAGCTTCCGGGTTTTATTATCAAAGCTTAAAGCGGTTCTGCACACACTTCATTTAGTAAATGTCTTTGCTTTCCAAATCAGGCAAAGAGTACTAAATTAAGTGTTTTTTTTTTCACTTACCTTGTAATTGCTGACGTTCTTTCCTCTGTATCTTCGGCGGTGGGCGGGGTCTCTGCGTCGATCCTCGTCACGCCGCACTGTCTCCTGGGATCTTGTGTCATTAATCCCAGGAGTCAGTGCGGACATCCACCGAAATCTCGCGAGATTTCGGCCACATCTGCCGAAATCTCGCGAGAATTCGGCAGATGTGGCCGAAATCTCGCGAGATTTCAGCGAACGTGTGCTACACTTTGCCGTTACTGCGCGCGCGCGAGATCGGCGCAGTAACGGCGGTGCATGCTGGGCCCTCTGAAGTGCCTGTGTGGTTTCACATGCCCACAGGCAAGATGGCACCCAGCAGGAAAGATTTTTATAACTTCTTTTATATGACGAAAAACCGGCAGCAGTGAGTTAGAAAAATGGAACACGTGAGTACTTAAATTACATCTCC
Source organism: Lithobates sylvaticus (assembly GCA_028564925.1). NCBI lineage: Eukaryota > Metazoa > Chordata > Amphibia > Anura > Ranidae > Lithobates > Lithobates sylvaticus. The sequence goes on along the minus strand of CM053026.1, from coordinate 736,078,121 downwards.
TAATCCTTTGCATTGCACTAAAAAAAAAAAAAAAAACACTACAGACAGTGCAGAACCGTTTTAATAGAACAAGCTGGGGTTAGAAGCTCATTGGTTTCTATGCAGAAGGGAGCCTGATTTTGCACTTTCCAGCTTTAGTAAATAAACCCCATTGTGTACTTAAAAGTGGGGTATGCCTGTAAAGAGTTAGGGTAGTGGCTCGTACCTTTTCTCTATCCTTCCACTGTACTGTTCTGCTTGAGGTTTCAATCAGAGATAGGATGCTGAAAATCTAGACTCTCTCTGGGAATCCCGTGTCATGTGTGTTAATTGCATTAAATGTTTTTATGAAAAGATTGGAAGCAGAGGATTTTTGTGTGCGTGTGTGTGTAATTAACAAAATTAACAGATTCAAGAAAATAAATAAAACCTATAAACCTAAAGGGTATATAAAGTCTATAAACCAAAAATACATGTATGCTTCATGTTTACATTTTCAATTGTTTCACCATGTTTCTATAAAAATTGTGTGTACGTTTATTCCCCATAAATACCTTAAAATCATTCTAGAGATCCCCCTCTGCTTCCATTTTATTTATGTGTCTACATTTCATTCTGCTGTCTCGATATCCCCTTTTAGATGCACTGAGAGCAGAGAGTGAGTGATGATGATAAGGCGAGGAACCTGTATGAAAGAGCCCAACCCTTTCGACTATTTAGACAAGCATATTCCTCCTTGCTAGCCACTTGATGGTAAAGACATTAGCTGGCTAGTTCTTGTCTGCTTCAGGGGTTCAGAAAAAGATCCCAGGAGCCCAGCAGTGTCTCAGCCGATCAACAGCCCACAGCCCTCTCACAACTGTGCACTGCTCTATATCACCGCTCTGTCAGGGCTGGGCTCAGCCCTTCCTTCTCTGATCTGGCCGCTCAGCCCTTCCTTCTCTGATCTGGCCGCTCAGCTGTCGGTTAATTGCCAGCTCCCATCTCTCTCCACAGTGACTTACCTGTTGATGATATCCTGCTCGTCAGTCCTGCTGCCCAGCCCAGATGATCTCTCCCTTCGCCTGGTCAACATCACAGAGATTCTCTCCTGCGTGCCTGTTAAAGACTTGCTTCGCTGACATTCCTTCTGGTTCCAGATCCTGCTTGCTGTTCCACTACGCTGATTCCTGGCTTCCTCACTTTCTGGCTTGTCTGACTATCCGTTTCGGTTACCGAACATTGGCTATGTTTTGACTATGTTTGTTCTATTTACTTTTATTATTAAACAAGTGTGATTTAACTGTACTTCTTTCTCAGTCTGATTCGTGGTTTCTGACACCCTCATGGACACCTGTTGACTGTTTCCTGCTTTTTAAGCCCTCTCTTGCAGGTGGGTTAACCCTTTCAGGACAAAAGTACCCATAGTCATGGTTGGAAGCTCTTTCCTAGGAAAATATCTCAGAGTCTCTGAATTTCAGGACCCAACTGAGGACTGCAAGCTAGTTTTCCGCCTTTATCAGATCACTCTGGAACACCTCCCCCTGCATGTATGAGAATCCCTTAGTACTTCAACAGTCTCCTGTTGCCCCCCTTAAAGGGTCCACAACCCAAAAAATGGGGACACATACAGTACCTTCCATCCAGAACCCATCCCTCACATCCTGTAACACTGGACATTTTTGGAATGGGTATTTCCTTTAGGGTCTGTATCCATAGGTTTTGAGACTGTATGAGTTAATTGAATATCACTGTAAATGAAAGTAAAAGAAAATCCCAAATTTTGAATTGTCCCCAGTACAGGAATAGGGGGGGGGGGGGGATCTTCCAATAGGGTCACTCGTTCTGGTGTCAACCAAGCATCCTATAATTTTGGGGAGATTTCCTCCCACTTCCTGTTTGGCGTAAGGGACAAGAAGTAAAGGGAAATTTCCCACTGGGACACAGCTGGCAAAAAAATTGAGGGGGGTTATAAATCTCCCAACATGAAAAAATAAGTTTTACCTTTAGTTTTGCTTTAAACATATTACAGAAAAAGTTCACTAATTAACAAAAGAAAGCCCCGAGTATAATGAGAATTGTGTTCTATTCACTAATTCTCTTACACCTACCCAATCCTTTCTCTGTTCACCTTTCCACTGGAATCTAATGGCAATACCTAAATCAACAAGCTCAATTACTGATTTTTATTGGAGTTAAATTGAATTAGTAAATAACCTGATAACTAGGACATCATTATGAGTCTTACTGCATCAGGTAACACTGTCAGTTCCCATTGTGTTACTGGGATCCTGTGAATCCAGCATTCACTGGGGATGAATTAAATAGCAATAACCTTCATTCTGTAGTTGTCATTCATTTGTGTGGCTATTACAGCTATTGCTTTTATGGTTGCCTCATACCAGCAGCCTGTTTTTACAGTGTAATAAATAAGATTTAGCAGCCTCAGAGACAGATGCCTTTTTGTGTCTGTGTGTCACCCACTGGGACCCGACTTGGCTTATATAGCTTTGGAACTCATACACTTTATCAAAGGACCGTGCTCCTAGCCATGACATTTTTTTATAAACTAATAATGATGCTCTAAAAGATGTAGAGGCCTAATTTTCTGTGATGTCTCTGACCTACAGTGAATAGAGAAGATTAATTTATTTTTTTATCTCAAGTTAATATATAGACTGAATTGTTGTTGCTGGTGTCTAGTAAATGGACATCGTGCATTCCCAGAAATACCTCTGGTCTAAAGTGAATGGATAGGCTGCATTCCCAGAAATGTCTTTGGTGTATATTCAATGGATATGTTGCATTCTTTGTGATGTTCCTGGTCTATAATGAATGAACAGGCTGCATACTCAGAAATGTCTCTGGCCCATAGTGAATGGATAGGCTGCATTCCCAGAAATGTCTTTGGTGTATATTAAATGGATATGTTGCATTCTCGTGATGTTCCTGGTCTATAATGAATGGATAGGCTACATTCCCAGAAATGTATCTGGCCCATAGTGAATGGATAGGCTGCATTCCCAGAAATGTCTCTGGCCCATAGTGAATGGATAGGCTGCATTCCCAGAAATGTCTCTGGCCCATAGTGAATGAATAGGCTGCATTCCCAGAAATGTCTCTGGCCTATAGTCAATGGACAGGCTACCTTCTCAGAGATGTTCCTGGATATAATGAATGGATAGGCTGCTTTCCCAAAAATGTCTCTATTCAATGGATAGGCTTTATTATCAGTGATGATCATGGTATTTAATGAATTGCCAGGCTGCATTACCAGAAATGTATCTGGCCCATAGTAATTGGATAGGTTGCATTCCCAGAAATATCTCTTGCCTATAGTCAATGGATAGGCTACAATCTCAGAGATGTTCCTAGATATAATGAATGGATAGGCTGCTTTCCCAGGAATGTCTCTGGCCTATAGTCAATGGATAGGCTGCATTCTCAATGATGTTACTGGTCTATACAGAAGGAATAGACTGCATTCCCAGAAATGTCTTTGGCCTATAGTCCATGAATAGACTGCATTCCCAGTAAGGTCTCTGACCTTTAGTTAATGGATAGGCTAAATTCTCAGAAATGTCTCTGGCCTATAGTGAATGGACATGCTGCATTCCCAGTGATGTCTTTGGTCTATAATGAATTTATAGCCTGCATTCCCAGGAAAGTCACTAGTCTATAGAGAGTGAATAGGCTGCATCCTTTTGTTTCTAGTGAAACCATAGACTACATTCTGATGTATACCATTTGACACTACTAAAATGATAGGTTACATTTTGAGAAATGTCAGTGTTATCTAATGAAAGGATAGGCTGTGTTGTAAGCAATGTCATTGATCTCTAGTATAAGGATAGGCTACATTCTCAGTGACATCACTGGTCCCTAGTAAAAGAATAGGCTATATCGTCAGGGATGTCACTGGTCACTAGGTAAAGTATAGGCTACATTGAATGAATATATGACTTGTATAGCGCTACAAATGCGAACTGAATCGCCTCAAGGCACTTTATCCGTCCTGTGTTGTCCTGCTTCTTATGCCCCATACATATGGTCGGATTTTCAGACGGAAAATGTCCTATCGGACAATGTTGTCGGAAATTCCGACCGTGTGTAGGCTCCATCTGACTTTTTCCGTCTGATTTTTTCCGACGGACAAAGTTTTATCTCCTGCTCTCAAATTTTCCGACAACAAAGTCCTATCAGACTTTTTCCGATCGTGTGTAGCGAATTCCGACGGACAAAGTGCCACGCATGCTCAGATCACATTACAAGACCAAAGCTATTGGCTACTAGCCTCTACGTAGTCCCATCGTACGCAACAAACGTCACCACGTTCAGGATGATCGGATTTTCCGACAACTTTTTCCGACCGTGTGTATGCAACACCAGTGTCGAACAAAATCCGTCAGAAAAAATCAGACGGATTTTGTGGTCGGAATTTCCGACCGTGTGTACGGGGCATTAGAAGAGGTAGGTCTTGAGTTTTTTTCTGAGGGCCCAATGGTTTTCTTCCATGTGGATGTTAGTGGGTAGTGTGTTTCATAGCCGTGATCCTTGGACTGCGAATCTTCGTTCTCCCTTTGATTTGTAGAAGGACTTGGGGATGAGGAGGAGGTTTTGGTTAGTTGATCGGAGACTACGATTGGGTGTGTAGTGTTTTATTTTCTCGCATAGGTATTGAGGAGTGATGGCACTGTTCTATATTTAAAGAATAGGCTACATTCTCAATGCTGTTACTGGTCTGTAGGTAGAAGATAGACTATATTCTCAGTGATGTCACTGTTCTATAGTTAAAGGATAGGCTACATTCTCATTGGTGTCATTGGTCACTAGTAAAAGGATATACTACATTCTCAATTATGTCAATAGTCTCCAGTAAAAGCAAAGGCTATATGCTTATCAATGATGTCATTGGGTTTTAGTGAAATAATAGCCTTTTTTTTTACAACAATGTCATACACATCTAGAGAAGGAATAAGCTGCATTTCAATGATGTAACTATCCTATAATAAATGGTCAGACTACATTCTCATCAATGTCACCATCTTCTAATAAATGGTCTGGCATTAGTGATTTTATAATCTTCTAATAAATGGACAGGCTACATTCTTAGTGGTATTAGCAATCTTTAGTGAATAAACAAGATGGATCATCACTGAAGGTACTGGCCTCTAGTGAAGGGCCAAAATGCATTCTAGGTAGATAAATTGTCAGTACATTCTCAGTATTGTCACGATTCTCTAGAAAACAGAGAATACGTCAATGATGTCAAAATTCTCTAATGAACAGATAGATTGCATTCTTGCCAATGTTACAATCTTTTATTCAGTAGATAGGCTCCATTTTCTTTATTCAGTGGACAGGCCCCATTCTCAGTGATGTGGAGATCTTCTAATAAGTGGACTGGCTACATTTTCCGCATTGTTACCACTTACCATCCTCTAAAGCAGGGATCTCCAAACTATGGCCCTCCAGCTGTTGCAGAACTACACGTCCCATGAGGCTTTGTAAAACTCTGACAATTACAGATATGACTAGGCATGATGGGAATTATAGTTCCTGAACAACTGGAGGGCCATAGTTTGCAGACCCCTGCTCTAAAGTATGGACAGGCAGAGTTTTCAGTGATGTCACAATCCTCTAATAAAGCGATACATTCTCAATGATGTTAACAACCTCTAATTAATTGATAGGCTTCATTCTCCATGATGTCACTATCGTCTAATAAATAGATAAGTTCCATTGTCTATAATGTCACCACCCTCTAAAAATGGATAGTAATCTCAGTATGAATACAGCTGTTCTGTGAAACCCTCAGAGTTTTTTTTTTAGAGAACTTAAGTGTGCAAACAGCCTCTTGAAGGCCAAGAAACAAACCAGACAGGTCAGGGATAAAGTTATGTAGAAGTTTAAAGCAGAGTTAGGTTATACAAAAAAATCCCAAGCTTGTGACATTTCACAGAGCACTGTTCAATCCATCATCTGAACATGGAAAGATTATGGCACAACTGCAAACCTACCAAGACATGGCCGTCCACCTAAACTGACAGGCTGGGCAAGGAGAGCATTAATCAGAGAAGCAGCCAAGAGGCCTATGGTAACTCTGGAGGAGCTGCAGAGATCCACAGCTCATGTGGGAGAATCTGTCCACAGGGCAACTATTAGTGGTGCTCTCCACAAATCAGGCCTTAATGGAAGAGTGGCAAGAAGAAAGCCATTTCTGAAAGAAAGCCATAAAAAGTCCCATTTGCAGTTTGCGAGAAGCCATGTGGGGGACACGGCAAACATGTGGAAGAAGGTGCTCTGGTCAGATGAGACCAAAATTTAACTTTTTGGCCTAAAAGCAAAACGCTATGTGTGGCGGAAAACACTGCACATCACCCTGAACACAGCATGCTTTTTTTCAGCAGGGACAGGGAAGCTGATCAGAGTTGATGGGAAGATGGATGGAGCCAAATACAGTGCAATCTTAGATGAAAACCTGTTAGAGTCTGCAAAAGACTTGAGACTGCGGTGGAGGTTCACCTTCCAGCAGGAAAATGACCCTAAACATACAGCCAGAGCTACAATGGAATGGTTTAGATCAAAGTATATTTATGTAATAGGATGGCCCAGTCGAAGTCCAGACCTAAATTCAAGTGAGAATCTGTAGCAACACTTGAAAATTGCTGTTCACAGACGCTCTCCATCCAATCTGACAGAGCTTGGGCTATTTTGCAAAGGAGAATGGGCAAAAATGTCTCTCTCTAGATATGCAAAGCTGGTAGAGACATTCCCAAAAAGACTTGCAGCTGTAATTGCAGCGAAAGGTGGTTCTACAAAGTATTGACTCAGTGGGCGCCATACAAATGTACCCCACATGTTTTAGGTATTTATTTGTAACAAAAATTTTGAAAACCATTTATCATTTTCCTTCCTCTTCAGAATTATGTGCCACTTTGTGCTGGTCTATCACATAAGATCCCAATACAATACATTTACATTTTTGGTTTTAACAAGACAAAAAGTCGAAAATTTCAAGGGGTATGAATACTTTTTCAAAGCAATGTACATTGAGATTGGTATAAAATACTGTGCTCTTATTTATCGATTAAGAGATACAAAAGCAAATAAAATAGTTAAAAGGAAACTGGCAAATATAAAAATGCAACAGATAAAAATAAGCAAAAAGAAAGAAATAAAAAGAATCCATGACATATCAGTCGTCTATTGAAAAATACTTTCAGTACCTTGCTGGGTCTAATGAACCAGTTTATTTATAATTCATTAATATGTAAATTCTCCATTCACATGATTAACGATATCAGAACAGAAAACCGGCTCAGACACATATGGAATTTCTAATAAGTTCATATTCTTGCTAGTGAATTCCTTCACAATAAGTCTACCGGAGTCTCCAAAGGTCCACTAAAGACTTAATATAGCATAAAAAAAGACTGATAAGGCTTCCCAGTTCCGGGTAATTGCCCCAGCTTCTCTTCGCTCAAGTCTTCCACTTTTCAAGCACTGAATTGGAAATGTCCTTCTTGAATTAATACATGAGAGGGCTTCTGTTATTCTGATGTGTGCTTGTCTGGTCACAAAAAGTACTAAGAAAAAATGCCAAATAAAAAACCAGACCAGAAAAAGTATTCACTTAAAAGACCAAAATAAGAATGTAAATGACTAAAAATCACATTTCTAAAAAAATAACGTGATTTTCACCAAACATTTACTGCATGCCACATTTACGAACATATGACATGTGAGCTTAGGGGCTGTAGAGGCTTTTATAATGTCACATTTGGGAAATGTAGGGGTATAGAAGTTCGATGCCATTTTATGGCCACATGCAATTTTAAAGGGGTTCTAAAGGCTCAAGGTATTTTAGCTGCTCGCATTCTATGCATGAGGGTAAATAACCCCCCCCCCCCTCAATACAAGGCCCTCTGGGGACTCTCTCTCTTCATTGGCTAAGACAGACAGCAGCCAATCACAGCCAGTTAGTCAATGAGGAGAGAGGGGGGCAGGGCCGAGCCATGGCTTTGTGTGTGATTGGACATGCAGAGCATTGGCTTGGATTGCAAGCTACTTGTTCTGGGGGCACTTGGCAGGAAGGATGGGCCAGGAGTGCCAAAGGGGGACCTGAGAAGAGCAGGATCAGGGCTGCTCTGTGCAAAACCGCTGCACAGAGAAGGTAAGTATGACATGTTTGTTTTTTAAAGAAAAAAAAATATTGCCTCTACTATCACTTTTAACGAATTCAGAATGATTTACCACCTTAATGACCAGGCCATTTTTTTACAGCACTGCGTCGCTTTAACTGACAATTGTGCATTCATGCAACACTGTACCCAAACAAAATTGATATTTTTTTTCCCCCACAAATAGAGCTTTCTTTTCGTGGTATTTGATCACCTCTGCGGTTTTTATTTTTTGCGCTATAAACAAAAAAGGGCCGACAATTTTGAGAAAAAAAAACATATCCCCCCAAAAATTTAAAAAAAAACTAGTTTATTCATCGGTTTAAGCCAATATGTATTCTGCTACATATTTTTGGTAAAAAAAATCCCAATAAGCGTATATTGATTGGTTTCCGCAAAAGTTATTGCATCTACAAAATAGGGGGAAGATTTAGGGACTTTTCATTTTTTATTGTTTTACCTGGCAATGGCGGCGATCTGCGATTTTTAGCGGGATTGCGGCGGACAAATCTGACCCTAATGACACTTTTTGGTGACCAGTGACACCAATACAGTGATTAGTGCTATAAAAATGCACTGATCACTGTATAAATACACTGGCAGGGAAGGGGTTAACACTAGGGGTCAATCAAGGGGTTAAGTGTTCCCTAGGAAGGCGTTTCATTACTGTGGGGGGAGTGGACTAACAGGGAGTAGAGAGAGATCGCTTTTCCTGATCACTAGGAACAGCAAATCTCTCTCTCTTCCCCTGTCAGAACGGGGATCTGTTTGTTTACATTGACAGATCCCCATTCTGGCTCTCTGTGGAACGATCGCGGGTCGCAGCCAGACATCGCGGCCGCCGGCCATGCGGATTGGCTCCGGCATGCCTGCTATTGCTCTTAAAGTGGCTAACGTACAGCTACAGTGATTTGAGTAGCCAAGCCAACATGCCGCAGTATAATGATGGAGGCTGGTCGGCAAGCGGTTAAAGAACAAAATAATAATAATAATAAAACCAAAATTGGAGCACTCATAATCTGGTGCAGCTGTGCATGGTAGCCAATCATCTTCTAACTTAACTTGTTCAATAAAGCTTTGAAAATCAAACCTGGAAGCTGATTGGTTTCCATGCAGAGATGCACACGATTTTGCATGCTCCAGTTTTGGTAAATCTCTGCATAGGGTCCATTATATAACCATTTATCCAAAATGCTTTAAGTTTTTCACACTTGCGAGCCAGGGAACACGCATGTCATGTATGACCTACACCATGGAGTGGTTCACGTGATGTAGTGGAATCTATGTACCTGTTTGAAGTAGCTATGTACATCAGGTTATTTCGGAGGGAGCTCTGATGCCCCATTGCTCCCATAATGGGGGCATTCTTTAGAAAATTAAAAAACACTTGCCTACTGGGCACTTTCACCCTCTTCCTGCCCAGGCCAATTTTCAGCTTTTGGTGCTGTCACAATTGGAATGACTATTGCGCGGTCATGCAACACTGTACCCAAACAAAACTTGTATCATTATTTTGAGACAGATAGAGCTTTCTTTTGGTAGTATTAAATCATCGCTGGGTTTTTATTTTTTTGCTAAACAAATAAAAAAAGGCCACAAATTTAGAAAAACATTATTTTTTTGTTTATGTTATAACATTTTGTAAATAAGTAATTTTTCACCTTCACTGATGTGCGCTGATGAGGCTGGGACTGATATGCTGCACTGATGGGCACTGATAGGCTGCACTGATAGGAGGCAATGAAAGGTGGCAATGATAGGCGGCACTGACAGGCATCACTGGTGGGCACTGATTGGCAGCACTGGTGGGCACTGATTGGCAGCACTGGTGGGCACTGATTGGCAGCACTGGTGGGCACTGATTGCAGCACTGGTGGACACTGGTTGGCAGCACTGGTGGGCACTGTTGAGGCTGCACTGATCATCAGAGCACTGATGATCAGTGCCCTGATTGTCAGTACAGATGCCTCCTTTTACATTGTGATCAGCAGTGATTGGACACAGCTGATCACATGGTAAAGAGCCGCCATGATTGGCTCTTTATCCCGATTTGTGATCATCTGTGTCCTAAGGACACAGCCAATCGCAGATCATTGCTGATGTACACTGCAGGGGGCGCACAGGTAGCACAATCACGTCATATGATTGCCTCCTGGCAAAGTGTGGCTGCGCTGTAGCCATCGTTCGGCTATAGCACGGTTGTGAAGGGGTTAAAAAAATTTGCCAAAAGAGCTTTCATTCAGGTTTGGGATTGTTGCCACCGTCCAACTATTGTCCTACAAACATGTTTGAGTAGAACAGCATATGGTAGTAGGTACTTTTACGCACTTCAGTCCATGGCCTCATGTTTAAAGAGGAAGTAAACCCTCTTTTACAACTTTAGCTTACAGGTAAGCCTATATTAAGGCTTACCTGTAGCTAACAAGGATACCTGTATTTGCATGTGCCGACGTCATGCGGCACATGCGCACTTGCGACAATTGAAGCAACGGCGCTATATGCCGATGCTTCAGTTGTTACTATGCCGCTCTCGTGAGCATGCACGTGACGTCATCGCGGCTCCGACAAATCACAGCCCCGGAGCCGCGATACCCGGAAGTCACTCCGGGAGAACATGACAGCGGTCGGAGGGGGAGAAGAGGACCGATGCCGGGGCTTCGATCTCAGGTAAGTTTTACATAATTAGCTAGTATGCTATGCATACTATCTAATTATGCCTTTGTCTTGCAGGTTTTTTTTTTTTTTTTTTCGTTTTACTTAAGAGGGTTTACTTCCTCTTTAAGGCTTAATGTACACGGGACGTTTTTACAACCTCTCCTATAAACTATTTAAGTGTTTTACCGCGATTTACCACTTTTACAAGCTGTTGTAATGTAAAATGCCTCTGAACATCCGTCCTGAACGCATTTTTTTGCTTCTAAGTGCTTCTAAACTCAACTGCCTAGAAACAACTATAAATGACCCTATGTACATGTAATGATAAGGTGACATAGAGGAGAGTTCAGGGGCAGCTGAAAAAAAAAAAAACGCCCAACTGCTCCTAAATGTCCGTTTACCAGGAGCAGTGTACATGAAGCCTAAAGCCCCATACACACTATTAGATTTTCTGCAGATTTTTGTCTTCAGATTACCCAAAACCATATAATATGAGGTCAAACCTTAAGGTTCCATGCACACTGGACTTAAAATGTTGATTCTACAGGCGTTTGAATTTTTTTTCACCTGCCTCTAGAAGCACTTCTATTGTGTTCTATGTGTCTTTTGCACATTATGACTACTACAGGCATTTTCTGTCAGGGGCGTTCAGAGGCAGGAAAAAAAAAACCTTCTCTATCGCCTTTTCTGGACAAGTTTAAGAGCTGTAAAAACGTCAGTCTCCCCTAAACTCCTCTAATCTCTTCTGATTGTCAAGTTTCAAATTTTTTTTTGTAAAAAAAAGTAGTGTGTTGACACTGTATATCATTTCCTGGCTTTTGCAGAGGGGCGTGTAGTGAAAAAAACGCCTATAAACAAAATGCGCTTAAACTCTTATAGACTCGCCTAAACTTTGTACAATATGCTTTCAATTTGTGTCTTTTATGCCACATTTTTAAGCTAAAAACGTTGAAGTTTTTTCTGCTCCTTGTGTGCATGGAGCCTAAGAGATTAAATTTGTGTGCAATCAGGCAGTCCCTTGCACTACATGGTTTTGGTAAATCTGAAGACAAAAATCTGCAGAAAATCTAATGAGCCTCGTACACACGATTGGATTTTCCGACGGGAATTGTGTGATGACAGGGTGTTGGCGGAAAATATGACCGTGTGTACGCTCCATCGGACAATTGTTGACGAATCTTCCACGGACAAATGTTGGATCGCAGGTTTTTTAATTTTCTGCGGACAAATGTCTGTTGTCGGATTTTCTGAGCGTGTGTACACAAGTCCATCAGACAAAAGTACAAAGTACTAACACGCATGCTCGGAAGCAAGGATGAGACAGAAACGGTCGGTCTTGTAAACTAGCGTTCGTAATGGAGAATTAACATTCGTGACGTGGAAAATTATGAAATCTCCAAATGCAGCGCACAATTCTCTTCTTCTTTAATAGGATAATAATGAAGCTGCTTTGCTGGTGATACTACTCAAAGGCTTTCTAGTAATATCAAGAACAATATTATGCTTTTTTTTTGTATTATTTGGGCAAGTTACCACAACATCATTATCCGTAGTTTTTAAGATCAAAGATACAACTATGTTGGTGTCCCTTGTCAATTTTACATTGTATTTTTGTAAATGTAACTGCCGACTCCCAAACTGTCATTTGAAGTAAAACACATAGCCAAGTATTATTGTACACAATTTTTTTATTGTTCACTAAAAAAAGAAAACAAATACAATTAGACATGCTATCTGCCAATAGAACTTAACCAAAAAGTACATTCTATGCATCCAAAATTATAGAAAATATACCAAATCAAATTAATATTCAACCAAAAAATAAAATAAAAGCCTCATGCATCTTAATATAGGGGGTCAACAAAGCCAAGAGTTGGTGAAAGCAGGGGTCCGTCACCTGGAGATAATTTCATAAATCACTAGGATTATTCTCCTGGAGCTCCTGCAGCAAAGGCATATGACATAAATGGTCCTGATTAATAAAGCAACCAATTTTTGGTCCAATAACTCCTCCTCCTCCTGTTCTTGGCCTTGACTTGGGTCAAAGCAATAACTCCAAAGCCAATAATAAATAATAGGTTATCTCCGCCGATTCCGCAACATTTCTGGTTGACGAACGGCCGTTCAGAAATGAACTGAAAAGCGCGAAATGAAAAGTGTGAATCAACACTTCTACTGACAAGAAATTAGCAGAAGGAACCCAAAGGGTGACACTAAAGAGCTGAAAAATCACGTAGCATGTCACTACGTTCATGTTTGTTGGCCGACAGTTCCTTGCCCTTTGTATGCAAGACAAAATCCAGGCACACGCCTTCGGACAAAAGTCTGAGGTTTTGTCTGCGGAAAATCCGACCGTGTGTACGCTCCATCGGACCAACTTTTTCCAGGTTTCATCGGACTTTTGTTGGCTGTGCGAACGGACCAACTTTCTGCCAACAAAAGTCCGATGGACCAAAGTCCGACCGTGTGTACACAAAACCAATGGACTTTTGTACAAAGTACAAACACGCATGCTCAGAACCAATGCAAAAGATCAGACAACAATATTGAAGTTGACCAAAGGTGGCGCTGGAGTATTCGAACGTCCTCTTTTGAAGTGTCGTCAGTACGTTAAAATGTCACTACGTTCATGTTTGTTGCCTAAAAAGTCTGATCATGTGTATGCAATACCAACTTGGGGCCAGCGCCCTTTGGACAAAAATCCACGGGGAAAGTTGGTCCACGGTCCGATCGTGTGTATGAGGCTTTAGAGAGACATTGGAGAAAATTTGGACAAACAGCAATAGAAGGTAATTTTCAGGCAAAGGAAAGGTCAAAAGACCAATCTTATCTAAAATGTTTATCTGGGTTAAAACACTTTTATCTACATTGTTTGTTTTTGGAACAAATCCCAGAAAATAAAACAGATCAATGAGCATTACAATACCCCTAAAGCTTTGAAGTGTCCTGATTTCCCTTTAAGCACCAGGCAACAAATATACAACAAAAATCATCCACGTTTTTTTTTTTCTGATTTGGGGCAAAACAATATTTTGCCATAAATAATTCAGATTTTTTTTCAACAAATGGTTCATAAAAAAAAAATAAAAAACTCACATGTACAAGCCATTACATTGTTTCAATTTTGTATTACAACTTTTTTTTATAATATTCCTTTCCAGAAAAAATAATTTATGGCGAAATGCTAAACTTTTCTTTTAAAATTAAAAATATTAGCAGTCGCGTGGAAGAAAAATATGGATTGCCCGAATGCAGAAAACATAAAACCAGGCTCCTGGAAGAATTAATGAAAGGGATAGCACACGACTCGACGGATAATTTCTATTTAGGAGAAATAAAAAATGTTTTATGAGGGAAAATAATGATTCTGTTTTATCAAAGTTTAGTTTTAGGAAATGATATGTCATTCTGACAAAGCCTGGAGACACATTCATATCTCATATAACGGAGAATTACAGGCTGGCAAGAAAATGTCACATAGCTGTGGAGAGAGACTCTAGAAGATAGTATACACCAAAAGAGGAAAAATAATAGCAGAAAAAAAAATAAAAATAAAAATAATAACAGACACAAAAGAGCTTATGTTGAACCCCAAGGTCTCTATACTGACAGGACATAAAAGTTGTATCTGTCTAGCTAGAACAATGTGAACTTTGATATAATGCCAATATACCATTTCTTTTTTATCATTATTATTTTTTGAGGCCGAATTCACTTCTTTACTGTGCTTTAGTGCATCTGTATTAATGGACAACCATAGTAATAGTTATTGTATATATGTAGATAAAACCTGTAATGATAGTATTCTATATATACTGAACATTTCTTTGTTATTTACAGGTCTATACATGTTCATATGAACGCCAAACTGCTCAGCAAAAGTGTTAAGCCTCATACACATAATCGGATTGTTGGCCAACAAAACCGTGGACTTTTGTCCGAAGGGCGTTGGCCCAAACTTGTCTTGCATACACGGCACACAATTGTTGGCCAACAATCACGAACGTAGTGATGTACTATGTGTTTTTTCAGCTCTTTAGTGCCACCCTTTGGGCTCATTCTGCTAATTTCATGTTAGTAGAAGTTTGGTGAGTGTTGATTCGTGCTTTTAATTTTGTGCTTTTCATTTCGCTCTTTTCCTTTTCGTGCTTTTCAGTTCGTTTCTGAAAGGCCGTTCGTCAACCAGACAAGTTGCGGAATCGTCTGAGATAACACGTTATTTATTATTGGCCTTGGAGTTATTGCTTTGACCCAAGTCCAGTCCAGGAACAGGAGGAGGAGGATTTCTTGGACCAAAATTGGTTGCTTTATTAATCGTGACCAATTATGTCATATGCCTTTGCTGCGGGAGCTCCAGGAGAATAACCCGGATGTTTTTCGGAATTATCTCCGGATGACGGACCCCTGCTTTCACCAACTCTTGACATTGTTGACCCCCTATATTAAGAAGCAGGACACATGCATGAGGCTTTTATTTAATTTTTTGGTTGAAAAATGATTTGATTTGGTATATTTTTCTATATTTTTGGATGCATAGAATGCACTTTTTTTAAGTTCTATTGGCAGATAGCATGTCTAATTTTATTTGTTTTCTTTTTTAATGCACAACAAATACTTGGCTGTGTGTTTTACTTCAAATGACAGTTTGGGAGTAGACAGTTACATTTAAAAAATACAATGTAAAATTGACAAGGGACACCAACATAGTTGTATCTTTGATATAAAAAAACGACGGGATAATGGTGTTGTGGTAACTTGACCAAAAAAAAGAAAAAAGCATAATAATATTATTCTTGATATCACTAGAAAAAAAAAGCCTTTTTAAATGTGTTTGCAATAACTCCATCAGTATCACCAGCAAAGCAGCTTCATTATTATCCCAATAAAGAAGAAGAGAATTGTGCGCTGCATTTGGAGATTTCATAATTTGCCACGTCACGAATGTTAATTCTCCATTACGAACGCTAGTTTACAAGACCGACCACCTCTGGCTCATCCTTGATTCCGAGCATGCATGTTTGTACTTTGGTCTTTTGTCTGATGGACTTGTGTACACACACTCGGAAAATCTGACAACAGACATTTGTCCGTGGAAAATTTTAAAACCTGCTATCCAACATTTGTCCGTGGAAAATCCAACAACCATTGTCCGATGGAGCATACACACAGTCGGATTTTCCACCAACAGCCTGTCATCACACAATTCCTGTCTGAAAATCCGATCGTGTGTACGAGGCTTTAGTTACAGGGTTGGGAAAGACTGAAACACTTACAGGGGTGCCAACAACTTTCAGCTTTTATTCACATTGTTTAAAGTGTAGCTATGGCCAAAAATCAAAAATGACATATATGATGCATTGGGGTTTATTTACTAAAACTGGAGAGTGCAAAATCTGGTGCATCTCTGCATAGAAACTAATCAGTTTTCAGGTTTTTATGTCAAAGCTTAATTGAACAGGCTGAAGTTAGAAGCTGTTTGGCTACCGTGCACAGCTGCAAAAAGTCCATCCAAAACTACCCTCTCCAATGATTGATGGTGCTGCTGTCCACCGATGTTGCTCCTCCATAGATGAAGTGGAGGGGTGAATATAGCCACCCTAAGACCAGACGTGTGTTACTGGCCAATCAACAGGAAACAATAATGGAATAAAAGCCTGAAAAAATTAAAACAAATGTAGCGACCACATCCAAAGATGAATAAAGTAACATTTATTAAACTTTTGTTCTTGTGTTTTCTAAAGGAAAAAAAATTATGTTTCTGTAAATGTTTACTTGAAGTGATTGTAGCCGTATTAGTGCAATTGTGACAGAGAAAAGTACTCAATTTTCTCTGTAAATGTTTAAAATTTTTCAGGTAATTTACGGCTTTGCGCCTATTGTTGGGGGGGTGCTCCCCCCTCAGCCCCCCTCCCCCAATACTTACCCAAGCCCAATCTTGATTCAGCAATGTGCTCGAGACCCAAGACTCTCCCGGGTCTCTCCCTCCTGATTGGCTGAGATGCAGCAGCAGATCACAGCCAGTGTAGGGATCGGGGGGCGGGGCTGAGCCACACTCTCTGTGTCTTATGGATTAAGAGAGTCGGCTCGGGAACGAGTACGCACGAGTGTCCCCACAGTAAGCTGCTTGATATGGGGGGCACTCGGCAAGAATGAGGGGCTCAGAGCGCCGGTGATGGACCTGAGAAGAGGAGGATAGGGGCTGCGCAAAAAACACTGCACAAAGCAGGTAACGCGTTTGTAACTTTTTTTTATTACATTTGTTCCCTTTACAATCACTTTAAAGTGTAAGTAAACCCACCTGTTTTCAGCCAAGGAAGCTGCCATCTTGGCCTCTGTTTAATCTACAACTGTCATGATGCTGCACATGTGATCAGTTATGACACCAGCCATTGGATGGTTTGACAGTTTGGTTGGGAGCACAACCAATGGGAGTGTCACATTTCCGGCATGTCCCGGAAGTGTAACTGTTGTATGGATGGGTTTACTTCCGCTTTAAATATAATCATGTAGTGCCCCCCCCCCCACACACACACACACTGCCTGGGTTAAATGCATGTTCGTCTAGAGCATGTCTCAAAAACAACGCCCGCGGGCTGAATCCGGCCCTCCAGGCCATTTCATGTGGCCCATGCACCTCTCCTGTAGCTGCGGCAACCCCCTTGTCTCCACTCCCACCTTGTCCCAGCAGTCGACAGCAGAGAGGAGGACAGAACTCCTACACCAGATCCTGTGCTTCTCTGTGCAGCTGCGGAGAGGCTCAGCTCTGCCTCCCACCCCCTTCCCCGTCCCAGCAGTCAGCAGCAGTCAAGAGGAGTCAAGAATACCTCGTACAGGTCCGGCGCCTCTCTGCAGCCGCAGCACCCCCTCATCTCTGCCTCCCCTGGTCTCAGCATTCATCAGACTCCAGCCCTTCTCTGGTTCTTCTCCCTGACTTTTCCCTTTCTGCTTTCCAAGTTCCACCCCCAGCTTCTTCCCAGCAGCGCAAGTTAAGGAAGGTGTGCTGGGATGTAAGGGAGGCTGGGGGACACTTCACTTCTGATGGCGGGGGGTCTTTGCATCTGATGTAAGAGCAAGTGGGGTGCTCTGTATCTTACAGATACAACCGGCCCTTTGAGGGCAACCATAATTCTAATGTGGCCAGCATAGAAAATTTAGTTTGACATCCCTGGTCTAGAGGGAAAGAAATAAGTACAAATACTTACCTTACTCCTTGCTCCACTGCTGTCCAATGGTCCAGAATGTGGATAGACCCTCATCCTCCCCCGGTACAATGCAAAACTGCTGGCCCTGCATTGTACATGATGATGTCAGAGAGCTCCAAACAGCCAGGCAGCAAAGTGAAGCCGCTTTTGGGTAACGGTTGCATGGAGAAGAAGATGCATGTGGGATCAAAGATTAAAGTCATTTTTTTATAATTATTTCTTCCCTCCTATCCAAATGAGCATTTAACCTACGGAGTGTGGGGCCCCCCAATGCATGGGTAAACTTAGCAACAGTCCAGAGTTGGGCTTTAATCTGCTTGTCTCTTACTTAAAGTGGTTGTAACCCTAAATCGCATGCTTCTGCGGTGTCTTTTGTCCCTTTGTATGCTGTAATATACCCGGTTGATCCTGCCTGTTCCTGTGTCCCCCTGTCTGTGCTGACCACAGTAATCTGGGCTGCTGATCCCTGATTACCGTGGTCAGGTTACGTGCCTCCTTCATCCCATTGCTCTGCTCTTCGGTGTAGACACAAAATATGAGTTTTACCAAGCATTAGTACAATTATTACATTATTATTACATTAATACATTTTAATAGTGTAAAATCAGACTTAAAAATAAATAAAAGTATTCATTTAAAACGGTCTTATGTTTTTTTCATAAATTAAAAAATGTACCGAATGACAAAAAAAAAAAAAAAGACATAACATTGGAGTAAAAAAAGAATGAAAAAAAATCCATTGAGAGGGTTGTTTAGGTTCAATATGGTTCAGGAACTGACTCACAAAAAAATGTGATAAAAGGAACAATAAATAATGCATTGTTGAAGAAAAAAATGAATTGCACTCTGAAAAAAAATGTGTTTAAACTGGATATACAAACCTAGAGAAACAGTAATTGTGTCTTTGCACTGTAGTTTTCTATGTGACAATACACTGACAAATCGTTCTCATTTTCCGAGGAGAGTCCCATGTGTTGAAATTTGCCCAGGCAATTGATTTGTGTCTGTGTGTTACATGGAATGTTCAGTATTTGCTGTTATTCAGTATTACATACTGCCAATCTGGCCACTCAGAAAATAGATGTTTCAGACCGTTTAACAACAATATCGGTAGGTTAGGCCAAGAGGGTTTTGTTTGTTATAGTTTAGCTGTTATTATATACTGTATATATAATATATGTATATATCTATCTATCTATCTATCTTATCTATCTTATCTATCTCTATATATCTATCTATCTATCTATATATCTATCTATATATCTATCTATCTATCTATCTATATATCTATCTATCTATATATCTATCTATCTATCTATCTATATATCTATCTATCTATATCTATCTATCTATCTATCTATCTATCTATCTATCTATCTATATATATATATATATATATATATATATATATATATATATATATATATATATACACAGTGGTGTGAAAAAGTGTTTGCCCCTTCCTATTTCCTGTTCCTTTGCATGTTTGTCACACTTAAGTGTTTCGGAACATCAAACCAATTTAAACAATAGTAAAGGTGAAAAAAAAACACAAAATGCAATTTGTAAATGAAGGTGTTTATTATAGGTGAAAAAAAATCCAAACCATCATGGCCCTGTGTGAAAAAGTGATTGCCCCCCCCCTGTGGTTGTCCACACGTGAGTTCAATTTCTGTCCACACCCAGGCCTGATTATTGCCACACCTGTTCACTATCAAGGCATCACTTAAATAGGACCTGCTTGACACAATAAGGTCCACCAGAAGATCCTTAAAAGCTACACATCATGCCGAGACTCAAAGAAATTCAGGAACAATTGAGAAAGAAAGTAATTGAGATCTATCAGTCTGGAAGCCATTTCCAAAGCTTTGGGAACCCAGCGAACCACAGTGAGAGCCTTCCACAAATGGCGAAGACATGGAACAGTGGTGAACCTTCCAGGAGTGGCCGGCCGCCCCAAAATTACCCCAAGCGACGACTCATCCAAGAGGTCACAAAGACCACACAACGTCCAAGGAACTGCAGGCCTCACTTGCCTCAGTTAAGGTCAGCGTTCATGCCTCCACCATCAGGAAAAGACTGGGCATGGCAGAGTTCCAAGGAGAAAACCCACTGCTGAGCAAAAAGAACAATCAAAGCTCGTCTCAATTTCTCCACAACACATGATGATCCCCAAGACTTTTGGGACAACTGTGGACCGATGAGACAAAAGTGGAACTCTTTGGAAGGTGTGTGTCCAAGTATATCTGGCGTAGAAACATTTTAGCAACAGTAAAATATGGTGGTGGTAGTGTGATGGTCTGGGGCTGTTTTGCTGCTTCAGGACCTGGAAGACTTGCCGTGATAAAAGGAACTATGAATTCTGCTGTCTACCAAGAGATCCTGAAGGAGAATGTCCGACCATCTGTTCGTGTACTGCTGAAACGAACTTGGGTTATGCAGCAGGACAATGATCCTAAACACACCAGCAAGTCCACCACCGAATGGCTGAAGAAAAACAAAATGAAACTTTGGAGTGGCCTAGCAAAGTCCTGACCTGAATCCTATTGAGATGTTGTGGTATGACCTTAAAAAGGCCGTTCATGCTCGAAAACCTTCTAATGTAACTGAATTAGGACAATTCTGATGAGTGGGCCAAAATTCCTCCAGGACGCTGTAAAAGCCTCATTGTTATCGCAAACGCTTGGTTGCAGTTGTTGCTGCTAAGGGTGGCCCCAACCAGTTATTAGGTTTAGGGGGCAATCACTTTTTCACACAGGGCCATGATGGTTTGGATTTTTTTTCACCTTTAATAATAAACACCTTCATTTACAAATTGCATTTTGTGTTTACTGTTGTCCTTGACTATTGTTTAAATTGGTTTGATGTTCCGAAACACTTAAGTGTGACAAACATGCAAAGGAACAGGAAATGAGGAAGGGGGCAAACACTTTTTCACACACTGTATATATATATATATATATATAGATATAGATTAAATTGATTAAATCTACAGATGTGTGAAATCGGTGGCTTATTATAAATAGTAATGGATGCAAGGGCCTCTATATCCACTGGGGAAGTCCCGTTTAGGACGACAAGCGTGCGGGAGGACCCTGCAACTTCATTGCAGCCACCTTATTGAAATATATCGTCTGGAAAGACTACATGCTTTTTACCCCAGCACTAGGGTTATAATTCTTTGTATGAGAGTACCTGTCGTTTCAAATAAATTAGAATTTTTAGCCATACAGTGTGCACTATATATTTTTTATTGTATTTAATGGCACCATGGTTGGAAAGCGAGAGCAACAACTGGAGGCACAGTGTAAAGTGACAAGAAGTCTAATTTTTCCCATCTGTCTACCCAGACCTTTGGTTATGACCACTGTTAGTGGTGAGATGTGCATTTGACCCATCTGTTAACTCAGGGGTCCACGATCTGAGGTGAGTGGTTTGGCTAGCTGGTGGTGGAATCACGCATGTAGCCTGCACTATAAGGATATCTGCATGCATTTTTACCACCATAGAGGAGAACGCCACTATCAACTGTCTCTATATTCATTTTTCTACCTCAGATTCACAGTCATTGGCTGCATCACTTGTTTGCTGTGAACTTCGGGTCCCCACCCTGGCTTGTGCAGCCACATCTGGTGGATTCCATCCAGGGTGCAGGTGGGGTTAAGAGTCTATCTTTACTGCTCTCAAAGTTGCAGAGTAAAAAGTTGCAGACTCATGCAATCAGCATACCAAGCAATCCCGTACATCAGAAGAGTCTAAGATACTAAGCTAAGCAGGGCAATAACGTCTCCGCAGGATGTGGAAACCTTGCAAGAAGATCTGAACAAATTAATGGGGTGGGCAACTACATGGCAAATGAGGTTCAATGTAGAAAAATGTAAAATAATGCATTTGGGTGGCAAAAATATGAATGCAATCTATACACTGGGGGGGGGGGGGGGGGAGAACTTCTGGGGGAATCTAGGATGGAAAAGGACCTGGGGGTCCTAGTAGATGATAGGCTCAGCAATGCCAAGCTGCTGCTAACAAAGCAAACAGAATATTGGCATGCATTAAAAAGAGATCAACTCCAGAGATAAAACGATAATTCTCCAGCTCTACAAGACTCTGGTCTGGCCTCACCTAGAGTATGCTGTCCAGTTCTGGGCACCAGTCCTCAGGAAGGATGTACTGGAAATGGAGCGAGTACAAAGAAGGGCAACAAAGCTAATAAAGTCTGGAGGACATTAGTTATGAGGAAAGGTTGCGAGCACTGAACTTATTCTCTCTGGAGAAGAGACGCTTGAGAGGGGATATGATTTCAATATACAAATACCGTACTGGTGACCCCACAATAGGGATAAAACTTTTTCACAGAAGGGAGTTTAACAAGACACAAGGCCACTCATTAAAATTAGAAGAAAATAAGTTTAACCTTAAACTACGTAGAGGGTTCATTACTGTAAAGGCCCGTACACACGATCAGACTTTTTGACAACCAACAGCAAATTAGCTGTTTTGGACCAATATCCGACCGTGTGTAGGCTCCATCTGACCAACTTTTTCCAGGTTTTGGACGGTCTGACTTTTGTTGGCTGTGCAAACGGACCAACTTTCTGCCAACCAAAGTCCGATGGACCAAAGTCCGACCGTGTGTACACAAAACCAACGTACTTTTGTACAAAGTACAAACACGCATGCTCAGAACCAATGCAAAAGATCAGACAACAATATAGAAGTTGACGAAAGGTGGCGCTGGAGTATTCGAACGTCCTCTTTTGAAGTGTTGTCAGTACATTGAAACGTCACTACGTTCGTGTTTGTTGCCTAAAAAGTCCGATCGCGTGTATGCAATACCAACTTGGGGCCAACGGCCTTTGGACAAAAATCCACGGGAAAGTTGGTCCACGGTCCGATCGTGTGTATGAGGCTTAAGAGCGGCAAGGATGTGGAATTCCCTTCCACAGGCGGTGGTCTCAGTGGGAGGCATTGATTGTTTCAAGAAACTATTAGATAAGCACCTGAACGACCACAACATACAGGGATATACAATGTAATACTGACATATAATCACACACATAGGTTGGACTTGATGGACTTGTGTCTTTTTTCAACCTCACCTACTATGTAACTATGTAAGAGTGACAGCATCCTCAGCCTATCTCCGTCTCGGTTACAGTCCACTCCCCCAAGGCCTCCGTGACTAAGCCCTGTGGGCGGAGTGAAACACCTCGTGGGTGGGGGGGGGGAGTGGGCAAGATGGAGATAGACTGAGACTGCTGTCACTCTTCTGATGTACAGGATTGCTCACTTATTTGCTGGCCGCATTTATGAACATAGATAAGCCACCCTGAAATCTTTTGCAACTGGCTGGAGTAAGAGCTCCTCTTCAGCCTCTCTCTAATGCCGCGTAACCTTCGTTCTGTGCTTGTCTTTGCTCACTGGAGCACCACTAACTCATCTAAAGGTGTCTACATGTATAGTATGTTCTTAGCCTCTCAGAAAGGTCCTAAACACTCTATTATTTGAGTAGTGGTTTCAATTTCCTAAAGTTGACCTTAGCTCCATATCACCCACCTTTTGCACCTCACTGTCAAACTGTTGTCACTGAGTCTGCCCAGCAAAGTGAAGGGCAATTGAGACGAAGAAAGTGTTTGGGCCAGGCATGGCAACAGGATGGCTAATTGCACCCTGGGCTTTAGGGACCCCCAGGGGTCTCTGAAAGGTAAATGAGCAAACATAAAGGAGACTTTATGTGCACGGTTTTATGTCTACAGATAACCAGATTTCATATAAACGCAAGTTCACTTTAAAGCGCTTCTTACACATGCATTATATGTGCATAGAAAGCTCTTAATTGGCTTATATAAGAGAGCCTCCAACTTTCCTTCCCGCAAGCCATTCATTTTTATATATTGCTCCCGAGGGAGGTAAGATGCAATTGTTGAACAGTGTTATGGGCATGTTTGTGCAGTTCTTAAATTACAATTACTATTGTCCCTTGTCTATAAAAAAAAACTCTCTCTCTTTGCACCATGCCACACGTCTCCACTCTACTTCTCTTGGTTTTGCAAGTTTCTATTCCAGTAATTTCCAAACCAAATAAATAAAAAAAAAAAAAATATGCAGTGCAATGGAAAAAATAAATAAATAAAAAAACTGAAATAAAATGTAATAGAACTAACAGAAAACTGTCTAGAACTCAAGAAAATATATTTTTTGTTTTTGTGTCCTCAAGGAAAATGACCTCTCGAGCTCCCTACTTGGAAGCCTTTTTTTACGTAAGAAGCTGGATAAATACACTATATTACCAAAAGTATTGGGATATCTGCTTTTACACACACGAAGGCTGTCCACAAGGTTTAGGAGTGTGTCTATGGGAATGTTTGACCATTCTTCTAGAAGCACATTTGTGAGGTCAGGCACTGATGTGGACCAGAAGGCCTGGTTCGCAGTCTCTGCTCTAATTCATCCCAAAGGTGTTCTATCGGGTTGAGGTCAGGACCCAAATTTACTCATCCATGTCTTTTTGGACCTTGTTTGTGTGCTGGTGCTCAGTCATGTTGGAACAGGAAAGGGCCATCCCCTAAACTGTTTCCACAAAGTTGGGAGCATGAAATTGTCCAAAATGTCTTGGTATGCTGACGCCTTAAGATTTCCCTTCACTAGAATTAAGGGGCCAAACCCAACCCCTGAAAAACTGATGTCTAGGGCGCCCGGCCACTGGTGTTCCTACTGTCTTCTCTCTGCAGCAAGCAACTAAGTCTCAGCATCAGCAGGCAGCCGCCACTCCGTTCACACATAGGGTCAGTAAAACCCACACAATCTTGCCCAATATCCCTTTAGGTCACTCATATTGGGCAGGATTGTGTGGGTTTTATCACATCCCCACTCCTTACCTCTCCCCTTGAGTGGTGCAAAATCCCTACTGAACATTGATACCCTTATCCTCAATGGGATTCTATTTCCCGGGACCCCCATATCTACTGTATCTATATATAAGGTACATACCATGTCCTTCATTTTCCCTTCACAATTTCCTTTCCCTCACTGGTTCCACCCCCCCCCCCCTTTTTTCCCCCGCCCCTCCCCCCCTTCCTCTTTCCTTCTTTCTTAACTTTTATCTTTTCTCCCCTTCCCCCTTCCCTCCCCTTTCCTTTCCCTCCCTCCTCCCCTCCTTTTTCCCTTCTTCTTCCCTCCTTCCCCCTCACCCCCCCCCTCTTCCTTCCCTTCCCCTTTCCCTACTATCCTACACTAACTCACTCACTAACAACCACCCCCAACCCCCCCTCCCTTTTCCTTTCCGCTTTTTCCCCCCTCCCTTCCCCTTTGGTATATAGAGGGGGTTGGGACTTTAAATGAGGAGCATGTAATGCTCCTCCATCCCAGGCTCAATTTCCCTCTTTGTCCTCCCTTCCCCTTCTTCCTTTCCTTCCTCCCCCTTGTACTTCCCAACACGCACCCCATTTCTTCAATCACATTCCTTCACTAATCTATCCCTTCCCCTACACACTCACTCAGGTCACAACTCCTAGTTCCCCCCCCTAAGTACATACTTTACCCATACCATCTGTCTTACTCCATCTATTTAGATACCAGTCCAGTGATTTGTAAGTCCCCCCTAGACGCCGTGGGGAGGACCCTTCTGGTGACATCCTGCGTCCTGTGCATGCCAGGGTTCTGGGTAAGCAGCTCTGCTCTTCCCCCCTATATATTAATTGTCATTGATATTTATTGTATTAAATGTTGTTATCACTTTGGTTAAGTGTATTGTTATTGATCACTTGCCAATCAAATTACAAATACAGTATCCTTCTGACGAAGCGGCATTAGAACGCAAAACTAGTTGAGATGCTATCCGTGATCAACTATCCCACTGTGATCATCCCCGCTTGGGGATCATTATCTTGGTGATACACATGGATTGTTACCATGCTTTTAATCTGTATTTGATTATTCATTATGTGTTATTAACTTTGTATTAATAAACATTTATATCAACTAATTTTCTACATATTTGTTCATATATCGGAAATGTACTCTTTTATACTGTACCAAGATAGTCCAATTGCCCCTGTTCCCAAAGGAGGCTTGGTTGGGGGCCAAGCATCCAACCTCTTTATCCCCATACTTAGGGCGGAACACGTAACATGTTCCAGCAGCGGCAAAGTCTCTCCGCCTCTTCCTGCCTCCCCAGTGACAGCAGGCGGGTACCTTCTCCGGGCTCTGCCCACCCCGGCCATGTTATTCATTCCCAGTCCTCTGTAAATGGGGAACTAAAAGTCCCGACAGCCTTTGCAGGTATAAGGTCTGTGCAGACAGATACACTGACAAGTCTGCACGAGTCCTACATGGCACCAGAGATCTGCTTATCCAAGTGAAAAAAAAAAAATAAATGCACATTTTTTTAACCTGCAAAAAGATGATTATGTATTATTATTATTTTTTTTAAAGGTGAACTTATCCTTTAACCGCTTCCCGACCGCCTCACGCAGATATACTGCCGCAGAAGGGCACGTACAGGCAGATTAACTTACCTGTACGTTGCCCTTTAAGAGGCGGGAGCTCCATGACCGTGATATGGGGTCTAGCGGACTCGATGTCTGCGGGGTTACCCGCAATCGTTACACGGTGAGGAAGAACAGGGAAATGTTAATGTAAACAAGCATCTCCCCCCGTTCTGCCTTAATGACACTGATCAAAGCTCCCTGTGATCGGGAGCGGTGTCAGACACAGCTCCCCCCCCTCCACAGTTAGAATCACTCCCTAGGACACACTTAACACATACAGCGCCACCTAGTGGTTAACCCCTTCACTGCCAGTCACATTTTTACAGTAACCAATGCAATTTTTTAGCATTGATCGCTGTATTAATGCCAATGGTGCCAAAAATGTGTGAAAATTGTCCGATGTGTCTGCCATAATGTCGCAGTCACGATAAAAATCGCTGATCGCCGCCATTACTAGTAAAAAAATAAAAATATCAATAAAAATGCTATAAAACTATCCCCTATTTTGTAGACACTATAACTTTCAAACCAATTGATAAATGCCTATTGCGTTTTTTTTTTTTTTTACCAAAAATATGTAGAAGAATACGTATAGGCCTAAACTGAGGGAAAAAAAATGTTATATGTTTTTTGGGGATATTTATTATAGCCAAAGTAAAAAATAAAAAGATTTTTTTTTAAATTGTCGCTATTTTTTGGTTTATAGCGCAAAAAATAAAAACCGCAGAGGTGATGAAATACCACCAAAAGAAAGCTCTATTTGTGGGAAAAAAGGACGTCAATTTTGCTTGGCAGTCATGTCGCGCGACCGCACAATTGTCAGTTAAAGCGGCACAGTGCCGAATCGCAAAAAGCGCTCTGGTCAGGAAGGGGGGAAAATTCTTCCGGGGCTGAAGTGGTTAAGGCCTTAAGAAAGATATGGGACAGGCAACTGTTGGTCCTCTCGGGCCAGGCCCAGGGGATGTCTCTAATATGGGATCCAGGGGAGGATCTCATGCCCTTAGCACTACAGTGAGTCTAGGGAACCCGCCGATACCAGTCAGGAATGGGTTAAAGAGCAAGGACGCCCCCCCACCACATGGCTGTGCACGTGTAGGACATGCAGCCCAGCTTGGCTACATAACATTTGAACTGCATAGTTAGCTGTTTGCATATTACGGCATAAAACATGCATACCTCGTTTGCTGCGCCCTTTTACACTGAAATATCACATTAGAGACTTAGATGACTATCGGGTAATTATGTGTATTCCATATTTGTAGCGCTCTTCCCAGGGAGCCACCTAATGATGCTTCTGGTGCTGCAATCAATCAAGGCTGCTTCTTCGAACATTACCAATCACCCAGCCTCTGTCTCTGCACCATCACCATGCAGTTGGCTCACTGGTCAGATCTGCTGCAGACCCGAGTGACACGGAGCAGGAAAAATAAAAAAAATAATAATAATAATAACGGCCGGCTTGTGTGTTCCTCTCGCTCGTACACGTCTGCCTTGTCTTTCATTAACTATTCACAGTGGCTTGTATTTCGCTCTGTTACATTTGTTTGTCTCATACCCTGTGGTTTATTATCTGTGTGGATGCAGGAAGAATGTTAAGTAATGTTCCCGGCTGATAGCAGCTTGTGGGAAAAATAACATCATTAGGATCTGTAAACAACTTGGGAATTATAGATGAGGTGCGCTGGTATCTATATGTGTCTATAATATTACTTTCTTCAAATTCTATCAATATAAATAGTTCACCATACTACAATGTATATATAACACAATAGGCCAGCCTTTCTCCACCTTTTTACCCCTGAGGAACCCTTGAAATAATTTTCAGGTTCTTGGGGAACCCCTCCTAAAAAGAATGATGCTAGGGCCGTCTTTAATATTGATTGGACCCTGAGCAAAAATCCCCCCCCCCCCCGTCATGCAGTTTCGCTTTCCACCTGCTTTGAGACATACAATAAGTAGCAGCTAGACTCAAAATCCGTTTACTGAATCAGATCAGGCAGCGATTGCGAGGTTACAGTGTATCGCTGCCCCTCACTGATTAGTTGCTAGAGGTTACAGCACATGATTTATGCTTGTTGATTGGTTGCTAGAGATTACTGCACATCATTACTGCTCACTGATTGGTCGCTAGAGGTTACAGCACATCATTACTGCTCACTGATTGGTCGCTAGAGGTTACTGCACATCATTACTGTTTACTGATTGGTCGCTAGAGGTTACAGCACATCATTACTGCTCACTGATTGGTCACTAGAGATTACTGCACGTCATTACTGCTCGCTGATTGGTCTCTAGAGGTTACAGCACATCATTACTGCTCACTGATTGGTCGCTAGAGGTTACTGCACATAATTACTGCTTACTGATTGGTTGCTAGATGTTACAGCACACCATGGACCAAGGAGGTGAGGGGACCCATCAACCTCCCTGGCGGTATGATTCTTTCTGATTTTAGGTGCTGAAAGCGGTACAATTATTTTGCATGGAAATTTGGCGTTTTATATTGAAGGCCTGCAATTCTTAGGAATAACTCACTTAAATCTGTCCAAACCAGAGTCTAGTAGACATGCCGGGTATGATAAACACAAAATCATAAATTTAAATATAATAAATAACTATAAAAATTATTAAATAAAGTAATCAAATCAAAAACACAGAAATTTGCTCAGTTGCAGAATTTGTCGCTGTCATTAGATTTAGTGTTTGATGACGAATTTCCCCACAAATCGCTATTGCTCAATTCTGCAAGTGATTCTAATTTATTATCGCTGTTTTCTAGCTGGTCTAAAACCACTTTTGACATAAAGGGACACTTTTTGGTTGCTATGGACAATCTCAAAAATTCCAGGCAGAAAAAACAGTATTTATAATATAAAACTACATGCAGGGCACTGGACAGACCACTAGGGACAAAGGGGATGTGTCATTTTTGTATACAGTACTGTAATCTGTAAGATTACAGTACTGTATGTGTTTTGCGTGTTTTTACTTTTTGAATTTGGCGCCAATCTCCGCTCCCGTGCGTCGTAACGTCGCAGGGAATGGAGATCAGCAGCACTCGGGCACTGTGTGAATCGAGCGGAGGAGCTCGCACACACAGCGGGGAGACATCGCAGGATCCAGGGGACAAGGTAAGTAAGTCTCCCTATATCCTGCAATGCGATCCCGAGTCTGGCTCGGGGTTACCGCTTATAGTACTGAAGTTCTGAAGTTCCACCCCGAGCCAGACTCGGGAATACCGCCCGGGGGGTTAATAGACAGAAAACTCCTAGGGATCCTAGGACTCCTGGGATCAGTGGCATAGCTGGGGGGGGGGGGGCTATGATAAATTTCCAGCATTCCCCTTTATCTCCCCAGTGGGCAGCATTCCGTATATAGGTGATGGTGGATATGACCTCAGGGGGGCATGATATACATATGAATATTGCCTCTATTTACATATGAATGCTGCTGGTCCGCCGCTATTTACATATGAATGCAGACGCTATTTACATATTAATGCTGGTATTTACATGTAAACACAGGGTCTGCAGGTGAGTCACCTGTACACAATAAAGAGCAGAGCTGGGCAGCATTAGTAACATAACTTCACACTGAGATATCAGGACACAGCACTGGACTAAAACCTCAAGGGACGAGGGAACTTAAACTGGGATAGTTGGCAAGTATGGGGCAGCTGCTTTGGGGCCCACAATAATGACAGGGCCCAGGGCAGCTGCCCCTTTTGCCCTGCTTTAAAGACGGCCCTGCCTACAGCTCTTGATACATTAGCGTGATTTATATATCAAAGAAAGTTTTTAATATACAGTAAGAATAAATAATGTAGAGTACCCAATGCCATGTACACATGAGATTTTCCAAAATCTTGGATGTTTTTTCCGATGGAATTCCGCTCAAGCTTGGCTTGCATACACACGGTCACACAAAAGTTTGCTGAACTTTCGACCGTCAAGAACGCGGTGACGTACAACACTACGACAAGCCGAGAAAATTAAGTTCAATGCTTCCAAGCATGTGTCAAATTGTTTCTGAGCATGCGTAGGAATTTTGTGCTTCGGAATTGGTACAGACGATCGGAATCTCCGATCAAAACTTTTTCCGACCGAAAAATTGAGAACCTGCTCTCAATCTTTTGCTGGCGGAAATTCGGCCAGAAAAAGTCAGACGGAGCATACACATGGTCGCATTTTCCGACCAAAAGCTCTCATCGGTCTTTTGCTGGCCGAATTTCCGATCGTGTGTACAGGGCATAACATTTTGGTCAGTTTGCAAGTAATGGGGAATTATCCACTTGCATTTGTAATCATGGAAGGTGAGAGACCAATCCACCATTGCTCAAAGCTCAAGGAACCCATTGCAACCTTAGGAGGAACCCTAGGGTTTCACGGAACCCTGGTTGGAAAACACTGCAATAGGCCCTGCACCATAAGCCCATCCGTTAAACTGTGGGAACACTACCTTAGTTAAAGCGTCACCTACTTATGAACAGCCATTGGCAATCCAAGAAATGGTAGATGGATAGATAACCAAGACAAGCCTTCTAAATGATACATTGTAGGGTTTTGTAAGCAAATGCACTTTCTTTTTCAAAGAGCAGATGGCAACAGAAACTTCCAACAACAATGAAGAAAACAAAAATGGTTTATAATTAAAATGATACTAAAGTTTTTTTTAATAAAAAATAGGTCATACTTACCTGCTTTGTGCAATGATATTCTTCTGGAAGTCCCCTGTTGGTGCTGTCCCCTTCTCCCTTCTTGGGGTGCCTCCTTAGCAAGCCAGGTGCTAAGGAGGTGTGTGTTCCCATATAAACAAAGAAAGAATTTCTCCTGCGCTCGTGAAGGCATTGTTGATATAAAATGGTAGTACTTTCAAAAGGAAAAGATTAATTGGAAGATGACCATGCGAGTCCCGCTGCCTAAACTGACCAGGGGTGGTCTGAAGAAAGCCAAGTGTAAGGCCCCTTTCATAATGGGGCGGGAGCGGCGGCGACGGTAAAGCAGCACTATATTTAGCGCAGCTTTACCGTCGTTTTAGCCGCGGTATTCGGCCGCTTGCGGTGCGGTTTTAACCCCCGCTAGCGGCCAAAAAAGGGTTAAAACCCCACGCAAAGTGGGGGTAGGAGCGGTATAGGAGCGGTGAATACACCGCTCCTTCACCGCTCCAAAGATGCTGCTAGCAGGACTTTTTTGACCGTCCTGCTAGCGCACCGCTCCAGTGTGAAAGCCCACCGGTTTTCACACTGGAGTGAATGGGGCGGATTTTTTCAGGCGCTGTACAGGCGCTATTTTTAGCGCTGTAGCGCCTGAAAAACACCCCAGTGTGAAAGGGGCCTAAGAAAGAGATGGAAGGCGCTGATCTAACGCATTGATCAAAATGTTTCAGTTTAGTCATATACAAAAATGAGATGAATCCAAACAAAAAGTATCTACGTGTTCATAAAAACTGGGTTACAAATATACTCATTAAAATTAGGAATTAGACATGCCCATACAAGGGCAAGTGCTAAAGTTTTGTTGACGCATTTCGAGGGGAACCCTCTTCATCAGAGCCTTGTAGAACGACAAGAAAGGTCTGGTTTTAAGTTGCAATACGAATTCTACAATATATGTGAACTTTCCATAAAATAGAATAAAAAATTTAATAATTGACACACCCAGGGTAGAATATGCAATACCACACAACTTGCCATTTGATCTCATTGATACACCCCATGTTCATCATATCACATGCTGTTTTATTGTCCAGAAAATGCGGAAATAAGAAACTTTGAAAGGAACGCAGACATTCTGCTGTTATTATTATTATTATTTTCAAAGATACGTGCTGCTTAGCAACCGACGGCTCACAAATCATTTGAATCTACCTCCTGAGCGCTGAAGATATCATTACCAAACAAACAAGATTCATTTGCTTGTCTCAGGGCCATAAGATCTTTCTTCAAGCTACCACCTTATGAATAGGAAACGATTTAGATAGAAACAAATAGTTGATAATTACCTCTTCAGAGTCCAGAAAGCCTGGATTAATCAAAGCAGGCTAAGTAGGCATCAGGACCGTGTACACAATATTTCCTTTATCTTTTTTTTTTATTTTTAGGGAAGAATGGAAGCAGACAACTTTTAAGGCTCCCTCCAGTCCAAAACTACAACTATGCATTTAAATTCATATAGTAGGCACAGCAGACCTGGCTGATTGCTTCATATTACTACCGTTGCATGCAGTTTGCTACCCTGCTTACTAAAACCTTAAACCAAGCCGGCTCAGACACCCCATTTAAAGTACAAGTAAGCCTAGACTTGGCCTTTAAAGCCTGACTCCAGGCAAATAATAAAGTATTGCTTGCAGTAGGAGGATCAGGTACAATAGGTAAAACTTTTTCTCCTCTCCCCTAGACAAAACATGCTAAAAACCCTTGCAATGTGGGCACAACCCCACCTCAAGTGATCATTTTTTTTATCTGCGTAGAGTCACCCTTTAAGTTTAGCCAAGTCTGTTTTTAAGAGTTTAACCACTTAAGCCCCGGACCATTTGGCTGGCCAAAGACCAGAGCACTTTTTGCGATTCGGCACTGCGCCGCTTTAACTGACAATTGCGCGGTCGTGCGACGTTGTACCCTAAACAAAATTGACGTCCTTTTTTTCCCACAAAGAGAGCTTTCTTTTGGTGGTATTTGATCACCTCTGCGTTTTTTATTTTTTGCGCTATAAACAAAAAAAGAGTGTCAATTTTGAAAAAAAAAAACACAATATTTTTACTTTTTGCTATAATAAATATCCCCCAAAAATATATAAAAAAAACAATGTTTTTCCTCAGTTTAGAGCGATATGTATTCTTCTACATATTTCTGGTTAAAAAAAATCTGTAATAAGCGTATATTGATTGGTTTGCTCAAATGTTATAGCGTCTACAAAATAGGGGATAGTTTTATGGCATTTTTTTTTTTTAATTTTTTTATTAGTAATGGTCGGCGATCTGCAATTTTTATCGGGACTGCGACATTATGTCGGACACTTTTGACACTATTTTGTGACCATTGTCATTTATACAGCGATCAGTGCTATAAAAATGCACTGATTACTGTGTACAGTAAATTACACTTGCAGGGAAGGGGTTAAACACTAGGGGGCGATCAATGGGTTAAGTGTGTCCTAGGGAGTGATTCTAACTATAGGGGGATGGGATTTCAACTCATATGACAGCGATCACTGCTTCCGATGACAGGGAGCAGTGATCGCTGCCATGTCACAAGGCAGAACGGGGACATGCCTTGTTCAGATAGGCACTTCCCCATTCTGCAGCTCCGTGACACGATCGCCGGGAGACAGGCTGACATCGAGTCCCGCAGGCACGGTCACGCTATCCCCACCTCTTAATGGGGACGTATAGGTACACCCGTTTAGCCACCGCTGCTTTTGTGCCGACATATATCGGCGTGCACCGGTCGGCAAGTGGTTAAAGTACAAGTAAGCCTAGACTTGGCCTTTAAAGCCCGACTCCAGGCAAATAATTAAGTATCGCTTGCAATGGGAAGATCAGGTGAAATAGGTACAACTTTTTCTCCTCTCCCTAGACAAAACATGCTAAAAACCCTTGCAATGTGGGCACAACCCCACCTCAAGGGATCACTTTTTTTATCTGCGTAGAGTTACCCTTTAAGTGTAGCTACGTCTGTTTTTTAAGAGTTAAAAAAAAAAAAAAAAACACATTGATCCACTGCTCTTTACATTAAAATCCACTCCAATAGTAGATACTATAATGTTATTTTTTTTTCTTGTGACCCCCAATTCTTACTTTTTAGCTGCCATGATTTTTTCCTTCTTGTGTCCCTCTGCTCAATCCTTCCCCGAACTTCCGGTTGGGGAATGAGCCCTGGGGACATCAAAACTTTGGGGTTACATGTCTCATGACTTCTTACTCGCTGTCTGGTGCATGTTCTGTATGGGCTGTAAGCTCTCCAGTGTTGTGTTTGGCCAACAAATGTGCATACTGCTGCCCTTACTGTATTACGGTGTTGAGTTTGTAGATGCATGCAGAGTATGGACCACTAGCTCTGTAGTGCTATGTTTGGCCAACACTTGCTCAGTATGGGCCAATGTCTGTACTGCGCTCTATCGCTGTGTTCAGTAAATGCATGCACAATATGCACAGTATCCACTATTGACTTCCTACTCTGCACCCTGGTACTGGTTCCTCACCCTAAAATCCTGCTCCCCTTTAGTGACTTACTAATTAAAGGGAACTCTGTGGACTCTAATGTAAAAGGAAACTCTATGGACTCTGGTGTAAGGGATAACACAGGGGACTTTGATGTAAGAAGGGAATGCTGGGGAGAATCTGATTTAATGGGAATATATGTGGACTTTGATGTAAAGGGAAAATTGTATGTAAGGGGGGGGGGGGGGGGGGGCACTCTGGTGTAACAGAGGCACTGGGGACTCTGTAAGGAGGAACTCTGGGAACTCTGACCTATAGGGAAGTGCTGGGGACTGCAATAAAAGTGGTCACTCTGATGTGAACAGAGGGTTTATCCTGGCTGCTGCACTCTATATGCTGTTTTGTAGGTTATTTACTCCTGACCCCTGCACTCTATACATTATGGGGTATATTACATAAACCTGATGAAAGTGTTCATTGTCTCAACAGTTCGTTTTAATGAAGTTCTTCTTTAAGATACACTCAGTCAGACCAAATTATATCCTTTTTTGTGTGCACAAAAGCATAAGTAATAGAAATGTTTATTTAAAAAAAAGAATCCTTTGTCCTGAGGTTTATATGTGTCTGAGAGGCTGTCAGTTGTGATGCAGTAACTAAAAGTATTTTTTTTTTTTTTTGGGTACATGTGATACAGCGATTGGCACAGATTCTTTATAATGATTCTATTTTAAACCAATTTACTGTTTGACAAACTCTGACCATGCATATCATTTTCAGTGGCATGCAAACTTATTTTTTCTAGTTTGTCCCAGGGTGACCAAGGCCGTAAATAATCCTAGTCATGCTCCTGTTTTGTCACTCTGTTTTGAGTTTTTAACTGTAAATCTAGCGGATTATTTGTAATGAGTATTGTTAATGTTTACATATTGTTTATTCTATTTAAATATCCATTGTCTTAATTTATATTAGGAGTTTGTCATATTTTAGGGTGTCAGTAAAAAATGTGCTCCACCAGTAAATTTTTCATGTTTTGTAAGTAAAAAAAAGCCATGGGGGGGTCGGTAATTCTGGATTGGACATTGAAGCAAACCTTTCATTTTGCCTTGTATTAGCAAAGAATAAGGGTAAGTCTCTATTTGGGCCCATTCCTCTAAGCAAAATTGCCTTAGCTGTGTGCTAGTTTGGATGGGATCTATTGGTAAACAACAAATGATTAAAGCGGAGTTCCACCCAGAAATGGAGCTTCCGCTTTTCTGATTCCTCCCCCCCCCCCCCCTGGTGTCACATTTGGCACCTTTCAGGGTTGGGGAGCAGATACCTGTATAATCCAGGTATTTTCTCCCACTTCGAGGCATAGATCGCCGCAGTATCCGCAGATATCTACGCAATGTCTGGCCCCTCCTCCGTCCCCCCCGCTGTCTTCTGGGAGACACACAGGTCCCAGAAGACAGCAGGGACCAGTGAGATTGCATCACAGCGTGACTCACGCATGCGCAGTATGGAACCAGGCTGTGAAGCCGCAAGGCTTCACTTCCTGATTCCCTTACTGAAGATGGCGCCGCCTCCATCCGGGAGCCAAGGGACAGATCGGCTTCGGGTAAGGACATCACCGGCGCCCTGAGCAGGTAAGTGTCCATATAATAAAAGTCAGCAGCTGCAGTAGTTGTAGCTGCTGACTTTAATTATTTTTTTTTTTTGCTGGAACTCTATGGTGCCTTCTGGACAATATCACATTTACTCTGATTAGCCTAGAGTACAGAGATGCAGTAAAACGTAAGATAAAGTTAAAATAAAAAAACTCCCTTCTTCAGAAAGGTAATATTTTCACAGTATAATTTCTAATGCAGTCCGATTAATTTTAATATTGCATTAAAATTAAGTTTTATCTATATTTACTTCAGAATATGCATTCCTTTTACTTCCTAAATGGCAAATAAAATGGCTATCTTACTATAATTATGTTTCCATTTAGCAGGTTC
Organism: Lithobates sylvaticus; assembly: GCA_028564925.1. Classification (NCBI taxonomy): domain Eukaryota; kingdom Metazoa; phylum Chordata; class Amphibia; order Anura; family Ranidae; genus Lithobates; species Lithobates sylvaticus. Next base: position 736,041,498 of record CM053026.1, on the reverse strand, counting down.
CGTCTAATTTTATACAACGTAGTAAATTTCCAATTTTTACACCAGTTTTCTCCATTGAAAGCTGTCATGGTAATTGATGTCTTATTCTAATGGGGAAAAGTTCAAATATAAGAATGAAATGGAGTCTGACTCAAAATGTGTTAACCCATCTGTAGTCTGAAAGAGAATACGATTCTCTATTTGATTTGTATACATTGCTTATTTTATAAATGTACTTTGCAGTAAACAAAAATGCTGATTTCTTTTGAAATGTTCTGTTAAACAATCACTTTTCAATTAATGCATGAACTTTCATATTATACTTTTTACCCAAAAATTGATATTTATGACTCAACGCTATCCATAGAAACAAATGGTTTGAGATTAGAATATATGTAGAATATCATAGCCCCCAACTGTCCCTGATTTTGAGGGACTTTTCCTGATTTGGAACAGAGTCCCTCTGTCCCTCATTCCTCCTCATCTGTCCCTCATTTTGGTCTGTTCTATATAGTTGTATATAAAATGTACTATTTATCTTTTAAAAAGTGTTTCCCAGCGCTAAACCTTTCATCCAATTTCTAAATTGCTGCATTTGTAAATTTCAAAAGCCAGTATAAATGTAGTAGTGGTTAAAAAAAAAAAAGCACTTGTGGGTTAAATAATATTTATTCCGTTATCCCCCTTTAAGGGGCATGGCAAGGGGTGTGTCCTATGCCTACATACTTTTGCTAATAGGTGTCCCTCATTCCCATCTCAAAAAGTTGGCAGGTATGGAATATTCCTCATCCATCATCTAGTGTAGACTTTCTCAACCTTTTCAACACAGAGGGACCCTTGAAATAGTTCTCCGGTCTCGGGGAACCCCTGCTAAAAATTAGAAATATACCACTCATGATACGATAGTGTGATAGTTAGTGGGAAGAATGGTCCTTACACTTGTGGTCATTGGGAAGAATTACCTCCTTACAGATAGCTAAAAAGATCAATGGTGTCGGTGGGAACTTATCTGAGAGGCAGAAATCGACCAATGCTGAAGGAACCCCTAGCAAGCTTTGGAGGAACCCTAGGGTTCCACGGAACTCTGGTTGAGAATCACTGATCTAGTGCATTGTGTCAGACTTTGGGGGTAGAAAGACTGAGCTCTCTACCCCCAACCCCTTTGGCCAGTGGTCTGGTGTTTTTGGCTGTAAGGCAGGAGACAAATTCCTATATGCACCCTCCACAAGCCCTTTGCTGTCTCTCAAATACAGAAAGCCTGGAGTCAACACTAATGAGATTCAAATCTCTCTTGGAAGTTTGAATGTTTCTGATGGCACACTTCAGGAAGTACAATCCTAGTTTGCTTGTCGTTAGCTAGTTAGCTTAGGGTTCTGCAGCTCGCACCTGTACCCTAATCAAGAATGGTTACATTAAATGCTAGGAATTCAGCCTTGGCCTGATCAAACAATCGCAGAGTTTGGTAGACCCTCTGTGTTGTCAGGCGCAACAGTTGACAACATGCAGGAGAGATGTTAGAGTGGTGTAAGTCTTGAGTTCTCGACTAGACCTACAATAGCAGACATAACAGCCCAATGCTCAGGGCAAGCACAGGCAATATAAGTACAACACAGTCCTAATAACGGACTGGAAAATCCAAGGTATGAACATTTAGACATATCCTAGAGAAAGATAGACCTAATCTGAGCATGAACAAACAAACTTGTTTATCAGATCAAAAACTCCCAGAATGCAACTTAACTACTGATCAGGACAGGCATGCACCGCAGAGACCTGAGCTGCAGTGATGAGTGATAACCAGCAGATTGTGTATTCTCTAGGCAGATCTTCAAGACTGTAAATTCTCATGGCAAGTCCTTACAGTACCCCCTTGTAGTCCTCCTATTCTTTAGGGCCCGAACAGACATAGAAGTTCTGAGCAAAAATAAATTTTTGACTAATAGGGTTCTCAAATGTGCATATCAAAAGTAAGGAGTACCCCATCTTTGTAAGACTACCGTGACTCAGATCTCATTCACCAGCCACTAATTTGGCACCAGACATCTTAGCATAAGGATTTTCATGTCATTTGCAAAGCTTGTATCAGGCTACACCTCCTTTATCTTTTTCACCCCCAAAACCCTGTATTTACAATAACGTTGTATATAAAAATGACCCTTGCTGCTTCATCCTGCTTGTGTATAACTAATACCCAAGGCCTTGGTTCAACATCGGCTTCCAAGTCCACCCACTTCAACAGCCTCAATAAAATATTGTCTTCTTGCATCTGTTAAGAAATCCCTGCACCATTGGCATATGCCACTATTGCAACGTTAATAACTATTTAATCAAGCTTATTCATTTTGCAGGAAAGCAAAACATATATACCACCCATGCATCCCTAGATTTTTCACCAAGTAGAACATGAGGACATGACTTGTATTAACAGGTCCATGAAATTTACCAGCCATTCTAAATCCTTTACAACACCATGGATGCTACAATTTAATGTATATAAATCAATGTAAAATATAAAGTTTCCATTCCTCAAGCATGTGCGCATAGCAGTACCTTTAGAATACACTTTAGCAGCTGTTTTGAACCAACTTTGTTCAGATATGGACCTGACGCATTATCTGTGCATATAGAGCACTGTGGTGTGGCCTTAAATCTCTATTAGTGCACTAATTTGTAGTATATTATATCTAATATATATATATATATGTATACATATATATATATATATTATATATATACATATGTATTATATGTAGTGTTTTTATTTAGGCATTCTAAAGACAAGTTTATTCTAGGCAGGCCACTTTGGTAGCTGTTAATCTAATTGCGCATATTAAAAGAGGGTTTGTTGCCACATACCAAAGGGGAACCGATAATGATTATCTTAATCTAATCAGTATTCACACATGTCAAAGGGGGAATATGCAAGAATGTAAATTGGGGCAGCTTTATGATTCCAGCTACTCAAAGCTTGGGGTTATCTCCTGTCACTCTGAAAGACCGGGGCAGATCAAAGCATTTAATGGAAACGCCCAATCAAATTGCTCAGACATTCAGTGTGTGTGGGGGATATAACAGGACGTTCAATCTGTTTAGAAGTGTGTGTTCTTACGAAGGCACCCAAGAGTCACATGTTTCCATGGGGCTCTAAATATTTACTAGCACTGTCGTGATATGAACTCTGTTGGATTTTTGTCATCTGTAAGACTGTTCTGTTTTAGAAGTCAATAAAATCTCTCTCTGGGAGAATCGGGTTTTGCTGCGGGAGGACAATACTTTTAATAACTATATACCATCTACGAGGAACGATTTATATTAGATCACTACATAATTGAGTGACTGCACAAAGGTCCCAGAGAGTTTGGGAAGCTATTCCTGGGCTCTCTCTGATATAATTCTGGTTAGAACATAAATACTCACTAATACCATCTTCATCTGACTAGAACTCAATATCGGGTAGACGGTGGACTTATAACTTGTGGCCCTGGTAGATACCTTTATAATCACTGTGACGTCAACATATTTATTGAGGAAGCCATAAGGTTTCCACCTTAGGAGGAACTCCTCAATGAAGCGGTCAGCCTAGACCCTGAAATGTAGGCGTTGTGGGGCCTCATTTCTTCAGCCAGGTCTGTAAACATTTATGCACAGTACATATGTCATTTGAGGCTTTGATTCTATTGTTATTTCCTATCCTAAATTCAATGACTATTGTACTATACATAGATTGTTGCCATGTTTTCCTACTCTGTCAAAGTTTTTATTCACTTATACATTTATTTACAGTGCATTGCTAATGCTTACTAATGTATATACGTGTGTCATAGTCATGTGTGCTACTTTGTATTTATAATGACAAATTCTGCATATTGAAACTATTTGAAACAACTATTATTGCAATTTGCCAATAATGACTTAAGATCACAAAGTATCAAGCGCACACGTACAAGTCTACCTTATAAAGTACATATTCTTCTACCAAACACCAACACATTACAGAACATCCAGGTTTCACTGTATGATTTTCAACACCAATAAAAGAAAATCTTTGGGGGTTTAGGGAAAAAAAATATACCTTGAAAACCAGCTCTGCACAGCTCATTATCTCATAAAAGGTAATATAACATCCGTCCAGACTGCTTTAATGCCTCACAAGGAACATGAAAGAATGTCTTTTGAAGTGAAACAAAGGCTTACCTCCACCAATTTGTTGGCATGTTCACGGAACACTTGGGCATATTCCTTTACCTCCTTCTCATTACCGCTCTTTGCTGCCTCGATGAGAACCAGCAGGGGAACGTTCGTCTCCAGAAAAGAGTCAGAGATATGGTCCATTACAGCTTTCCGGAGCTAGCAAACAAGAATTAAAAAAAAAAAAAAAATTTCTATTAGTGGGGAAACAATTTAACATGTAAATCGGGAAAATTAACAACCATTATTCATGAAAAGTAGACAGTTTAATTTGTTTGATTGCCAATTAAATTCGTTTTTTGAGGAACACTCCAGCCAGACATGACATTTCCAAACTCAAAATATGGCCACAGCCTCTGTGGTAGGTGCCACCTGTAGATCAGGTGGCACCTACCAGACATGACATTTCCAAACTCAAAATATGGCCACAGCCTCTGTGGTCCTTCTGTCCATCTGACATAACTTAGAACCAGCCGAACCCCCAAAGGAATCTATGGCTGCCCTAAATCTGAACAAACAAATACCAAGGATGAGCATTTTCTGGTTCCAAGCACCTACCTCTGGGGTTCTTAGACAGGAAGGTTTCACTGTATTAAATCACATGAGGTTATAGTTGCTCACAGAAGCATTGTAAGCAAGGTTTGCTGCATTCGGTTGCATTGGATTAAGCAAAAAAGGCAAACTATTATTATTATTTTTGATTTATATACTGTAACACCAACAGTATGCACACAACTTTACAACATGAGGGCAGACAGTAAATTTACAATACAATTCAATACAGGAGAAAATGGAGGGCCCTGTTTGTTAGAGTTTATAATCTAAAAGGAAGGGTCAAGTGATACAAAAGGTAATAACTGTGAGAGATAGGCTGAGGGAGAAGATATAAGAACAGTTCTGAGGTGGGGGCAGTATAGGCTTCACTGAAGAGAAAAGTTTTCAGGGATTGTCAAAAAGTGGACAGAGTAGGAGATCGTCAGACAGATTGGTGTAGGGAGTTTCAGAGGATAGGAGATGCATCAGAGAAGTCCTGGAGGTGAGCGTGTGAGGAGGTGACAAGGGAGCTTGAAAGTAGGAGGTCTTGGGAGGAACGAAGAGGACAATTTAGTTAAAGTGATTGTAAAGTTTCATTTTTATCCCCCTATAAAAGTAACAAGCATGTTATACTTACCTGCTCTGTTGCAGTGGATTTGCACAGAGCAGCCAAATCCTCCTCTTCTTGGGTCCTTCTTCTGTGCTACTGGCCCCTCCCTCCAGTTGAGTGCCCCCACAGCAAGCAGCTTGCTATAGGGGCATCGAGCAGAATCACAGCTCCCTGTGTCCATTAAGACACAGAGCCCCAACCTGGCCCCGTCCCCTTCCCCCCCTGATTGGCTAGCTGACTTTGATTGGCAGCAGAGGGAGCCAATGGCGCCACTGCGTGTCTCAGCCAATCAGGAAGCAGAATCTCGGATGGCTGAGACACTCGTGGACATCGCTGGACAGAGAGAGACATCAGGTAAGTCTTAAGGGGGCTGCTGCACACAGAAGGCTTTTTATCTTAATGCATTATGATAAAGAACCTTCTGCCTTTACAATGACTTTAAGTTTCAAAATGTTTTCTAATATCTTTAGTTCATTGACTAATTTCTCTGTTGAGTTATATCCAGACAAAATTTTAAATGTGTCATCACCTGTGCTGAAGTTTTTTGATCATGCAACCACAAGTAGTTTGTTAGGCATATACTATAGTGTACGTAGAAAGTACGGAAGCGTTCAATTTTCTGTTTTCATTGATATCTGTGTCCATACTGGGTAGATTCTCTGTTTGCCCTGGTGACAACTGTGTGTGACACAGAAAAAGATGGAAAATTCAAAGATTGTACAGTTGTCACCAAAACACGAGTTAAGCATACATTTTCCAATGTAGATATCTGATTAGGTGACGGGCGCCAGGTCATGTAAAACTCTGGTACACCGCTCCAGTGATGAAGGAAAACGTGTTCAAAGAAACCAACTTCAATGACCAGGATGGACCAGATGATGGCTACAGAGCACAGGCAGGGACCGCGACAAAATGGATCAATGGCAGCATCTCAAGCCATAGTAGCGCCACTGACATCGGACCACTGTCAGTGGCACTGTTAAGGCTTGAGATGTCGCCGTTCCACCTTCATGGTATGCTTAAACCCACCTGTCTCTGCAGTGTCCTAATGTACAAAAGTGACAAAATAGACTTCATGTTGCCAACAAAAATTGCCAAGAATATGTTTTGTTTGGTTTCACATATAGTTTGGGTACTACAGCAATGAGATTTGCCCAATATAGTTCCTCGCTGTTTCTGTCCACTGCAGTGTTTCCGATGCCCCTACTGCTCCTGCCCAGCTTTGGGAGTCCATGTTCCTTCTGCCTTCCTTTGGGTATTCTTACACCCTTTGAAGCATGCTCTTAAGTAAAAAAGGTTTTGGTGTATGGATCTAGAAATTCAATGGCACTACTATTACGACCAAAGCTCTTGAAAAGTTACCACCCAAGCCCAGCCAGCACCACCAGCACCCCAGTGTGGGGAAAAAAAGCAGCTCAGGCAGCAATATGCACCTTCAACTCAGGCTGTAATATGCACCTTCAACTCAGGCTGTAATATGCACCTTCAACTCAGGCTGTAATATGCACCTTCAACTCAGGCTGTAATATGCACCTTCAACTCAGGCTGTAATATGCACCTTCAGCCCAGGCTGCAATATGCACCTTCAACTCAGGCTGTAATATGCACCTTCAACTCAGGCTGTGATATGCACCTTCAACTCAGGCTGTAATATGCACCTTCAACTCAGGCTGTAATATGCACCTTCAACTCAGGCTGTAATATGCACCTTCAACTCAGGCTGCAATATGCACCTTCAACTCAGGCTGTAATATGCACCTTCAATCCAGGCTGTAATATGCACCTTCAACTCAGGCTGTAATATGCACCTTCAACTCAGGCTGCAATATGCACCTTCAACTCAGGCTGCAATATGCACCTTCAACTCAGGCTGTAATATGCACCTTCAACTCAGGCTGTAATATGCACCTTCAACTCAGGCTGTGATATGCACCTTCAACTCAGGCTGTAATATGCACCTTCAACTCAGACTGTAATATGCACCTTCAACTCAGGCTGTAATATGCACCTTTAACCCAGGCTGCAATATGCACCTTCAACCCAGGCTGCAATATCCACCTTCAACTCAGGCTTTAATATGCACCTTCAACTCAGGCTGTAATATGCATCTTCAACCAAGGCTGCAATATGAACCTTTAACCCAGGCTGTAATATGCACCTACAACCCAGGCTGTAATATGCACCTACAACCCAGGCTGTAATGTGCACCTACAACCCAGGCTGTAATATGTGCCTTCAACCCAGGCTGTAATATGCACATTCAACCCAGGCTGTAATATGCACCTACAACCCAGGCTGTAATATGCACCTTCAACTCAGGCTGTAATATGCACCTACAACCCAGGCTGTAATATGCACCTACAACCCAGGCTGTAATATGCACCTTCAACATAAGAATCGCCCTTTGTTCCATTAAGGACTGCCCAGCCTGGAAAAGAAGCCAAGAGAAAGAGCACCGTTCAGCATTAAATAACCAGCCTAAGGACTTTGAGAAAGGTGAGTATAAAAACGTAGTAAATCATACATCCTGTGGTAGCTTCCAAGAGAAGAGAGGGGCACTATGAGTAGGCATTTTCTTTCTTGGATGGTGGAGGTTGAGGGAGAAGGGATAAAAAAAAACTACCAGTTCTACTTGAAGTACCGCCTGAGCTCATTTCTACATTTGCTAAGTAGATAAAACATTATTTTGACAAACTACAAGGTCTCTAATAACTCTGAATTTTCTGTTTTACATGTATTAATTGCTAAAACTCATAACAGTTATGATGACCGATTCACTTTGACAAGCAGAAGTACCCCCCTGAACTCATCAGACGTACCCCCTGGCGTTAAAAGCCTGTGCTGTATAGGACTATATGAGGAATGTACTCTGGAGCAGACAGCCAGGACCGGCAGGTCACAGAAGATGTGCGGTTATCAGGGTGGATGGGGAAAGTCTCCCCGGTGGGCCCCAGACAGCTTTAAGCAGCCAACAGGGGATCAAACCTTGCTCTGATCCTACGCAACGTAAAAAAAACGAAACAATGGGCAGAGAGTTATGCTATAATATCTGTCACCTGCATGAGCGAGGCCTCTTTTAGGGAATGTATTCTTCATTTTTAAACTGATATTGTGACTCTTGACAGCTTTCCAAGACTGATAATGCAGCCACATGATCCAATCTATCATTAGGCAGCCTGGCACACAGCCCAGTGTGTTACTGTAGCAACTGCAGCCATTTACTGAGTTACTTTAAGAAGTCGGCAACCGGCTAGGCGATCGACATGGTTGTCACTGGGTAACTGACTGGATTAGCGACATTGAAATCTAAACGGGTGTTATACCCCTGGACATGCTTTGCTCTCTATTATTTCATCAAAAGATACAGTCTTCCGACAAGTTAAAAATTGATCTGTGAATTAATGACCTGCTAGGTTTAAAAGAAGGCTCTGCTAGGGTCTTGTATCAGGGAATATATAGGTTATATATGGATTTTTAAGTACAACCAGAGATACTGGAGATACTTGATTTTACTACAACTGGAGAGTGCAAAATCTGGTGCAGCTGTGCATGGTAGCCAATCAGCTTCTAACTTCAGCTTGTTTAACCACTTGCTGATTGCCGCACGCCCATATACGTCGGCACAATGGCAGCGTTGGGCAAATGGTTGTACCTGTACGTCCCCTTTAACCACTTTCAGACCGGACCAATTTGCAGCCAAAGGACCAGGCCCCTTTTTGCGATTCAGCACTGCTTCGCTTTAACTGACAATTGCGCGGTCGTGCGACGTGGCTCCCAAACAAAATTGTCGTCCTTTTTTTCCCACAAATAGAGCTTTCTTTTGGTGGTATTTGATCGCCCCTGCGGTTTTTATTTTTTGCGCTATAAACAAAAAAGAGCGGCAATTTTGAAAAAAAAGCGCATTCTTTTTTATTTTTTGCTATAATAAATATCCCCCAAAAATATATTAAAAAATAATTTTTTTCGTCAGTTTAGGCCGATACGTATTCTTCTACATATTTTTGGTAAAAAAAATCGCAATAAGCGATTATTGATTGGTTTGCGCAGAAGTTATAGCGTTTACAAGATAGGGATAGTTTTATAGCATATTTATTATAATTTTTTTTATATATATATTTTTTTTTTTTTCAAAATTGTCGCTCTTTTTTTGTTTATAGCGTAAAAAATAAAAACCACAGAGGTGATCAAATACCACAAAAAGAAAGCTCTATTTGTGGGACAAAAAGGACGTAAATTTTGTTTTTGTGTAACGTCGCATGGCCGCGCAATTGTCAGTTAACCGCTTCCCGACCGCCTCACGCAGATATACTGCGGCAGAATGGCACGGGCAGGCAAAATCACGTACCTGTACGTGGCCCTTTAAATGCCTGCCCGTGGGTCGCGCCAATTTTGGACAGAAGCCAATTAACCTACCTGCATGTCTTTGTATTGTGGGAGGAAACCGGAGTACCCGGAGGAAACCCACGCAGGCACAGGGAGAACATGCAAACTCCAGGCAGGTAGTGTCGTGGTTGGGATTGGAACCAGTGACCCTTGTTACCGCTAGGCGAGAGTGCTAACCACTACACCACTGTGCTGCCCGTCATGTCACTAGGCAGAAGGTGGAAATGCCTTGTTTACATAGGCATCTCCCGGTTCTGCCGCTCCATGACACGATCGCGGGACACCGGCAGACATCGAGTCCATGGGACCTGAGGTCACGCTGTATGCAGCCGGCGGCGCGCTCCCAGTAGCCCCGCATAACCGATTCCCGACCGGCGCGCGATGATGTACGTCGGCAGAATGGCACGGACAGGCATAAGGGCGTATATATAAGTCCCTTGCCACGTGCCATCGGGACCCCCGTGAGGCCGGTCGCGTGTCCCGCGGACTCGATCGCTGCGGGGACACGGGAAGGCTGAACGGGGAGATGCGGAAATAAACAGCATCTCCCCGTTCTGCCTAGCAACTAGTGACGCCGATCTCTGCTTCCTGTGATTGGAGCAGAGATCAGCATTCACTAGCTGACAGCCACGCCCCCCCCACAGTAAGAAACACACCCCTAGGCATACTTAACCCCTACACTGCCCCTAGTGGTTAACTCTTTCACTACAACTGTCATTTACATAGGAATCAGTGCATTTAAATAGCATTGATTGCTGTATAAATGACAATGGTCCCAAAAATGTGTCAAAAATGTCCGATGTGTCCGCCATAATGTCGCAGTCACAATAGAAATCGCTGATCGCCGCCATTGATAGTAAAAAAAAAATATTAATAAAAATGCTATAAAACTATCCTCTATTTTGTAAACGCTATAACTTTTGCGCAAACCAATCAATAATCGCTAATTGCGATGTTTTTTACCAAAAATATGTAGAAGAATACGTATCGGCCTAAACTGAGGAAAAAAAATGTTTTTTTTATATATTTTTTGGGGATATTTATTATAGCAAAAAGCAAAAAATATTGCATTTTTTTCAAAATTGTCGCTCTATTTTTGTTTAAAGCGCAAAAAATAAAAACCGCAGGGGCGATCAAATACCACCAAAAGAAAGCTCTATTTGTGGGAAAAAAAGGACGCTAATTTTATTTGGGAGCCACGTTGCACGACCGCGCAATTGTCAGTTAAAGCGACGCAGTGCCGAATCGCAAAAAGGGGCCTGGTCCTTTGGCTGCCAATTGGTCCAGGGCTGAAGTGGTTAAAGTGGCGCAGTGCCGAGTCGCAAAAAGTGCTCTGGTCAGGAAGGGGGTAAAATCTTCTGGGGCTGAAGTGGTTAATTAAGCTTTGAGAATAAGCCCAGGTTCACACACTGAGCTGCGGGAATGAAGCCGTGCGTGTTCAGCTTTCATGCCATTAAAGTTCATATGCGTGTAAAGGCAAACACTTTAGGTAATATAGTATATATATTATTATTATTATTATTATTATTATTATTATTATTATTATTATTACTATAATATAAACATCTATAAATACACATAATTATAAAATAAATGTATTAAATAACATTAAATATATGACATAGTTTACATTAATTAAGTATATCCTATATTGTTAATATTATTTATTCATTTATTTAAGGATTGATTGATATATATTTTTTTTCCCATGAAAGTGAAGTTATCCTTTAGGTGGCGATTGGACATATCTGGAAGGAAATTGGAAAGGCCTTAATAAATTGCAGGGCATGTATAAACTTGGCACTACACTAAATAATAACGTGAATGTTTTTGAATACATCTGAACCAGCGGCCGACCCTCAAATCCTCCTGGAGTACTGATCTTATAGAAACGCAGCCAACAACGCCGATCCAGGCAGCCCATAACTGAACTACAATCGGCATCTTGCTGGCATTTGTAGCATGAAGACAGCTGGGAGACTCAGCTCGCTTCCCGCTGATTTAGATTCGAAGACGAGCTCTGTGTACGCCATTGATAAGTGGTTGCCGTGGCAACCACCCCCTCCTCCACCCCCCCCAAATTCTCTCGGAGACGGCCCTGCCTCGAACGCAGGTAAGTAATTTCGAAGCTCATGATCAAGTAGGAATATTCCGATTTGCCGCCTTCATGGGGATTAGGCCAAGAAGGGGCCAAATTAGATGTACACGACCATCAAACGCGAGGACGCCTGTCGTATTACCGAACAATCGAATGTGAGATTTCAACAAGGGATCTCAGGTCACTTACATAAAAAACACCAATTTCTCCACGCTGAGGCTCCGGAGTTTGGGAGGTAATTGCAGAAATGAAAATTACAATATACTGTATTTTTTTTTCTAAAATAGACTGCTGAATGGTCTTTTGTTGCGTCTGTAATGCCTGTGTCCTCTTGCCAAGCTGGATTTCTTTAACGAGAAAGCTTAATGGATATTTTTTTCTCTTTTTTCCTTTTTAAAGCTGAACTCCAGCCACAAAAACTCTCACTTAACCACGTAAGGACCAAGCCTCTTTCTGAGATTTGTTGTTGTTTACAAATTTAGTTGCTAGAAAATTACTTAGAACCCCCAAACATTATACATTATTTTTCTAACACCCTAGAGAATAAAATGGCGGTTGTTGCAATACTTTCTGTCGCACTGAATTTGGGTAGCGGTCTTACAAGCACACATTTTTGGTAAAAAATACACTTTTTTGAATAAAGAAATAAGACAACAGTAAAGTTAGCCCAATTTTTTTTTATATTGTGAAAGATAATGTTACACTTAGTAAATTGATACCCAACATGTCACGCTTCAAAATTGCGCCCGCTCGTGGAATGGCGACAAACTTTTACCCTTAAAAATCTCCATAGGCGACGTTTTAAAAAACCCTTTTGAGTCGCATGTTTTGAGTTACAGAGGAGGTCTTGGGCTAGAATTATTGCTCCCGCTCTACCGATCGCGGCGATACCTCACATGTGTGGTTTGAACACCGTTTTCATATGTGGGTGCTACTCACGTATGCGTTCGCTTCTGCACGCGAGCTCGGCAGGATGGAGTGCGTTTAAAAAAATTTTTTATTTTTTTTTCTTATTTATTTTACCTTTTATTTTTTATTTTTACACTGTTCTTTAAAAAAAAAAAAAAAAAAAAAAAAAATTCACTTTTATTCCTATTACAAGGAATGTAAGCATCTCAAAAGCATGACAGGACCTCTTAAATATGAGATCTGGGGTCAAAAAGATCTCAGATCTCATATTTATACTAAAATGCAATAATAAAAAAAAAAAAAAAATGTTGTCATTTAAAAAAATAAATAAAAATAAACTGGCCCTAAAATAAGAGCTATGGGCGGGAGTGACCTTATACGTCGCTTCCGCCCAGCAATGGTATGGAGACGAGTGGCAGCCATCATCCCCTCACTCGTCTCCATACCCAGCAAGGAAAAGTATCAAATCGCCTCCACCGCTGCCGACGGCTCCGGTAAACAGCGAAGGGCACCGTAGTGCGGCAGGAGGGGGGGGCCACTCCCGCCGCCGATAAAAGTGATTTTGCAGCGAATCCGCCACAGAGGCCACTATTATCAGAAACCGGACCGCCGGCCGAAGAAGAGGATACCGGAGTTATGGCAGTAACGATATTAACGATATTCCTCTTCAAAGTTAGGACGTATATCAGCGTGCGGCAGTCCGGAAGTGGCTAAATATATTCCTCAATAGCCACAAAGGGTGTAAACCGATCCTGTGAATACCAAACACCTTTGCAAACCTGGATATTACCTTGTTAAAGTAGCAGTGACACCATCACTGTGCTGTATATAGCTTGTGGGAGGAGCCCAGCAGGCCCCATCCCCTATTGAAACCTACAGGAGGGGGCGGAGACAAGACCAGTCACCCTGCACAAGGAGAGAGAGAGCAGAGCAGTGTCTGGTCCAGTGGCGGTGCGTGCATAGAGGGCGCAGGAGCGCCGCCCCCCCTCTCCTGCACCGCTCTATCACCAATAGATAGATTCATGCATTGCATGAATCTATCTATTGTCACCGCTGCCGCCCCCTATTCAGGTGTCCGGCCCCTGATCGGGCGCCGGGCATCTGAATTACAGTGGGGGGGGGGGGGTGTTGCTGGAAGCGCCCCTATTAGAGCTGTAAGCTCTAATAGGAGACCTTATTAGAGCGGTGTGCTCTAATAGGCTTCCCTAAGTGTAAACAGCGGGCGCAATGCTTTGCGTTCGCTGCTTACACAGTATTGTGTTAGGGAAGCGAATACATCGCTTCCCTAACACAGACCCGCCTCTCAGCCAATCAGGTTGCCAGGTCTGTTACCTGTCACCTGATTGGCTGAAGTCACAGGCGCTGTGATTGGACGCTAGGCGTCCAATCACTGCAGAAGAAGACAGGAGGAGCGCGGGAGAAGACATCCGACGGAGACACTGCTCGTCGCCTGACGCCGTCACCAGCTGCACACCGGGACAAGGTAAGTGCAGAGGGCAGGCAGGGGGCACAGTGTCAGCACTTGAGGGGCACAGTGGCAGCACTTAAGGGGCACAGTGGCAGCACTTAAGGGGCACAATGGCAGAACTTGGGGCACAGTGGCAGAACTTGGGGCACAGTGGCAGAACTTGGCCCACATTGGCAGAACTTGGGGCACAATGGCAGAACTTGGGGCACAGTGGCAGCACTTGGGGCACAGTGGCAGCACTTGGGGCACAGTGGCCGAACTTGGGGCACAGTGGCAGAACTTGGGGCACAATGGCAGAACTTGGGGCACAATGGCAGAACTTGGGGCACAGTGGCAGAACTTGGGGCACAGTGGCAGCACTTGGGGCACAGTGGCAGCACTTAAGGGGCACAGTGGCAGCACTTGGGGCACAGTGGCAGAACTTGGGCACAATGGCAGAACTTGGGGCACAATGGCAGCACTTGGGGCACAGTGGCAGCGTTTGATGGGCACAGTGGCAGCACTTGGGGCACAGTGGCAGCGTTTGATGGGCACAGTGGCAGCACTTGGGGCACAGTGGCAGCGTTTGATGGGCACAGTGGCAGCGTTTAATGGGCACAGTGGCAGCGTTTGATGGCACAGTGAGGCTGTTTGTTTGCGCCCCCCCAAAAATTTTGAGCACCAGCCGCCACTGGTCTGGTCTTTATTACAGGAAGCTCCTGTAAAGAGGGAAAGCCTCACACTGGATTACCGCACAGATCTGGAAGAAATACACAAAGCACACCAAGATCCAAGGAAGAATACACATGACTCAATCCCCTGCCTACTGCCCACAGTACCTTTATGTCATTACTTTGACATTAAATACCCTTGTTATAGCAGCAGTTAGCGGTGGCCCTAGCGATGGATTCACCATGGGATCACTTTTAGAGGTGAACCCCCTCCTGCCGCTTCCCGGGCATCTCCGAGCTTACCGGTGCCGTCGGTAAACCCCGAGCCGATCTGATCCCTTTGATGCCTGGGCAGGAAGTCAAGTGAGGGCAAGATAGCCCCCACTCAGCTCTATGCCCTTGGAGGACCGGAGCGATGTCTGACGTCACTTCCACCTCTCGAGCTTAAAGGGATTTTTTTTTGTTAAAGTCAAAGTATCGTTTTCTTTTTTTTTTTGCTTTTGAGGGTAAATGAGAGATCTGGTGTCTTTTTGACCCCAGATCTCTTAATAAAGAGGACCTGTCATGTTTATTTATATTACAAGGGATGTTTACATTCCTTGTAACAGGAGTAAAAATAAAAAGTAAAATAAGAAAACATTTTTTAAAGTGCCCCTGTCCCTCCGTGCTCGTGCGCAGAAGCGAACACATACCCAAGTTGCGCCTGCATATGTACACAGTGTTCAAACCACACATTGTTGTGATTGTTAGAGCTACAGCAATAAGTCTAGCACTAGACCTCCTCTGTAACTCTAAACTGGTAACCTGTAAAAAGAATTGAAAGTGTCGCCTATGGAGATTTTTCAGTACCGTAGTTTGTCGCCATTCCACGAGCGGGCGCAATTTTAAAGCATGACATGTTAGGTATCTATTTACTCAGCGTAACATTATCTTTCACATTATACCTAAAAATTGGGCTAACTTAATTGTTTTTTATTTTATTTATTAAATTTATTATTTTAAAATTGCGTTTGAAAGACTGCTGCGCAAATACAGTCTGACATAAAATATTGCAATAATTGCCATTTTATTCTCTAAGGTCTCTGCGAAAGAAAAAAAAAAAAAAAAAAAAAAAAATATATATATATATATATATATATATATATATATATATATATATATATATATATATATATATATATATATATATATATATATATATATATATATATATATATATATATATATATATATATATATTAGCTATATAATATAGTTGTTGGTAGATCTAAAGAAGATTGTACAATCAGATTGTAATGTGTGATGAGCTTTAGGTTAAGGGGTTTTCAGGAAAGCATAGAGAAACAGCAGGGGGGTGTCAAATAAGTGCAGTACATAAAAAAAAACTGATGGCTTGAGAAAGGAGCTGGGACGCTCCGAAATGTGTAGTCACACCCCTCTGGTGCAGTCCTCCCAGATGTGACATCATTTCCCATCATCCCCGTTCTGCCTTATGACATGACAGAGATCACTGCTCAGAACAGGGAGATGCCTATGTAAACAAGGCATTTCCCCGTTCTGCCTTATGACGTGACAGGGATCACTGCTCCCTGTCATCGGGAGCAGTGATCGCTGTCATGTGAGTGAAAGCCCCCCCCCCCCCAGTTAAAATCATTCCCTAGGACACACTTAACCCCTTCATCTCCCCCTAGTTTTTAACCCCTTCCTTGCCAGTGTCATTTACACAGTAATCAGTGCATTTTTATAGCACTGATCGCTGTATAAATTACAATGGTACCAAAATAGTGTCCAAAGTGTCCGATGTGTCCGCCATAACGTTGCACGATAAAAATCGCAGATCCCCGCCATTACTAAAAAAAAAAAAATTATAATAAAAATGCTATAAAACTATCCCCTATATTGTAGACGCTATAACTTTTACGCAAACCAATCAATATACACTTATTGCAATTTTTTTTTACCAAAAATGTGTAGAAGAATACATATCGTCCTAAACTGAGGAGAACATTTGTTTTTTTTTTATATATTTTTGGGGGATATTTATTATAGCAAAAAGTAAAAAATATAGAATTGTTTTCAAAATTGGCGCTCTATTTTTGATTATAGTGCAAAAAAAAAAAAAGCAGTGGTGATCAAATACCACCAAAAGAAAGCTCTATTTGTGGGAAAAAAAGGACGACAATGTTATTTGGGTACAACGTCGCACGACCGCGCATTTGTTAGTTAAAGCGAAGCAGTGCCGAATCGCAAAAAGTGCTCTGGTCAGGAAAGGGGTAAAATCTTCCAGGGCTGAATCGGTTAAAGCATACCCTAATGCCGATTACACACGATTGTAATTCCGGCCAGAAAAAGACCGATGAGAGCTTTTCATCGGAAAATGCGACCGTGTGTAGGCTCCATCGGAATTTTGCTGGCCGAATTTCCGCCAGCAAAAAATTGAGAGCATGTTCTCAACATTTCCGACGTAAAAGGTTTCTATCGGAAATTCCAATCGTCTGTAGCAATTCTGACGCGCAAAATTCCTACGCATGCTCGGAAACAATTCGACACATGCTCGGAAGCATTGAACTTCATTTTTTCTCGGCTCGTAGTGTTGTACGTCACCGCGTTCTTGACGGTCGGAATTTGGTGTGACCGTGTGTAGGCAAGACAGTTTGAGCGGAATTCCATCGGAATTCCGTCGGGAAAACCATCAGAGCTTTTAACAACGAGAATTCCGATCGTGTGTACGTGGCATAAGAATTACCATCACAAGGACAGCATTTTTAAGAGAGATAACCTTGTAATGTCTGTTACATGAGTTGACATTTGTCTTGTTTATTAAAAAGTCTGTTGATATACTGCACTTTAGTTGGCGCCCTCTGCTGTTTCTTTATGTTCCCTACAGAGATTACTTCAGTCCTACTGAGTAGCTGCTACTAAGGTATATGGACTATTACAGACTTGTAGGTTATTTTAACAATTTTTTTTTTTTTTTTGTATATACATTTTAATCAGTAGTTGCTTTTGATTGTGCTATACTCTTTCCACCATGTTTTACTTATATTGTTTAGGAGACCATAGCACTGCCTGCTTGTTGGCAGCCACTGTATAACTGACTAATCCAAACAGATTTGTCCCTTTGCGCATTTCTTTTTCCATCCTTTGTTGCATCTTAGTGCTGCTGATCTCCTGTAGACATTCTGTAGACACGCCCTGTCTACATATACTCCGGCCATGGTTGCATGGCATTTCTTATATTATGATTCCTGATGGTGAAAACAGTGGACCATGCCTACATAATATGTGTTTATTAAAAAGCCTGGCAGGTGTTCTAATCTCTCCACTAAACTTTTGCCTTTTGTTATACTTTAAGAAAAGGTTCAAAATGCATATGATAACCAGTGATTGGGTCCCCCCAGTGACAGCCCTCTTAGCCAGGCTGGGATCTGTGTTAGGCAGAGGCTCTGATAGGCTGAGCCAGCCGGTCCCCGATTTGCTGCCAGCAACGACAATGCTGGGCAAGGGCCCATCCTTCCATCTTCCTGCACAGGAATGAGATAAGGCACACGCACCGGTACTGTGGATCAATACCGCCACTCACGTTCTCCCGGCCCGAGGCCCACCTCCAGAAGAAAGGAATGTTCACTCCTTCAGCCTTTTTAATGTTTTACTGTAGCAGAATCATAATGTACAGATCTTGGCCAAAACACCTTTTACCTCGGCCGCTTGAGTTCTGACATCAATAACTCTGCATACTGCAAGTTCAACCCCAACATAGGATGGCCACCCAACTCTTCCAGTGTCCTTACTGTAGTCCCCATAGGTGAGTTATCCAACAGGGCCTGTACCTTCACTTCCTAGGGCTACAAGTTTACATGGCAGCATATTAGGGGTGACATTTTCCCATCACTCTCTTCTCCTAGGTTCTTTTGGCTCCAGATTATAAGGGGCTAAGCTAGCCCCACCCACCCTATCTACCCAGGGAGGGTGTGGTTTCCCTAAAAGGGGGTACTAACCTCTGCTTATAGGCTGTTCCGATAACCAGTACCTCTACTTCACGCAGATCCCAGGGCAAGCCAATGCTTTAAAATGTAAGTTGACTTTTCTTTTTAAAAAATGATGAGGTGAACTAACACCCTCGATATGCCCCTGTCCCCGCTGAATTTACTTTGATGGGTGATGAGCGGTCAGTGCCCATGCAGTTGATGCAGGAGTTCGAGGATTTGAAATGTTCTCCCCCTTCTTTCTGCAGGGCTTTCAGGATGGATCGGAACAATTCTCTGTGCCAGCGCTGACCCAATCAAAATCGCTATGATCCATCCTGGAAGCTCTGCAGATAGAAGATGAAGAAGAGCAGGTATGTCAGATCCCTGGATCTCTGTGCTGGTTGTGTGGGCACTGGCAGCTCATTACCTACACAGTGGAGAAGTTGGGAGGGTGGGGTGAGGGTGCTTAGTCCAAATAAACTATTTAAAGTTCACCAAAACCTGGAGGCTTTAGGTGCTTCATGGGTAGACTTTGAGCCCCCTAGTAAAAGGATTTCTCATTGGTCATTGAATGATATACAATTAACCAGACCAATGTCACTAACCTAATATAGCCATATAGCCAATAAAGTAATGAGCATCTCTTCCCCTTTGTGTACGTGCAGCTGTGTGCTGGGGATTCCCCAATTGTAGCGCATTGGCCAAGGAATGATAGCTGCCTTCTGAGTACAGCTAAACCCAAGTTCAGACTGAACCCAGGCTCATAACTTGTGTGGACACCGTCTTCCATTAGCACACACTCCGAGGTATTCCGAGCTCGCCCAACATGTGTTCCACCTAACCCAGAAAGGCAGTGTCATGCCTGGGCCAGTGAGCTGCAAATTCTCTGCCCCACAGCTGCATGTATACAAAGCTGAAGGGATGCTTATAGCATCATTGACTTAATATCACCCCAATCCCCCACCCACAGCTCATTGGCCCAGGAATGACAGTTGTCATCTGGGTTTGGCCGAACCCAAATTGGGTGAGCTTGGAATACCACAGAGTGTGCATTGATGGGGTACATTTTCTATGTCCACTTAAGTGATGAGCAGTCATTACTGAGCCAATGAGCTGGTTCAACATTTGTGAGGACATTGTCCCCCGTTAACATACACTCCGAGGTATTCTGAGGTTACCCAAATTGGTTGGTTCCAAACTCAACCCTTTTTCTTGCTGCAGTCTAACTTTCTTTGTAAATGCTTCTTAACACAATACATTTTTATTCTCAACTAAGAATAAAAAAATATTTTTTATTTTGTGTCTGGTAGATAGAATTACATTTTGCTGCTGCATGCTCTTTTGGGCTATAGTTTCCGCTACACAAACAATATTTTGTCATTTCAGACCTTAAATTATTGTTTTTAAAGACAATGCTTTGGGGATGTTTATTTTTATGTTGGTAATTGAAGGCATAGCACTTTATTACTCTGTTTATATTCTTACAGTATTCGTTTATCTATGCTTGCCACATAAATATAGTCATAAAATACCTGTTTTTCGATTCTGCTCTTATAGAACAGGAATCAGTCAGTAAAAGGGAGCTGGTAAGGGTACAGATATTGCTGCGTTGTTTTTAAAAAGTTCAGGCTCTAGACCAATCACTTTGGACCCCGCCATTGTGACCTACTGTGTCGCTGACCTTGGACAAGCAGACCTTTTCTTCTTTCCCTTACTTTTCCTCTCCCTTTCCTTTCTCCTTTTCTCCTTCCTCTTCTTCCATCATTTCCCCTCCCCATATACCATGTCCTCCTTTCCCCCCCTCTCCTTTCCCTTTCCAACTTCCCCTTCTTCCCCCTCCCCCTTCCTTCTTTTCCCTCCTCTGTGTTCTTGCCACCTTTCCTTTCTTTTGTTCTTTTATCCTTTCTTCTTCTTGTTTTTTCCCCTTCCTAATCGATTCTTTACAAGTGCAGTTTATTTATCTATCTATATACCATTATTATTTCACCTAGATATACGTCCATTGTTTGCACATCCTAATTAGCCACCATGGAGGAACCCTGGTTGCACTTTTTGCTCTGGTCGGACCTGGGCTGTGGGTATGCCACTTTTCTCTATCCGCCCCCCCCCCCCTGATTTCCTTCTATTGTTAAATAAAATGTCTCACACGTTGTAATGTCATGACATGTATTGTGTAATACTTTATCAATCAAATTGAAGATACTCTCCTGATGAAGCGGTATTAAGACCGCGAAACATGTTGAGTAATTATATCCATAAACATTCATCTCAGTGTGATCCTCCCTCCTAGGGGACTATAATGCTGGTGATATATATGGACTGTTACTATGCATTTTTATGTACCTAATTATGTGATTTTAATCTTGTAACAATTTTGTAAAAAAAAATATCTATTTACTTGTTATCATTTTTCAGGCCAGTGCCAAGATAGTCCGTTTTCTATGTTTTGGGCGACCGATCTCCCAGTTTCCCCAATTTTCGCAATCTTGGACAATGGTACTCCCCTTCTGAACCCATATCTAGTTTTAATCCCTAGAGGCTACACCCTCTTTTAGTTACCCGAATTGGTTGGTTCCAAACTCAACCATTATTCTTGCTGCAGTCTAACTTTCTTTGTAAAAAGTATAAAAAGAATAAAAAGTAAGAATGAAAAATAATTTTTTATTTTTTTTTATTTTGTGTCTGGTAGTTAGAATGACCTTTTACTGCTGCGTGCTCTTTTGTTCTATAGTTTCCGCTACACAAACAATATTTTGTCATTTCAGACCTTAAATTATTATTTGTAAAGACAATGCTTTGGGGATGTTTATTTTTATGTTGGTAATTGAAGGCATTGCACTTTATTACTCTGTTTATATTCTTACAGTATTCATTTATCTATGCTTGCCACATAAATATAGTCATAAAAATACCTGTTTTTTCGATTCTGCTCTTATAGAACAGGAGTCAGTCAGTAAAAGGAAGCTGGTAAGGGTACAGAGATTGCTGCGTTGTTTTTAAAAAAAGTTCAGGCTCTGGACCAATCACTTTGGACCCCGCCATTGTGACCTACTGTGTCGCTGACATTGGACAAGCAGACAGAGAGTGAAAAAAAAAACTCAGCTGCCATCTTGCCTGTTAGTTCCAGGTGAAGGTTTCCACTAGAGAGATTTCTCCTGACTTCCTGTCGGGGCCATGGGTGTCACCAGAACAGGAAGTAAGGGACAGTCTTCCCTGTGGACATATCTATGCATATTCTCTTGATGCCTGGGGCCGAAAGGCCATATGTGGGCTGCTGGTACTTAATGTATGATCCTCGAACCCCAGAAGTCAGTAGCCAGTCTTTGACAATCTACTGTAGTATGTATGTCCACAGACTTTGACAATATACTGTAAGATGTCCAGTATTTTAAAATCTACTGTAGTATATCCTCGGTCTTTGACAAATCACTGTAGTATGTCCAGTCTTCGAAACTCTACTGTAGTATGTCCAGTCTTTGAAACTCTACTACGGTATGTCCAGTCTGACAATCTACTGTAGTATGTCCAGTCTGACAATCTACTGTAGTATGTCCAGTCTGACAATCTACTGTAGTATGTCCAGTCTTCGTACTGTATGTCTGCAGTCTTTGGCAAATTACTATAGTGTGTCCACAGTCTTTGACAATTCATTGTAAGTTGTCTACAGTCTATGACAATCGACCATAGTATGTCTGTAGTCTTTGACAATTTACTGTAGTATACCCTCAGTCTTTGAAAATCTACTGTAAGATGCCCAGTCTTTAACAATCTACTGTAATATATCCTCAGTCTTTGACAATCTACCATAGTACTGTATGTCTACAGTCTTTGGCAAATTACTATAGTATGTCCACAGTCTTTGGCAATTCATTGTAATTTGTCCTTAGTCCTAAGACAGTTTAATGTAGTATAACCTCAGTCTTTGATCATTTACTGTAATATGTCCAGTCTTTGACAATCTACTGTAATATGCTCTCAGTCTTTGACACTCTACTGTAGCATATATTTAGTCTTTCATCATTTACTGTAATCATTTTAATCTTAGTAAATAAACAGCATCATGAAGGCCAAGGAACACACCAGACAGGTCAGGGATAAAGTTGTGGAGATGCAGGGTTTGGTTATAAAAAAACATCCCAAGCTTTGAACATCTCATGGAGCACTGTTCAATCCATCATCCGAAAATGGAAAGAGTATGGCACAACTGTAAACCTACCAAGACATGGCCGTCCACCTAAACTGACAGGCCAGGCAAGGAGAACATTAATCAGAGAAGCAACCAAGAGGTTGGTAACTCTGGAGAAGCTGCAGAGATCTACAGCTCAGGTGGTAGAATCTGTCCACAGGACAACTTTTAGTCTCCATAAGTCTCCACAAATTTGGCCTTTATGGAAAAGTGGTAAGAAGAAAGCCATTGTTGAAAGAAAACCATAAGTCCCATTTGCAAAAAGCCATGTGGGGGACACAGCAAACATGTGGAAGAAGGTGCTCTGGTCAGATGAGACCAAATTGAACTTTCAGGATCCGAGCCTGAGACGTTGCGCAGCCACGGTGGTGAGCGAACGAACGCTCTAAATACATGAAACAAGCAAATATTGTTTTTATATCTAGTAAGTGTCCTCTTTTAGCTGGGTTTTAAATAAAAGTTTTATAGCAGAGAGCACTATGTTGGCTCTATTTTTGATGACATGAGGATACATGAGTCACATGAAGTGGAGGAACAGCTGAATAATCTCGGAGATCAACCCCCTATCTATGAGGGACACATTGGGTGGAGTGGAGATTGTGAAAGGGAGAAATTGAACAGCTGAGTCCTGAGAGAAAGAAAAGACGTTTGGGGAGTTCATTCGAGTCTTCCTGACTCATCCTTGAGGTGAGCAGATTAAACAGCTGGTGGTGGTGTGCACAAGCAATAAGAATTATTGAGAAGCACAGAGGTATGATAATAACACTGGAGCACTACTATGAAGATTGATATTGATTTATGGGACATTTATTTACCTCTAGAGATCCACGCTATAGCCGAATGACGGCTACAGCACGGACCTACATTGCCGGCACTACTTCCGTTGACGTAGTCCCGTGTACGAGCAGCCTGCGCGCCCCCTGTAGGGAGCGCGCGGCACGCTCTGTGATCAGCGAGTCCATGAGACTCGCTGGATCACAGATCGGAGTAAGGGGTCGATCCCGACCCCTTAGCACGTGATCAGCTGTCAGCCAATGACAGCTGATAATGTGATGTGCGTGAGGAGAAAAAAAAAGCTGATCGGCGACAGTGAGAGGGACATTAGACCCGATCACTGCAATGTGCCCCAGTTCCTCAGTGTCCACCTGTGCCCCCTACAAGTGCTGCATACCAGTGCCCACAAGCACCACCTGTCAGTGCCCACAAGTGCCATCTGTCAGTGCCCACAGTGCCACCTATCAGTGCCCACAATCAGTGCCTGAACAGTGCTGCACATCATTGCCACCTATTAGTGCCCATCAGTGTCACCTAATAGTGACCACCTGTGCCACCTATCAGTGCCCATCAGTGCCACCTATCAGTGCCCATCAGTGCCATCTATCAGTGGTACCTATCAGTGCCCATCCGTGCCACCCATCCGTGCCACCAATCAGGGCCCATCAGTGCCATCTTATCAGTGGCCATCAGTGCCGCCTTATCTGTGCCCATCAGTACCGACTTATATGTCCCCATCAGTGCCGCCTTAACTGTGCCAATTAGTGACCAT